>VXBO01001568.1:589991-627509 GCA_013400135.1 Rhinoptilus africanus | reverse complement strand
TTTTTTATTATTTTATTAATATTAAATAAAGTAGTTTGTTTTCATAAACTCATAAGTGTCTCTCTCCTTTCCTTGGAGAGGTGGGGGAGAACACTTGTCATCTGTTTCAGTGTCCAGTCTGGCCCAAACCATGACCAACAGACCAACATTTTTTTTTTATCAGTGCCTTCCCTTGCTCGGTTTGGCTCCTGGTGCACTGCTTGCTTCTCTCATGCTGAAATCTAGAGCGAAATTTCTAGGCAAAGCTGGTGATCATGTTTCCTTAAGTGTTCTTTGTTTATCAAAGGTAATTGCAAAATTAGAAGGGTTTCACTGATAATCAGATAAATGGTTTTACAGTCAGTTGGTGTTCTGCAGGCTCATTCTCATGAGGATGAGGAAAGCTCACTCAAAATAGAAATACCAGACTTTTTGCAAAGCTTATTTGTTCTTTTTTTTTCTAAAAACAATTTATCCTAAGCCCAGAGCAGAAAACTTAACTCTTATGCAGAAGGAGGGTAACTTATTTTGAACATTTGATTTCAGTAATTAGATCATTGATATTTTATAGGAATGTGTACCAAGGGTATTTCCAAGTTAGATCAAGAAAATTTCAAGTGGTGAATTTACTGTCCTTCTTTCGGCTAACACTTGCCACAGAAATGATGTCTGGTACATATGGCTGCACAAAGGAACAAAGGCTGCTCCACAACTATTTTAGCCAATTCTTTAAAGCATATAAGAAGCTTTTAATCAGTTTACTGAAAAAAAAACCCAAAGAGATGCAAGGTTATGATGTCTGTACATATTCTTGGCTTAACATATGTAGGTCTGAGAGATTTGTTTGTAATTTGCCAATTTTTATTAAAAGCACTATTTTAATGATTTTTAAATTTAAGAAAAATGGTAGCACTATAAAAAATTTAAATTATTAAAGGGGTATGTTTTCTTAGAAAAAAAAAACCTAGCATATGTTTTTAACTTTTTGAAAATAATTAGGGAAAAAAATAAATCGCAAAACCCTTGCAGCTCACCTTTTAAAACACTGAGCTGCTAAAGTTCTCATTGGGATGAATGTTTCTGGGACAGCAGAACACTGACACTGGACTAAGGAAATGCTATGAAAACATAGAGTACTTGGCTTCATGATGTGAAAATCACACCTAATTCATAATTGAAGCCCATTAACTTGTGTTTTTGCTTTTTTTTCATGACACATAAACATTACACTGTTTTTTAGGAAGAAACTGCTTGCTTTGAATGAATTCAAGTGAACTGTTTTTCATTTTTTTTAATCCTGTTCAGTCCTTGCAGGCCTCCGGCTGCAGGGGATTGTTATTCTGTGCTTTGAACTTGATCTGTTGAGGTTAGCTGGGATTGATCTCAAAACTTCCCCCTTGTTTCCTGACTGACAAGACAATGGCATTTTGTTTCTTTTGCCAGCTGCTGGAATAGTAGTAATTCCTGTAATCGTGATGAGGGTGTTGCTGCTGAGATTATCAGACATTTATGAATTCTTTTAAAATGGAAAGTTGCTTCCTTTGAACTCCCCCAGATCTTGTTTCTGTGCAGGTTGGGCTGCTTTAAGAAGTCTTGGCTTGGGTGCAAGTTTAAAATGTAAGCAGGGGTCTCATCACATTCAGATAAAGATCTTGGCATGGGTGCCTGGAGAAACCCCTGTCTGCGTCAGGGAGCTGGGGTGGGGGTCTGGCAGGGGGCCTGGGCTGAGTGGCCCCCCCACAGCCCCAGTCCTCCCATGCTGAGAAACCCCCGCTGCTCAGGTCTGGCTTTGATTTTATTTTTTTTTTGCAAGCATAATAGGCAATTTATTCATAACAAAACTGACCATTTTCCCCTGCTTAGAGGAGGTCCGTCTGTAGGAGAGAAACAGCAAAAAGTCACCTATATGCAGATTCTCAGAGTTACCTCTTTTCTCAGGAGGAGTTAAAGTTCGCCCAGAAAAGCTGGCAAACCTTTTATCACATACCTAAGCAAAAACACTCTTCAACAAAGATAAGTGCCCACAACTATTCCTGACACTGGGATTACACTGACTGGATTAAGTGTACCTCAATCATCTATTCTTGCACTGCGCAGTGAGGAGAAGGCAGAGTATAGAGCACAGGTTTAGTCTTACAGCACAGCCATGAGTCTGTAATGCCAGAAATGCCCAAACACGAATGTAACCCTCCCTCTCAGGAGCAGAGGATACCAAGTANCTGCTCTGGCAGGGGGGTTGGACTAGATGATCTACTAAGGTCCCTTCCAACCCTAGGATTCTGTGAAGTCACAGTAGTGTAACAAGGACTGTGAAAACACAACTTCCAGTGTCAGGTTTGTACTCTGAAACTTAGTAACCCGCTTGTCTTCTAAACCTAGGCTTTTGTTCTTCATAAACTTTGATTTAAATGGTGGAGAATTGACTCTGTGCTCTTCTAACAGGTAAAGCACAATATACTGTATCTCTCAGCAAGCTTTGAGTATTTGTTTTACACAGAAAACAGTAGTCTCAACTTCATTTGATCTGGGTGATCTTTGCTGGTATTTCTGCAAGTTTATGTTTGAGGCACCATTGTGTGAGGCATGATATAGCTTAACACTCCCAAGATTTTCTGCAACTATATTTTATGTTGATGTGGTTTTTAAGTCTTTATTGTGATGTCGTTACTGGTTTACTATTTTGGGCTGCTTTCATAGCCCTATGTTCTTTTAGAGCAAGCATTCAATGGAATTGAAGAGCGAATAAAAACAAGTATCACACATCAGGTGTTCTCATAAAACCACCCCAAACTTGTTCCGCCTGCTAACCAAGCAAACCGAGGAGTGTCTCAATTACTTCCTCCTAATGCACTAGATTTTCTTGTGGGCTTTGCCTAGGTTATTCTACCCTCACACAGACACGGATTATCGAGATTTATTCCAAGCTGTACTGATTTGCAAAGCAGACCAGTGGCCTGTCCATGTTTGAACTGCCACCCCTTGAAAAATTGCTGCACATGATAGAATGGCATCAGTCTTATGCAGCGGTGAGAAATTTAAGGAGGAAGGAAACAGCCATGCGAACAAAGCCTTGCAAACTTGTTATGTATAGTTGCAGCTTCCAGCTTCATTAATACTGTTAGACATCGGTGACCCCCTCTGTAGTCAGCAGCTATTCAGCGGAGGAAGCTAGGCGTGCACAACAGCACGGCAGAGGTCAAGCTGTAGGCTTACATCGATGCAACCTCGCTGACTTAACTAGATATGACTGAGAACAGCATGTGGCCAGCTAGATGACTCAGAAGACAGTCCAGGCTCATTCTTTCAATGGATAGTTGTAGACCTCTCCCATCGGAAGCTGCTTGAGGGTTATAAACAGAAGAGAGGGAGAAATCTCTCTGAACTCACAAATCGCGGTTGTGAAATGCGGAGGGGGACAGGACTCAGGCATGCAAAGATTTTTCTGTTCTGATCTTCAGAACACCTCTGAAGGCTCTGAATCGCAAGCAGGGCAATCTATATTGGGTCAGCAGATGATGCATCTACCCTCACTTCATGGAGGCTGTGCGGGCCTGAAGCACCTTCCTGTGAAGGTTTGGTCTGTACGCATCAGGTTGTCATCTGCAGTAGGGAAAGTTCAGAGGCTTCATGAACAGCTTTTCCTTCCCTGTAGGAAGAAAAAGTAGAAACCTGTAAGAGAAGGGTGTTGTGGGCAGTGGGGGGCACCCCTGTCACCCACTGCTGCAACATGACATAGTCTGTACTTGCAAGGCAGGGCTGCCTTCCACCGTTGGTAGATTTGGTGCTTAGCTCTGGATCTTGCTCTGGATGGTAAGTCCCTAAAATCTGTGGGTATGGACACAGATGCTGGATTTAATCAGTAATAGGTTTGCGTGTATCTTTGTTTTTTAAAAGGCAATATAGCCCACTAGTCTGCCAGAGTCTGCTCCTGCAGCTGGGATAATGGAATGGCTTGTGAAATAATTCAGAGTTAAAACCTGAGTATTACAGCACAGTGAAACTGCTGTTGGGTTAGGGGGAAAAAACCCCAAAATTTTGAAAAGCAGATGGTTTTACATAGATGTGTACAGGTACAGAATGGAATATACAGAGGCTGTGTGTGAAAACTTGTTTGCAGCACTGTACAGTTCATACACCTGCTTGGGTTTTCAGCTTAAGCTTTCCAAGTTAAAGATGTCACCGTGATTCTAAAGGACGTGCTGTGTTTTGTATCATCGTTTATGGTGGTGAATTTCCTTCCATCTCTAAACTGCAATTAAATGTTCCTATCATCCTGTAAATTAGCCTTTCTCTTTTAAACATCACATTTGCAACTCTGTGTTCATATAATCCTGTAATTATGTAACTATTTTCATTTCAGCACTGATTCAGCAATGTACTTAAGCGTATGAATAATCTCTTTGAACCCAATGGGACTCCTCACATGCTTAAAATTAGGTATGGTTTAATTACTCTGCTAAGTCAGCAGCTATACTGGTATACAGAAATGGGGATAAAGGAGGTGGCTTGCGTCTACTGTAAACACCGTTATCGAACTGGACATTTCCAAACTCTAATTTTACCTTCCCACTTTAAATGTTTTCAGCTGAATCATGGTACTGGAGACACCATATGTCAGATACTCATATGGGATCACAACTTTTAAAACTACATTTTCTCTAGAGGCAGAGCAGTGTTAAAGAGGCTTGAGCCCTGCCTTGCCCTGCGTGCTCTCCTGGAGTTGTCTGCCCTTTCAGGCACGCCGGTGCCACTGGTTGCAGACCAGCACCAGAGGGGGCTTTCTGTAAAAAGTGGATTGAGTGCTTATCAGGATTATAACATGATCTCATGTTGCATAGGTACATCTGAGATGGTGATAAACCATGATGCATAAACAGGCACCGATAGTGGAGATGGGAAGACTTGGGGCCGCCTCAGTCTGCTACACTAATGAAGAAAATGTATGAATGTATCTACATCCGGAGAAATCTCTGCTGTGGCCTTCTGTACTAAAATTGTATATTGTCTAGGACCTACAATATTAACAGTTTTAACCAAAGCATATCTGTGAGGTCTCTAACTTTTACCTTATGTTATATAAACTAGGAAACTTGAAGCATAGCCACTGAGTTGGAATTACAGCCCTTCTATATTCAGAAGAAATGGGACAGCAAGAAGTACTCTTGAAGAAAGCGGAAACATAAAAGAATGAAATGAAACATTGCAGACTACCTCTTGTAACAGAATATGAAAATCTGTAGCAAGTATCTCCAATTTTTACATGAGGAAACAGATGCAAACAGGTCAAATACTTCAGAATTAAGTGCAAATGAATGATTTCTATGAGGTCCAATGTTGCAATAATTTTAAAGAATTTTTCTTACTGTCACAATGTCTTGTCCTAGCATAGAAGAGCTTTCAGAGTAATAGTCCTACCCTGTGTCAAAATAGGACTGATAGGTTTGATATCTTGTACGGTGATTGTCTTACAAAAACACCAAGACACAATCCAAATTCTCTGCAATAGGGCAGGCAAGGACAGAATTCTGTCCCAAAGTCAGAAATTTAATCTTGGCACACAAAGAGCACCAAAAAAGTGCCAAAATGTGCTTAAAAACTATTTTAGAGATGCAGAATCTATACAACAGTTGTGAAATTTCCTGTTTGTGGTCTAATGTCCACTAATGGAGATGAACTTACCCAAAGCTGTGAATGAGAGGCTGCTCAGACAAATATTTATGGAACAAGGTGGCAGTTGTTCCATAGGAGCCTGAGGAGCCTGGATCTCAGTCAAAAAGCCAGTGCGCAGCCCCATAAAAAAAAAAGAGAGAAAAAGAGTAGAGGAGGGATACTTGTACTCCTTGCCTAGGAGATCTGGAGATGTTGGAATGAATGGGAATGGACTCCTTATGAGGAAAAGAGGCTTTAGAAAGGATCAAACAAGAGAGAATTTGATCCATTTGTTTCACAGATGAGGTTCTGAAAAATAGGTCGGTCTGTGAAAAGGCCTGATTATTGGTTTCCAGTTGGAGTTTGAGTTCATGCAGATTTTAATGGTAGGGACTTGATGGTGGTAACGCTGCTGCTAGCAAAATGACTAATGCCCTGGAAGGCATTGCAGCAATAATTTTCCATCTTGCAGAGCTCAGTCCATAACATTACCAAATGTGTTTTGCATCAAACCCTTACCCTTCTGTCTGAACATATCTTCTAAGGATTTAATGTTGATTTACAGATTTGCTTGGGTAGAGAATTAATACCCTTCATCTAGTGAGATGTGCGGTTTCTTGCATGAGTTTCTCTAGCTTCAGCTATCAGACATCACATGAGTCAGTTAAATAGGTCTTTTTATATCTCATTCCACCAAAAAGATCACTGAGGTACTATATATTATATAGAAAAACTGCTTTGCCTTCTGATGTTCCAGCAGCAGTCACCTCTGACTCCAGAGCTGGGCTACTGTAGTACAGAGAATCCAATTAAATAGCCAGTGTGTAAGAAAAACATAGCACTTCAGAATGTAATTTAGCTACCTAAAAGCTATTCTGTGCAACCTAAAATTGGGACTATAAAGCTCCTCTTCCTATTCAGTCATGCATACTAGAAATGAATGCTGTTTTGCATCAAAAACTGAGTTTTGCAAGTGAGAGGAAGGAATGTAGCTTCTTTTTTTTTATTTGATCTTTCTTTTCTTGTCAAGCACTGAGACTGCGGTGTCCCCACAACTTGGATACCGGGCGCTTGGCCTCGATTGAGTAGTGGTACGTGCTGACTTCTCATGTGCTGCAAGAGGAAGAGCTGGGTAGCACAGAAGGGAGCCAAAAACTGTATAGCTCCTCAGTCTGTATTCTGTCTAAATACAATCTTTAAGAAAATGAGGATAAAGGGGTTTCACAAATTCTGCCTCTTTAGGGCTGTGGAGTTTACTTGTGGCTCCATGTCTTCCTCCAGGTAGGATCCTAAGTCCAGTACCTGCACTTAATAGTAGTTTTCTTTGTTCCCTTGCAAGAATAGATCAAGGATTGTTTTCTCTTCAAAAACATCTCTCAGGAACTGCTTTTTTGTATTCTATTGCAAGTTTTAACTGGCAACTGTAGAAGGTCTTTGGCAATGTACATTGGGTTGTCCTCATTTTCTGTGAGGTGACTATTTTGAACATATAGAATCATTTAGGTTGGAAAGGACCGTTTTTGCTTTCTCAGATCTTTTCACGGTTCCAGCAAAAGGGATAGGGATTACGGCTTCTTGTTCCTATGCTTCCTTTTTCATGGAATCCCTTGGGTGGCAAGGGTCTTCAGGGGGTCTGTGGTTCAAAAAAATAGACCCCAAAGCAGGACAAGCTCTCAGATCGGGGCAGGCTGCTCAGGGCTTTCTCCAGGCAGGTCTTGAAAATCCTCATGGAAGGAGATTGCTTTTTCCTTTCTTCTCCCTGGTGATCAGACCATTCTCTTGGAGTAATCAGGCTGTTAGGAATTGGAGGTTTGATATTTTGTATAACAAAGGGTGGCAGGAGCACTCTTACCTTTTCTACCAACCCTGCAGCCACTACTACAGTCTCTTAACACATCCAGATTTTCCAGTGGTTGTCAAGCGCCTTCTGAGAGCATCTACTGGAGTATGGGTTTCAGGAGATGCAAATAAGGATTGGCTTTATGGCTGATCTAATGGCAGTAGATAAAATAACTTCTATTGCTATTTAACTCTGTGGGTTTTATTTACAAACAAAGGGACACATCTTCTCTGGAATATACTCTTCACTGCTTGTAAATGATCTCCTGTTTCAGCTCCTCGATGTTCTCAAAACATCCTTCAAAAATTGTACTCATGTTACATTGTGGGCAAAATTCTTTACAGAAATTAAAGGACAAAAGGTTCATTAATGTTGATGAATAATGAATTATAGGATGTTGCCCTTGGATAAACCAGCTATAAACATTAATACCAGTGACCATTTAATGTAAACACAAGTATGATGTTTTAATTTATTTTCTGTTTCCTTCTGTTTGCTAATTCATTGATTTAATAAATTGCTTAACTGGAAAAAAGACTTTGCAAATAACAATTTAATTTGTTACACACTTATAAATGTTTAATAGTTTAACAATTGAAGATGAGAGGTCTGTTGGAGTGATGCTGCCACCCATGCAACACTCTTTCCCAGCTTGCCCTTATCTTCCTATTGCTTAAGAGTAGGATCAGCACAGAGCCTGTGACAATCTGACTTGTGTGTGCTCTATCTGTGCAGGACAGATATAGCTCAAAGAGCCTCCTACCTCTCATGTGTCTTACCAGCTATGTGAGTAACCAGTGTACTGAAGGAAGAAAAATACCTCAGGCCCCCCTTGTATACTCTTGCACTAGCAGATAGGGAGACACAATAGATTTAAGGACTGATAGATCAGCATCTTTGTTCTACTGAATCGTATGCCATGCAAGGTACAGAAATCTTATGCTTGGTGCAGCTGTTGGATTCTTACTGGTATTTCTCTGGTTTCTCACTGCTTATTAAGAAATTATGCACACTTGTGATGAGCATCATACAATGATGAGTCATACAATAGCTTTTTTTATGCTAGATTTTTCCAGTGTTTGTGAAGCTGTTTGGTTTTGCTTTAAGAAAGGAAAGTGAGTCCCAGTGTGCTCGGCTCCTGCCTCTTCCACTTTAATTTTCTCGTGACCTAAGTTTTCAGATGTTGGGCATAGAATTATTATGATGTAACTCATGATCACGTTACCGAAATGATTCATTACGGATTATAACCTCTGACAACAGGAAGGTGGCTCCTAGCTGAGTAGCTTCAGTGCAGCTGGACTCCAAGCAACCACCTCTGTTTTGCTTTGCTCATGGAGTCCACTGGAGTGGAGAAGCTGCCTAATGAGAGCTCATCAAGGGTCCTGTGGATGCAGGGTTTGTGAAGTATGAGCAAGCAGGGTTGTACTGTGACCAGCTCCCAGAATTAGTCTGTTTTCCCATTCATTCAATAAAAAAGGAATAAGCTTTTCCCACTCTTAACCTCTTTTTCCTGTTCATTCTTTATTTAGGATAGTCTGCTTTTTCCTTTTTTTAAAAAAAGAGGGACTTAACTTTTCCTCACCAATTCTGTTCAATTAACCACTCCATTCATGATACGACTCAATTTATCTTAATAAATATATATTGGTAATGCATTTAATCCACTGAGTTTTAAAGCAGTAGACTTTGCTTTTCTCCTACATGCGCTTATTTCTTTAATTTTTTTCCTTACAACTGGTGGTAGCATTCCTGGTTTGTATTATAAATACATAGGTATTTATCTTCATGGCTTGAGGATGGTTTGTTCACCACATCCTAATACACAGCCTGATTACCATGAGACCCTGATTATAAACCATAGGCAGTACATTATCTTCAGTCTCCTGAGTAAGAATTTCCTTAAAGTTTACAATACTGTTCAGAAAAAAAGTTTTTTCTTTTGTGTTTTGTCTTGCTAGCAGTTATTGTCCCTGCTCCGTTGCCATATAGTTTGCCTCTGAGGATTTATATGACATGGTTAAATCTGTTTTAACCACTATAGCCCAAAACTACCTTAACATCTTTTGTGGAAATACTTTCCAGAGGCCCAAATAATCTTTTGTATTTGATAGTCCTCATGTTGATATTCTAGTGAAAGCTGATGAGTGCTTGCAGCAGAAGCACCTGTGTGATGCCTCAAGTATTTGTCATGAATGCTACAAAAATAACTGGGATTTTTCCAGAGGTAATCTGGTAAAGATTTAACATCCTCAGTTTTGTTTTCATAAAACTTAGAAATCTACTTAAAAGAGGCAATGGAGGATTCTGGAAGAAGCTTGCAAGCAAAAGAAAAACAGCCCTGAAACTTTTCTTGTTCTTATTTTGCTGTGGACATTTGTTCAGCACCATGTGAGATGATAAAGGAAAAAGCGTTGTTCTTGGTCTGAAAAAAATTGCATAAGAAGAAGCCTAGCTAGCAGGCTGAGAGTGGTGATTCTCCCTCTCTGCTCTGCTTTTGTGAGACTCCCACCTGTGGTATGGCAGGTTTGGGCTGCCCAACACAAGACAGACATGGACCTGTTAGAGCAGGTCCAGAGGAGAGCCTTGAAAATGATCAGAGGGTTGGGCCACCTCTCCTGTGAGGACAGGCTGAGAGAGTTGGGGTTGTTGAGCCTGGAGAAGAGAAGGCTCTGGGGAGACCTTATTGTGGCCTGTCCTAAAGGAGGCTTGTGAGAAAGACGGAGAGAGACTTTCTACCAGGGCCTGTAGTGGTAACAGTTTTAAACTAAAAGGTAGTTTCAGATTAGATATAAGGAAGAAATTCTTTACTACAAAGGTGGTGTGACACTGGAACAGCTTTTCCTGAGTTGTGGATGCCACATCAAGGCAAGTTTGATGAGGCTTTGAGCAACCTGGTCTGGTGGAAGATGTCTCTGCCCACGGCAGGGGGGTTGGACTAGATGACCTTTAAAAAGTCCTTTCCAACTAATCATTCTAAGACACTATGAAGAGAGTGAAGTATTGAATTTCACACTGCCTACAAGAGAAAGGAACGACTCAGTCATTTATGTAAATGTACTGGTATATGAAATTAAGGAAAATGTGAATGTTGACTTTTGTTCTTATGTACTTTTTAATTCTTAACCTCAAAAGAAACTTTTGTAAAATTCTATGATAGTTAGCAGATGCAAAATTTACCTTCCTACTTAAAATTTTGTTTTAATGAATTGAAGCCTACCTTTACAATATTGTGGCTGCTGCCCAGGCCTTGTAAGTAACTTTATATTTACTGTCAGCACTCCACTGAAGTTCAAAACCGCTGCCTTACAGCATAGCCACAAGGATTTGGATTTTCAGAGTAGGTATGCCATAGGTTTTCCATGAAAAATAATGGAAGATTAGTGTCTTTCACCTAGAAAACCTTATCCAGGACATTTATTTCATAGACGTACTCAGCAAAGCATTCTAGGCATGTAATTTCCTGAGGTGTCTCATAGGCAGGAGATAAGTGCTGTTACATGCAGGCGTGTTGCTAATGTTGATGGGCAGATACTAATCGCTTTGCGATTACTAGTAGTATAATGTATGCTTAGATATGCACCCAAAGAGCAGAAAGCAGGGAATGACAGATTTAGAAAGATAGTTTTGATAATATCTTTGCTGTTCTCTTAAATTATTAAGGGCTGCCTCAGCTTGAACGCTTTGGGTGTCGCAGGGGGGTTGGACTAGATGAACCAGCTGCACCCCAGAAGAGTGCCCCCAAGCCACTGCCCCTGCCCCAGAGTCCTTATAGTTACCTGCAGGCAGCACCCCCCAGGCCCTGCACTGCTGCTCTTGGGTTTGCACTTCCCCCCAGCTTTGCAGCCCCATGGCGAGGGACCCCCAAGACCTGACTGTTCCCAACCCACCACACGCCTCTCCTGCCCTCTCTCTCCACCACAGGGCGGTGAGGTGTATCGGGGACCAGGTGTCTCTCCTCTGCTGGTGGTCACCTGTCCTAAATGGCTGGGATCCCTGCAAAAAAAGCAGATATTCAGTCCTTCCAAGCTGAGAAGCTCTGGCCTCCAAGTAGAGACCTGGATCCCGAGGGCAGCCTGTTCCTGCCTTTGCCCAGGCTGTGGTCCCCAGGTGCTGGCTCATGGGCATTTAAAGCCTCGTATGCCAGCAGGACGGGTGTCAGAAAGGGACTCCTGAGGCTGTCCCTGGCTCCCCTCCCAGTGCAGTGCAGCCCTGGGGTGGCTGGGTTCTGCCAACAGCAGGGGCGCGAGGTCCCGTATCTCCACCTGAGGAGATACCCCTGTGGGTCAGAGGGGTGGTCTGGGCTGCCAGGGTGGGACTTGGAGCTGCCACCTCTGTCCTCTGCCAGGCCCAGATGTCAAGTAGGAACCAGAGAGTGCAGGCAGGAGTGCTCCAGAGAGGGAAACCGTGGAGATGGAGCCACTCCGCAGCCCTGCAGGTGGCATTCCTGTGTTCCCTATGCAGGCTGTTTCCAGAAAGCCTGCGCTGAGCTCCCAGGGGGAACTCCTATCTATCTGAATCGGAGCCTCATGGGGAAAATGTGGTGAACCTCCTCAAAAAGTATGGCTCAGGAGAGAGAGGAAGAGCTTTGCTACATGAGCCCTTACTCCTCCAGGCAGGGGATTGCCATTCTTCCCACATGCGTAAGTCTGTGCTGCTTCTTTCTGCCGGTGAGAGTCTCAGCCTGGGTAAGTCGTCACCTTTGCACTGGCTGGCAGGCTGGGGGCTACCAGCAGCCACGCTTGCTGGGTTTTTAGCCACTGTTGGGAACACAAACTGAGGCATACGCTGCGTCAGCCATCTCCTCATCCTTAGGGTGTTCTGTAGCCATAAAATCAGAGTATTTGGTATTTTTACTTTTGTACCTGAGTAAACCATGCTGAGCCCAACAAGGAGGCTCCTCTTGGCACACTGCTCTCCGGGAGATGCTGAATATTTTCCAGTGAAGAATGAATCTAGTGAAGTACTTGGGTTTTGTTATCCCGAATGAGCTGTGTGCATGGCCATATCAAAATAGTTTGCTTGGGTCAGGCAGGAGGAGCAAGGGGTAGAAATGGAAAACTGAGGAACTAAATTCACAGGCCTGGGGGGGAACAGTAGGATTGCTTTCCCTCCAGTGCCTCAGATTTCCTTCTGAATGCTCTAACCCTGTGCTTTTGGGTCATACAGAGTCAGTAGTACCATCCCTGGCTGCCTGGGGATTCAAATGGAGTCAAGTGGCATGTTTTGAATGAAAGTAAATGTACTGTGGAAGATTTTCATTCCTGCAAAGCAAAGATCTTAAGTTTTATCTGAATTATATGTGCATGCAACTTTTTGCTTCTCTCACTGTCCATGCAAGTAATCCTAGCTTTTGCATGTTTTTGTTGTGGACCAAATAGAAGATACAGATGCTGCTAAAAAGGCCTTAGATCCTCGGATATTTTCAGTATATGGTTTTATAATACCAGACTCATGGACTGCCTCTTCATGCAAATATTTATGAAGTGCCTAATAAGCGTATCTAAAAGGGATAGCAGAGAGATATACAGCTCTTTGAGTATGACCTCATTACGGCTTCTATAAATGTTTTACTTGGAGGAAATCTTGTTGAAAATGGTTGCCTTCAAGGAGCATCCTAGTTGCCTTTCTCCATGTAAAAGAAATGAGGAAGAAGATAATATGAAAAAGACAAAAAAAAAGCCTAGTACAAACACAGGGCTGCTGAGATCAGGATAAAAGCACTAAGAAGGCATTTTTGTGCTGAATTTTGTGAACCTCATGCTAGAGCTTTCAGAAAACATATTCCCCTCTTGCTAAATAAGTTCTGTCCACAAGGAAAGAGGGTTTAGTTTCTCCTTTGCAAAATAAACTAAAAATGTTAGTCAGGTATCCATCAGCAAGGATGGACACAGACTATATACAGTGGGTGCCACACAGATAAGAGCAAGTTTGTCCTTATTCTGTAAGCATGAAGATTTAGAGAAGACCTCTTTGTTAGCCTTCCCTGCTCCCATGAAAAAAAGTCTTTAATTTTCAAACTGCAGTTATAAATACTAAACAACCAAATTGTGGTGAAAGTGAATAACTTCAGGATATTTTTGACTTTCAAACAAAAGCCTAAGCCAAATTTAGGAGTAAAAATTCTGCCATCCCATTTAAACACAGCATAAAATGTTCCTTTTCACTTGAAATGGTTATGAACACCACAGATGCTACCTGTTCCTAGGTATTGTGCCTTTCTTGAAATGCACCTCTCTAACCTAATCCTGAAGCTCTGGAGCACAGGCGGCAGCAGAAGACCAAGCATTGAGTTTATTTCTAAATACACACACAAACATGCTAGGATGGAACTGGCTGAAAATGTTGTTTCTCCATGTGGAATATTGAGGGAGAAAAGATTGCTTTTCAAATGGATTTCTTTTCTCCTTTGGGATCGCTCTAACTAATTGTTTTCAGTTTGGATGGAAAAATCCATGTGCCCTTCATTCCAGTTGGTTTTAATTCCCTCATCACCTGCCACTAAAGTGGAAGATAGGGAGGGACTGGTGAGGAATGGGAAGCAGAAGGCAAGGAAAACACTGATTTTATCCAATGCTACAATTGTTTCCCTAACCCTGTAAGTGTGTGTGTGCATGATGGGTTTGGAAGGCACACCAGAGGGAAGATAAATCAATAAAAGCTGTTCTCACAAGTTAAACTAAACATCACAAAGCACTGATAGAAAGCAGATTTTGTCTTTACATTTTTTCATTAACCAAATTTCAGTGCAAATTGTCATGGGAATTTTTTCAGCTTACAGTAAAAGTTGGGTTTTTAAAAAATTTCTTTACAGTTCTACACATTGCTTTCAAAATTGGCCAATGCTTTTGATGGGGAAGAGATTTTGATGTGCCTTCAGGGTAACAGTTAAGGAATGATGAATTCCCATATTGTGAAGATTCAGATTTTTATTGCTGTCACAAGGTAGATAATTTGATGAGTGGTCTTTCTACAGGATAGAAAACTAATGTAGTCAATATAGCCTTGGAATGCATTTTCTTTAACATCTGACAAACGCCGGTTAAAATGTTTTCATTAATGCAGTAATATCTCTTTTATCATATAAACTGTTAAGCCTACTTCTGATTAACTTAAATATGTTCATTAACTAGAAGTATTGAGGGGCTGCAGATGATAAAAATATTATTTGACGAGACGTCCTTTGAGTCAATCAGCATTATTCCATTGGCAAAAGATGTTGTAAGCCAGCAAGAAATAAATGAATGTCTAAAAGCCAAAGGAATGAATGATGGTGTAATTACACTTACTAAATCTGGACGAAAGTCCAGTTCCACAACTGCTTTAGGTTTCTAGTATGGCTCACCTCTGCATGACGCAAAGGGAGAGACATAACTTTAGGCAGCCCTGCCACATGTCAGAATAACTTCCCTAAAACAGCGTAAATTAAGTAGGTTTGAGGATGACACCAACTCTCAGGCCATGAACTTCAAGCAGTGCAGGAGAGGACTTGTACCATGTGTGTGTTTGGCCAGCAAAAACTCCCCTGAGGGGAAAGGTAAAGAGCCAGTGCTGAGCTTTGCTCTGGGCACTAAGGCCCCCGGTGTTATGCTGGTGCTCCGCAATGATGCGCGAGTTGGAGTTTCCTGACCTGGTCCGGAGCAGGAAACCTGCAGAAGCTGGGGAGTATGAGCACCCCAAACCCCAGAGAGGCAGGGCACCAGGTTCTCTGTCTTGCCCTTGCTCTCCTCTCCCCAAGCCTGGTGTTTCTGTACCTGCAGTTTCTGTTACTCTTGGCCCTCGTAGCTCTCAGCTGATCACCTGCCTGCTGAGGGTTTCGGCAAACCAGCCAGGCGTGAGGCAGGAAGCACTGATAAGAGAAGCGAAGGAAGAAAGGTCTGCTTCAGAGGTGCTGCCTACTGAATATGCATCCTTAGGAAGTATCCTAAGTCACACCAAGGGACCCACAGCATAAACTGCCCTTGTCATCCAATGTACTACTGAACTGCCTCAAGGAGTAGAGTCGCTTTTGTTTTGTTCCTGTTTTCCAGAAAATGTGGTGTTCAGCAGGCCCAACTGAATTTGGGAGAACTTGGGCTAACTGTTGTTTTCTAAATAGAAAACCTTGCAGTATTATTTTTTGACGTTGAGATATCACTCTTACTTCTGAGGAGAAATGGCTGAAGAACGAGCGTCTGAAAAGGGGATATTCTAAGGCTGCCTTAGCAAAGAAAAGCAACGTATTGGAGAAAGGAAGCCTATGCTACTTGTCTTCAGGAAAGGTACTTTAAATTTATGGTAGATGGGTAATAATACAGGTAGTTGGTGTAAGGAGGTTCTGAACAGCTCATCAGATGATTTAATTCAAAACAATTGTAGCATTTTCATTTTCTTTTGTTTATACCAGCTGAAGACCAGTTGTCTTGACCTTGCTAAGTGGATATGAATATATGTTTGTACAGCAGCAATGCTTCAGATTTTATTTTGAACACCAGAAGTTATAAGTTAAATCGGCATCAGGATGAAAAGCACCCTACTCAGGCTTGTTGATTAAAAAAAAAAAAAATCTCATTGGATACCAAAGTAAAAGACGAATCTTTGAAGCATCTGGTAACACATAACAAAATAACGTCCTGTGACTCAGTTCCTTTGACTTTCAAATATGCACCCAGGTAAAAAGCATACCCAAACTTACTTTATCGGCTCTGCTGCTCTTGATGTTCTAACTGTAACGCTGCATATGCATTCTTCTAAATATTGTGTCTCCCCTATTTAAAATTCAGATTTGGGTTTGGATGCATACAGGTTGAAATTCGCTTACATTTACAATACAGAAAATAGCTGTGGTAATGAATCTATTATAGTGTTGAAAGATAAACTGTATAGACATGTGAGGAAGAGTATAGAAGGCGAAGGGTTAAGTGATGATGTGAGCAGAAACGGAGCTGGAAATTGGAGCTGTTATAAATTGAGAAAACAACATAGCTCCAAGGTGTTTTATGACTTGAAAAGCTATTCATTCTTTACATAACATTACCATTAGTTACCTATGTAGGCTGTATTAAAATAAAGCCAAGTGTTAACTGAACCTTACATTTTATAGGTGCACGTTTAATTAAATTGTAGGTTTTATCTGTAGTAATAAAATATGGGAGTCATCTGAGTTAACACACAGTTTTACAGTTTTAAGGTCTGAAACATCTCTAGCATCTCCATTCAGGGCTGTTTGGTATATGAGCCATAACATCCACTGGGGGAAAGTGCTAATCTCCGAACCTTTTCATTTGCAGCTAGAAAGCTATCCTGCTCATCATGCTGGTGCTGTATTAAGCAAGTAAATAAAACAGCTTCCTGTTCTGGAATGAAGTGAACCTACAGACTCAAAAGAAAATCTTCCTAATCACTGTAGAGCACTCAGCTTTGCATATGATTTAAATCTAAAAGCACCAACACAGGGTAGTACTATAAAAATGTATTCGAGCCATGCTGAAGGGCACGCAACTGTTTCCTGTTGATGTTGGAGGACAGAGGAGGACACTTTTACATAAGGTAATGTTACATGAGAGACCCTTATTTAACCATCTGCAGTGTGCTTGCAATGTTTTGTTTCTACCCTTTGTTGACAGTGAATAACCTTTCGCATTCCCCCCCCCCATTACAACAGGTTGATAAGCACTTTAATTCAGGTATAGCCCAGGGAAAGGCCTGATTCGGTATGTCCTGCTGCTTCAGTTTTGTCTTCAGTAGAACTGAACTTGCTTGATGTGTACTTCTAGACTACGATTTTGCAAACTGAGTTTCCAAAACTTTAGAAGGAAAACTGGTGACCCGATCTGTCACTGCTCCCTTGTTGCAGCACAGTCACTTGCCTCTTTCTCTATTTTGAAAACTGAAAAATCTTCAACCCTGTTCCCACTCAAACCGGAGCAGAAGCCCCTCCAGGGGGTTGGCTAATGAGGTTGTCTCTGTTTGGCAAAGCTCTCTGTTCTGCTCTGCAAGCAGTCCAGTGGCATTGCCATGTTTTATAGGAGGATGCTGGAGGTTTTGTGCAATATCACTGCTATGTTCGTCCTGAGCATTGGAGGAGCCTGAGCTGGGCAGACGTCTGCCAGGCCCTGTCTACCATTCCTTTGGCTGCAGCTCAAACCCAACGCCTTGCTCCTGCCTTAAGGCTTAAAACTAGAAGATCCACTGGTGGAGTTATATTTCATGGAGGCCAGTGCTATCCGTCATCTGTCCAGGCTGCATGACAGAGAACTGGGATGCACCAACTGAATGTCTTGGTTTTAAGGACAGGCTGGATTTTGGTCTATTTTTGCTTTTGCATAAATGAATCAGGACTTAGGAGTGAACTCAGATAGCTGTCAGTCCATCCCGACAGATAACTTGATATGATGCATCTCTTGAGCTCTGGCAAAAGAAACTGTATGAAACTTTTAAGGCAGAATGAGATAGGGTTGAAAGTTATTTACCTTTGACTTAGCCAAATTTGTGTGAATAAGGAATGACCTGGACAAAACAGACCAAGAAACATATCTGCTGAAATTTGGCATGAAATTTCTTTGCAGTACTTTAGCATCCATGAAAACTCAGAAAGATTTTCATATGCACTTCTGTTGTTGAGGTTCAAGATGATTCATAGGGACAAGTTATCTGAAATCAATTTGTCTCATTTTCTGTATAGGGTTTGCTCTATTTTTGATGTTCTCTGACTGAACTGGAAGAGAAAGAAGGAAATAACTGTTTGTTCTCATTGCTATCGTACAATGAATTTTCCAAATGTGATGGATTTGCAGTGGATTCTCAGCACTCACATAACTACTGAGTTCCCCAGAAACCAATGGAGCCAAGAAAAACCTCTGCAGAAAGGAATGGCAACCTCTGTACCCTGATTAGTAACGATTTGTGTTCATCAGAGGGCAGAACACATCTATCACACAGCTAAACAATCTGTTCTTCTCTAAAACACTGCTTGTAGGTATGAAAGAGATTGTTGAAGATTCTGAGTTTTTTAAAGCTTGGGCAAGTGTCTCTAGCTGAAGCATCAGTCTCTGTCCCTCAAATATAAGTTGTTGTTGCCTAACAGTTTTTACTGCATAGGTGTGCAAAAATGCGTAACACTACCCCCTTGACTGTAATATATGGTGGAAATGTTGCTTTTGGTTGTTCTTTCTAAGTTTATTAGCTTTGTGAATTCTTAGATAAACAAAACCGTAAGCTGACTCTTAAACAACTACCTTTTATTTGCAAGCAATACTTTGCACAACCATTCCCAAGAGAAATAGTGTTATGCTCGTAACAGGAAATCGCAAGCCATTTATGCTAAGGTTTGGTCCTTGACTGTAAATACTCCTTGAGCAGAGAGAGTTATTCTTTCATCACTCTGTAACAGCACCCTGGGTTTGAATTTGAGACTTTGGGTCTTACAGTAATGTATGCCTGTAATAATGCATTACATGCACATTTACTGGGCAAATGTGTATCCAGGACTTGCATGTTTTTCCATTTAGTTTACACCCCAGGAGAAGAGAGGAAGCAAAGATTATTATAAGAAGAAATATTTTGTTATCATGCCTGACCAGCCTGCCTGCTCTCTATGATGAGATCACTGGCTGCGTGATGAAAGGGAGAGCGGTGGGTGTTGTATACCTTGATTTTAGCGAGGCCTTTGACACCGTGCCCTGCAGTATTCTTGCTGCCAAATTGGTGAGACATGGAATGGATAAGTGGACAATAAGGTGGGTGGACATTTGGCTGGACCGCTGGGCTCAAAGGGTGATGATCAGCAGTACGAAGTCCAGCTGGCAGCTGATTACTAGTGGCATGCCTCAGGGATCGATACCACGGCCAAGACTGTCAATGGCTTTATTTACAATGTGGACAATTCAACTGAGTGTGTGCTCAACATTTCCCTCCCAGCATCAATTATTCTATGGTTATTTTCATTTGGGGATTTGCAAAATAGGTAGAGGTTGAACCACAAGCAGATATAAGGCACAGTGAATGTGCAGCTCTCCTTGCTTGTAAGGAGCACTCATTTCGGAACAGTGCTTGACAGAGTGTACATGTGGATTCAACAACATGCTGACTTCATCTCTACCACAGCATGAAGGAAGTGGCGTAGGACCAGGCTGGAAAATTCTATCCTAAATTGGTATTACTCCCATTGGCTGAGTTACTAGTCCTGGGACTTTCTCATAAGTGTAAAAAGAATGAGTAAATAATGGTGTCGTGGTTTTGGCCAAATTGACCAATGGCTGTCGACAGATTCCCCACCCCACACCCCCCCTCACCCCAGGCTCTCCTGCACAGAGAGGAGGAGGAGAGATAGAGATTTATGAGTTTAGAAGGAGCTAAACTACTTTAATGAAATATTAATAATAAAATAAAAAGGAAAATAATGAAATAGATACAGCATATACAAAACCGTATTAAGCTCTCGGATGATATCACTGGCAGGCACTGGGGAAGTCCCAGGCTGGACTCGGCTGGGAACTGGGTTCTATAGATGGGGTCAGGAACACACGGATCAGGATCAAAGGCAGATGAACAGACAGGGTCCTCCTCGGATGCTGGCCACTGAAGGAAGAGAGTTGACCCTTTCCCCTCAGCTTTTATACTGAGCATGGGGCAGATGGGATGGAATACCCCTGTTGGCCAATTTTGGGTCACCTGTCCTGTCCGCTCCTCCCTGCAGGTGGGACCCCTCTATGCTTTTCTGTTTCCAAGCCTCCAACGGGGCAAATAAAATTAGCTGACCTTGGTTGTTATAGCAATAAGTATAAGCAAGAGCCTTCTCTGCATACCATTCCTTGGCACTAACTGTCTTACCACTCTGAACGAACCATTTTAGACACAACATGCTGTTAATTTCAGAGAGTTAGAAGAGATCTAGCTAAAAAATAAAACTACTGAACAGAAAGTTGGTTCTGTTTTACCTCAAACCAGGACAAATGGCATTTTCTCTTTAATCTGAAGTAGTAAGAGCAGACAAGGTGTCTGCTGTCAGTGTTGTTTCAAATGCTATTTTCCTGTGGTTTAGCATCACCCCTGGAGCTCTGCTTACTCTTTCACTGGCACATTTCTCTAGGACCAGCCCCAAGAACTGGATCTGCCATTCTTTCTCAGGACAAAAGTGGTAAAAATACCACTGTCGTGAACATTTGTATTAGAAAAAACTATTGCCTTATGGTAGACAAGCAGTTTAGTGTTTGCCTGGAGAGGAAAAAATTTCAATGTTCAGGAGAAAGGTGGCAGCCAGTTTATGTTTTTAATGGTTTGAGGTTTGGAACTTTTTATTGCTGGCTTTTGTGGACTTCTGTACCAATATAGCTATATTTTATCCTTGAAGCAATAGCTGATTTGGGGGGAAGAAAAATCCCTTGGCATTTTATCCATTGGCTAGTTATTTCTAGACACCTATTCCCACCTGCTGGTTTATAAACTACAGAGTTAAAGCGCTTCAAATAGACCACAAGACACTCATCTTCCTATTTTGCTGTTCCTATCTTCTGTACATGGTATGAGTCATCCCTGTCACTTTTACACTTCCTGACTACCAGCAGTTTGGGATGAGACTTTTTCTTTTTTTCCACTCAGCTGACATTTTCTTTAGGAGTAAGGGGCATGGAAATATTTTAAAGTAAATTTAGTGTTTAAAAAGGTTGTCAAAATAGCGTGGGAACTTCTCAGTGAAATCTGAAGAGGCACAAATTTCATCGGTTTCCTGCTGGGGTTCTTCTATCATGACCTGAAAGGAAAGCCTTAAGGAGTAAAAGGGCTCTTCGTTTTCCATGCCATCTGGATTTCTCCACCCTACCTTTTCCTTGTCTTTGCCCTTCCAGATTTTATGCCTGCTGTTTCTATTTTTTTACTATTATTGCTTCATACTAATTTCTTCCTCCCACCTATTCTGCCTCCCTCATGTACCTTCCCCCATCTGCGTTCCATGCTCTATCTCAATTTCTCAGCTTTCTTCTGATTTCAACCTTCTACCCGCTCCTGACTCAGTTCTAGCTTTCTTGGGTACCATGGATCTAAATTATATGCCAAGAGATAGCAAACATCTCATCATGTTCTAGAACCATTTGATGGCTACTGGCAAAAAAAAAAACAAACAAACAATTTTCAAGTGCTCTTCTCTTTCAGTCGGGATATTTTTCCCCCCAAGGTATCTTCTGAATTTTTGGTTACATTTTTGTATGCAGGTAAGAAAAAGCCAACAAATGTAATCTACAATATAAAAAAAAAGTTACCACTAATGTAAAAGTGCTACTGCCCCAAACATACAAGTCTGCAGGGTCAAAATCTTGCCGCCTTTTTCAGTTTTTCATGTTGATTTTCAAGTACGGCTGTTACTGAGATGAGACGGGAACACAAAACCCACGGCAAAGAACAGACACAATTCATCTTAAAACACTGCAAGGCTGCAATATTTGTAAATCCTTATGACAGTAAAATAAAAATTTTATCACCCTATACTTAGGCAGCCATTTTGTTTCATTTCTAAAGACACTCCACAGCAAAGATGATTATCAATTGTGCAATGTCAGAGAGACCGAGCGCACTAAGCACAAACGCTTAGCATCCACCTAAAGAAAATGATATCATAAGAAGCTTTGGTTTGCCACATCTGATAACGCCCAACTCTTCTACAAGCTTGTGAAGTAACGCATAGTGTTATTTCAGAGCAGCTCTTCTTCCTGTAAAGAACATTATTATTTCCTCACCATTCCTGTTTTAACATACATACATTTTTTAAAAGAGCAAGATTGGGGGTTTCTTTTTTTTCCTTAAGCCACAATTTATATTCTTAGGTTAGGGATTGAGGGTTTTTTTGAATCACTTCTTCTTGTAGAGGCAGAAAATCAACAATCGCTTTCAAAAAGAATGCATGTTGGAACCTGACAGAGTAAAATGTATCCCTACCATGCATATGCCTCTGATAGACTCCACAACTCTACTACTGTCCCTTGTAACCTTTAAAAAAAAAAAAAAAGAGGAGAAAGATTGAAATCTAGAGGTTCTCACTCTGAATATTGGACTTCTGATGTACTTTGAAGTCAGCAATTCATTAAGTGTGCCATTCTGGTACTGGAACAACCTATAAAACATTTACATTCTCTAGAAGCATTTATCACATACTGACAGGAACAATGAAATATGCCCATTTTTAGAATGCCCTAAAAGATCAGTTTCCACTTCAACACTCAACCCCAGCAAAGTTTTATGGTACAAATGGTGCTGCTTCAAATAAGGACTTGCCAAATAGAGAAAGATCTGTGACCAGACTGGATAAAGGACTTTCTACTCACAACTTCCATTTGCCAGGATACGAACTTCATATTTTCAGCTGGACTTTGCAATTTGCTAAACACTCTGCAGGACTACTTAAGTCATACTGCTCATCTAAATAGATTCAATAATTAGATAAGCTATGCAACTTAAAATGCTTTTATCAGGAGAGAGTTCCTTATAAAAACTTCAAAAATGTTACGTCTATTTTATTAACTGCAGAAGCTTAGGGGGACTTTTACTAAAACAGTTATACTTTTACAAGCTTGGGGGAGGAGAATGGGGGTTTAACTGTCTCTCCTCCAACATGGAATCTTACTGAACCTGGCAAAGCTCATTGTCTCATTGCTCAGAGATAGGTACCTACTTGTGAGCAGATGCTGGTTTTTTCAGTGGGTTTATTCAAGTGCTTGGAGTTGTGCGCTTTCTTAAATGCTTTCCTGAATCAAAACTCTGCAATGACATTCTTTTGGTTGGCTCAGTCATTTCCTATTTGGCTGCACTCTTCCTCACAGAAATTATTGGGTTTGCTCTCCAGTGTCTCAGCAAGCAGTCAGAAATGGCTCCACAAATCTTCGGATGCCAATACAAATGCTAAAAGTGGCAAAACAGAAGTACTCCATAGCACTTTACATTGGCATTTTCACTTCTATTGGCAAAACCTCATTCTTTTTGTCAATTGCCTTTGTCTATTTTGATTAATTTTTATATGCACAACTTTTAGCATCACAGAAAAATATGATTTACAAAGTTAGATCCAACTAACTGTAGGTGGGAATATCTAGAAAACAAGAGCACTATTCAAAGCACTGATTTTAAAAGATTCATTAGTTGTGAAATATATTCATTCTTTTTGACTTGTTTCTGTTCTTGCTGTTCATTTCTGTTATTTTGCTCAACACGACACTTGCTTCAGTGTGAACTCACTCTGCCCTAAAGTAAGAAAAAATCTCATCGCTCTAAATCATAATATCTCAGTAAGAGATAATATCTTCAGTTTGTTATGTCTGCAAAAATATCTGGGCCAACAGGACTGCCAAGGCTCATAAAACTCTTGCGTCACTACCAATTTATTGGCATGAATCTATCATACCTTCCTTTGATGTTTACTGGCTCATGCCAACATTAACTTCCTTTGATTTTAACTCTATGTGTGTGCTTGGGCATCTTTTGGTAGGGGATGTTTTTGGTTTGCTGTGTTTATGTTTGGTTTTTTTTTTTACTTTTATGAAATTAATGTACAAGATTGTCTTCAAATTTGGTGTTGTGAGAAAGTCTGGTCAGGTTGATAAGCTCTTTTCTTTTTGAATATTGAGATTAATGTGGACTTTAGACTAAAAAGATAGGCTCCAATGTTTTCTTGGATGACAAATAATGTTTAAATGTCATTACTTCAGACAGTCTTTTTTTTCTTAAAAGGCGTTGAACCTCTTGCTATGATGAGACCCAGCTCTTTGTTGTACAAAATGTGATCAGCCACTTTCCATTATTATATTGTATGACAGCATGACTTCATTCCTAACACAATTTACTTAAATTGAACATTTTGGCAGATGTGTGCATGAGCCTAGAGAAGCAGAACTTCTATTAAATCACATCCTGAAACAATAACAGATTGTGTTGTAGATCTAGCTATGTAGAAGCTTGCAGCTCTGCTCATAACTTACCGCACATTACAGGAGACATTAGGAAAGAAAACACAGGAAAAGACTGAAAAACACTCTGCGATATGGCCAGGAATGACATGCATTGATATGCAATTTGATTTGTGTTGAAGAGGTTTACATAGCACTGCTACCTAGTCAATGGAGGTCAGTAAACACGTCCGCTTGTAGTGATTCCAGTGACACTGATGGGAGGAAATGAACAATTCTTTAGTGAAAGACGCCTTTTTCTTCTAGTCAGCTATGCTCGTATACTGTTTTCCTTAGGATAAGCGACAAACACAAAATGTGATTCTTTCCGCAGGCTGCAAACTGTGCAGGCACTGTGGGGGTTTTAGGAATGATTTGTGTGCATGAATGTGTTACCAGTTGCTATAAAGTAATGAAGACAGGTCATAGAAATTCTCCTAGCACTTGAAATAAAGTCTTATGAGTGCCTGAGGAATCTCCGTTAACAAATTCAGAGCAGCCTCTGAGATCTGTGTCTCCCGCCTAAACACAGGGATACTCAGGTGGCAGAACCCTGCGGAGGATGAAGCAGGATTGTCAACTGCAGACTTCAACTAAAACCCCAAGGAGCACTGAGGTAACTTTTAAGATATGGTGGGTTGAAGGACAAGCTCTAGAACTTGAGAAAATATTCTGCGTAAAGTCAGTGACTAAAATCTGCACCAATATTCATATTTCACTCTAGTACTTTCTTTTGCATCTTCTCATTGGGCTTGTCTGTTGTAGATCTAACAGCTTTGACTAGGATAGTTTGAACTTGAGTTAAGTCTACTTCAGACTGATCAGAGGGTAGAAATACTCTAAGTGAAGCATTAGATGTGAGGCTTCCTGTCCTGTGGTGGTATGGATCAATTATTAGCACTAACTTGTTATTAGTTCCTACAGCATATATGTATACCATACAACCCATGACAAAACTAATTCCATTCTGCAGACCTTGATTTTGGAATGAGCTTCACTTTCTGAGATCACAAATACAGCCCAATATGCTTAAAACTTGGGATCATCAGTCTCTGAGTGCCCTGGGAAGATAAGCTTATCTCATCGTTAGTACTACTTCCTCTTTTCTTGACTTCCTGATTTATTTTAGAAGCTCTGTTCAAAGAAAAGAAGAAAAAAACCCCCAAACAGAACACTGGAGGTGCCATCTGGGTTGGCAAATCAGAAAAGGACGTACTTAAATCTGTGTTGGGTAATATAACAAAGTACACCAAAGATTTCAAAACTCTGACCAGAAAAAAGCTCTTAAAACATGCCAGACTTTGATGGCTTTGAATAATCTTGTGTTTAAATGCATGTTTGAATACTTGTGAGGTCAGAGATTACGCAGGGCAAAAAACAACCCCGAGTAAAATCAGAAGATATCTTACCAAAATTGCAACAGGAATTTGCATTCCAAATATAAACAGAGGAAATATGACTTTTCTAAGCAGGTAATTGTTGACCTGCAACAAGTAACAAAATAGCTGCAAAAGCAATGGGCAATAACAATTAACATCCTACTTTGGGTGGAACGGAGACCCAGGTTGACCTCCCAGACATTGAATGTCACTGAGTTGCTTTGATTTTTTTTCTTCCACCATTGAGATCCAATGAAAACATAAGGATAGACTCTGTCTCTGGACTTCTCTCCCACATGCAAAAGACAAACTTCAACAGGCACTTCTCATTGTAAAAACACCATTCAAAAAACCAAAGCAATACTTAAATGTAAAGTTATGACTAAAAAAGGTAAAGGATAAAGAAAATAAATAGAAATGGTGTTATTTCCTCTACTGCTTGGCATATTTTAAGAATCAGAAATCAGGAGACCGCGACTGTACATGGATTTTGTTACTTAGGTATTACGGAGAAGACTTCCTGGGACCATCTTGCACTGACTTAGGAGTTTTTGTTTTGGAGTTTATTGTTTTGCCTACTCAGAATTTGAAAGCAGGAGAAAGTAGTGTTGGTTGCAGAGTTGCAGCAACCATTCTCGCTCCCTAGTCAAGAGGGAGATAAAGAACCATCTCCCATAGACACTGCTGCTTCTTACTGCTTCCCGAGAGCACTGTCACGTAGGTACTCCTTCCTGCACCACACCACTATGCAGAACTGAGCCTTCAGGACTTCAAGAGCTAAATTTGCTGCTGATAAGGCTCCTGCCAAGGTACATCAGCTGGGCCTCCAGCCCACCATATCTCTTGTCCATAGCAGTACACAATGGAGCGAGAACCCAAGACGAGCCTTCAATAAGCAAAGCCCTCTGAAAGTGCAGTGAGGTCAGAAAGACCTAAGGGGACCAAAGTCTTGAGGACTTAAAATACCAAAAAAGCAATTATTACCACATCTTGCCATGAACTTTGCTAGCTTCTGTGGTGGCCAGGCCTTCAGCCAACAAAGTGTTCATATAGCTGTTTAACTTCAAGCACGCAAGCAGCCGTGCTGCAGTCAGTGGGATTATTCATATGTTAAATATTGACTACAGTAAATGTGCTGGCTCAGAGCCAGCAGACATTTGTTTGTTGCTAAAGGCTATTCCTTGAAAGAAAACAACCAGAAAAAGAAAAGAAAAGGGGAAGCAGAAGTCTACCTGAATGTAGAAAAGGGTGGGTTCGACTACCTTAGCTGATAAAATAATTTCTTTTAGGGAAGTTGACTACCCAGGAGTAACTTAAGGACAATTCTGTTAAGAGTCCTCATCTGCCAACTGGAAGCATGAAATGCCATTACTAAAGAGTCAATGGTGTTTAATGATCTCAGAAATCCTGGAGCTGTGTCGCCTAGGTCACTGGAGCTGTTTTCCATCCATTCCTGCCATAAATGAGAGAAAAAAGTGTTAAAGTTTGTCTGGGTAATTCTTGTGTTTTAGTTTTCTGGTGTAGTAACCTATATTTAACTTTAACTTTTAAAATTAAAACCTGATCTTTTCAGTTCCTATTTCTACTAACAGTCCCTATCCATTTAAATAAATATACAGATGGAAAGCTATTTTCAGAAGTGCTCAACGTTGGCTTATATTCTGTGGAAGTCAGCAGTAAAACTCCTACTGATTTTTACTTGGGAGAAGAACTATGTCAACTCTGAACGGTTTTGGAAAGCACAACTTAAGCATTATTTTGACTAAGTGCTGCCCAGGTATAATTCTGAAGAAATGAAGTCAAAACACTTAATTAAATATGTCACCATATTTTCAGTCTGCATTTTCTTCTTACCTTGGGTGCCTTGTCTGCACAGGCAGAGACATACCACAGAATAAGTCAAATACTTCCTACAGATACGGCTGCTTTATTCAAGATGCTGTTAAGACATGTTATGTAGCTCACAAAGTTTACCTGAAACATACTGGAAATATTCCAGCCATTTGTATCCTTGCTGCTACACATAACTTCTTTCCTTTTTTCTTTTTCGAATGCTGATATCTGAAGGAGTTTAGATAATTTATATTTTAGGTTGAGCTGCATAGCATTAACATACAATTGAAGACAGTAGATGATGCAGTTCCACAAGAACAGAAAAAAAGCATCCATAATAATGGTAATTCCAATTTATACCTATATATCTCTATTTATAGATACGTACATGGACACAGGTATTTTGGCAATTTTAGCACACTGATTTTTAGTGCCCTTTTCCCACTAGATTCAGGATGTTGCCTGAAGAATGAGGCTGTGGTTCCATGGTAATTAAAGCCTACATAGATTGGGATAACTGCACAAACGAATCTTACCAAGAAACGTGTGCTCAGCCAAACCAGATGTGAGTGGACTCATTACCTACGTACTGGTGCTGGAGCAAGATAACAGACAGAAAGAAGCCTGGCTGAAGGCAGAAGCATGGGCCACCCTCACACAAGTTGATTTAAATGACTGTGGAATTACCCCAGAATATTTTCAGTATTCCTTGACGTGGGCTGGAGACTGCAGGGTTGTTCCCTTCAGATTCTGTCTGGTATCTGCTAGTTAATAGAAAGGCTTTTGCTGATCATGATGAGACCTGAATCAGACCGCGAGCATGTAATAAAAACAATAAATGTCCTGTTTTCTTAAGCATTTTTCATAAGATTAAGTGATCAGTGATGGTTCAGTCAGTTTTGGATGTCGCTGATGCTGCTGCAATGCTAATGTGTTGCTTCCACCAGCCCACATGATTAATGGGGGTCAGGGCTGGTTTTCTCATCTAGACATATGGTTACATCAATAACTACCTTAACAGATATATACCTATAAAATACACCATAGTGAGTGTATCATATTTTATATTTATATAACTGTATATGATATACATATTTAAAATAGTTATGTACATAAATGATTTCTGGGTGCTGATAGAATGTTTAAGTGCCGAGAAGGAACAGGTACTTTCACAGGGTGACAGTAAGCGGTGTACTACATTTGGTGTAAAAGGCGTAAGAAACCAAATGAAACGACTTAGAAATTAGATCCGCTAATGTTAGATTTATCTCCTTAATTTCACGCTTTTTTCATTTGGGATTTCAGAGGCTGAACATCAATATTTATATCTGTTTATTATTTTCAACATATTTGGGTGAATATCTATGCTTTAGTAGATATACTGTACAGCTATTCTGATAGAAGTATCTGCCCAGTATGTTTTGAGATGCTGCTGATTCGAGAAGAACTTCTCATTAATTTTCTCTGCCGTAAGAGTTTCTCCTTCTGTGTCTGAAAACTGAATTTGTATGAGGTTTCTTGAATGTATTATATTCAAAATTCAGACCAAATGACAGATATATTTGCCACGTCAGCTGTGCTGTACAACCTCCCGCCACCTTTTCAAAAATATGGGTTTGTTTTTTCAATTTGAAAAACAAGTGAGGCTCCATTTGGGGCAATGAATGTGTAAGTAGAATACGTCGGGTGATGTATTTGAAATAACCGCAGTGATTTCAGAGTCATTTCTCACGTTTTCAAAGGGACTTAAAATGAAATTAAGTCAAGTTCAAACGAATCGTTTTCGAAAATAGGACTTTGTGAGCTTTAACTGGTTATTAGCTTTTACAGTTCTGATCTGGTTCCCTCTACGTTTATGTAGTGCAGTAGCTCACAATAAACTGGACTGAGAGTTCGTTCCCGGGGAGGTCTTTCTTTTGTGTACAGAGATAGGCTTTCATGAGCAGGTGTCAGCATCTGTTCTCTCTCCTGCACTGTGTTGATGTTTTGAAAAAAAAAAATAGATGGTTCTTCAAATGTCTAACATGACACTGATCCTCTTTCACTCTGCGTATTTCCATGCTGTTACGAAAGCAGCCGCATTGCTTTCAACGCTCCGCTAGCAGCTCATTACAAAAAAATGCAAAGAATAGTGTCGGCGTCTCTGTTGCAATGAATATTTCAGCGTGCACACCTCCGCCGACGGGTACCTGGAGGGACAGGCCGTGCGACTGAGCTGCGCGGGTGCTGGGTGCCTGGGACAGAGCCCTGGCCCGGAGGCGGGGAAGGGGCAGCCGAGGGGTGCCGAGGGCAGAAGGCACAGCACGGACAACCCTCCGCACCCGGTGGGAGAGGGTTGTGACGCTGGATCTGTGTGGTAAGAGCTGAGCAGAGGAGCTTTAGCTTACCGGTATGCAACATCTAGTTTTACAGCCTTTTTCAATGGAACCAGCACCGTCTGTACCAGTGGGCGTCTTTCACAAATCCTGCTATGGGGGAAGGAAATTTCACCTACTCTCCTACTCTCAATATGTTTTTCAGTCTCTGCTGTAAGACAGGGAAAGATATGTCCATTTTTGGGGTTTTTTTATGTGTGTGTAAAGGAATAAGGCAGATGTATGCCAAATCAAGTTGAACAAATATTTTAAAATCCTTTTGCTGAGAGAAATTGCAGGGTGACTGCAAAACACGGAGGATCTAAGGATGGCGTTTTTCTTGTACACGGAACAGTCTGCAGTTCTTCATTGCAATCCCCCACCCCCTCCCCCTTCTTCAGCACAAACCCATCCATTACAAAGCTCCTGCAGTCACTGATTTATGTGCTTGTGATCAAACTTTCCTGCTTCTAATACTGTGAGCATTTTGCAAAAGATGGTTGCAATTCCTAGATGGACTGAGCGTGTCTGTTCCTGTGCTGTTGTGCAGCTGCTTTATTATGCTCCTGGCCTCTTCTCAGCGATTTCAGGCTTACTGCAAGACTCTACAGAAATTAATCTCTTGGTGGAGTTCATTTATATTTTGATGATCACCTAATCTGCATAGCTGCAGCGTGTACTATGCTTTGTGATAACAGTTTGTGATACCAACATCCTGATAGCTACCCTGCAGCCAATTTTTGAGGCCACATGAGATGATACCGGTCCTTGTCCCAGAACAGTATCAACTGTCTCACCAAACAATCTGATCAGTACTTTCTCACGCATGCATATTAGCCTGGACACATTATTTTGAGCACCAGCTAATATATGAGAAAATGCCTCACGTTCCACCGTCGCATGCAGATTTCTGAGGAGGATACCGAGCCAGCTCACCTGGAGAATGTGAATTAGAGACGCATGGAGATTTCACAACAGGACTCAGCAAAGGATGTAATATTTTGAAGCTTCCTCCTCTTCCACTTTCTTATTCTGTAAAATAAATTTACTTCTGGATGATAATGATAGGAGATATTAGCAATCTCTGCAGGAAGTCAAAATATAGGAAGCCAACAAGAAGCAGTACTTTTAATTTAAACCAAATATGTTTCCTTTATTTTCAGGTCTACCACTTGGTTTGAAGTACAGACCTTGAGGAAAAAACCCTACCAGATTTTGGTAATAGGAATTACGGGAGTTTGCTTTTTACTTTGCAGTTTGTTTCCACTTTAATAACAACCTCGCACTTATAGGCACTGCACAGGCTATTCCATGACACTCTGTCTGTCACAGTCTTCTAATATGGATTTACTAACAGGAAGCTAGGAGAGTTGCAGAGGCACACTTCAGCCTCTGCCTCCCACTCCTCCCACCAAAAATGCTGCCGCAGCGTGGCCCTGGGAATGCAAACACACCAGCGCTGTGGAGGATGACGGCGGTTGTCAGAGTGAAAGCCTCAGCCACTTGCAGAGAGAGCGTCTGGGGCTACAGCAGCGTCACCGTTGTTTATAGCTCCCGTTTCTGCCTCTGCAGCTGGAGCCACAGTCCTTCGGGTCCTTCCTTTTAGCCATTCAAATGGCTGCACAGGGAGTGGAGAGACAGAAACCTGTGGCACCTACACACCCAGCTGCTGCTGAAATCACCGCACCCCTCTAACAGTTTCTGGGATTGTGTGCTTTTTGTCCACACTTGAAGTGCAGGCTTATGGCTGGAGAGACTTCCTTGTCACCTGCTGAATATTGGTGGAGTCGTGCTCCGGCTGAACTTGTCATTTCATAACATAAAGTCCCCAGACTTCACTTCCTCCAAACAGTCTCTGTTGACTGCTTCAGATTTTCACAGCCTTCAGAAAAGCTACTGTATTTTTTTCTCCAGGGGTAGCTGAGGAAAGGCTAAATTATATGGCGAGTTATGCCCCTTATAAGCAAGTTGAGGAATGGAGATACTTTTGTTTAAAATTCTTGACAAAGAGTTGTTCTGTATTGAGTGGGAACTGCTACTGTTCTTCAATATATTGGTTTTAATTTCACTATCACAAGCTAGCTGGGACTTTCAAAATCAAGTCGAGCATTGTACCAAGAGATGGTAGGATGGGTCTTTGAGCATCCCAACCTGCGGTGTTAGCAATTAAACAGGGATTTCAAGATCTGTGACACTGCTGAAAGAATCAAAATAACAATATATTTTCTCATTCTGTACAAAAGGCTTCAGTTAACTGAACTCAGAATCTAAGATACACTTTATGTATGTATGTATGTACTCACACACACCATCTGCTAGATTTCCTGTTTCTATTTTTCATTTCAGTTCCAAGATAGTGTTGAAAAAAAGCGCCATGCATAAGTTTGTACAGACAGCTCTTTTTGTCCAGCTAGCGACCTCTTTTTTATCTTGGGGTCAGTTCAGACATCCATGGAAGACTTGTGTGGCCTGGAAAAAGTGGAAGCCGATTCAAAAATACAAAGATTTTTGTTTAATAACTTCACTACCTCCAGGTACAGTTGGTTGATTTATCAGTAGCACCCTTCTCTCATGTACAGGAAGGGAAATAAGGTGTTTATTAATACGTTCCATCTCATACCATGTAAGGGGAGGTAACAAGAGCCCAAAAGCTGAGAGGAGTGTTGGAGGATTCCTGGTCTTTGGGGAGGGCTGAACAGGTGACAGACAGCAGGACAGCTCTGGGCAAAGCTACAGAAAAGCTAGATCCCATGGAGGGAAACCCAGCGTGGACAAAGCTTGAGAGCTGTGTCTGTGGAGAGATGGGAAAGCATCAGGGAAACACAGGAGGGGATAAAAAAAGGAGTAAATCTTTGACAGCAAAAAAATTACTTAAGAACTTTTGAATACTGTTAAAAAATATTACTAGTGCACTCAGGGATTGGGAGAAATCGAAGACATTCTGTTAGTTGCCTTTATTTTTGTTAAATATTAATGATTTGGGATAATCACACCACAAAATGCTATGTTATTTTATCTGGAAGGACAAATCAGAGTAGAACAAGCTGCTGAAAAGAGGCCAAGAGGACCACAACCATCTCATCTGCTGGCCTTCATAACACACAAAAAGCACATCATAACTTTCAGTTATTTGCAGAGCTGCTCTGGAGCTCCCATGGAGTTAGATGCTCTCAAATCATCATTTGCTTTAATCATTCGGAAATGCTGATTGTTCTCTGAGTAATGCCAAACACGACTTGCCTGAAAAGAAATTGGCCTGTTTTACCGTAGGTGACATTTTTATTTGTTGGGAGAAGCATGTTGGTATTGAGAGGTTTGCATGTGGGATGGTGAGGAAAAACAACACCAGAAAGCCTTCACTTGCAATACTTTACTAGTAAATTGACCACGTGAGGCATGAGGCCAAAAATATCTAGGAAGATCCAGTGCATGGAGTGGGAAAAAAAAAAAAAAAGGAATAAATGTTAAACCCTGATTCTGATAGAAATATTTGCATTATGTAGCAATTGGTAAACAAAATCAGAGGTGCGGAATCAAATGAAGCAGCAGCCATCCTGAAGATCTCCTCTCTACTGACACCGTCAGCAACCAACAACAGCTTCTGCCAACAAAGGGAGGAGCCATAAGACCACCGTATTTATTTGGTAGGGAGTGATGTCCATGTATGCTCGCATCCTAACCACTGGAGCAATTACTGTTGTTCGCCTCTCCATTTCATCTCCTTGGCTGAGCACTCCTGGGATTTTGGATTGTGATTTCATTATTCACTTGGCTCTGCCACTTGTATTGTGTACCTGCTCCAGTAGATATCATCAACTCTTAATACTCCTGTGCTATGCAGAACAAATCATTTGCATTTGAGTAGGTCGCTATGGCTACTGGCTACCTAACTGTGTACTGCATCTGTAAAAGCCAAAAACTGAAGGCGCTTTGCAGAATCCAGACAAGGATCAACTGTTCACTATTTGAAATCATATCCGCACCCATTGTTGTCGCTAACAGCACGTACTTGTGTAGGGTTGGTTAGGTACAATCTCTCTCTTCCTATTTTGGATTAATATTTAGACAGCCTCTTTCTCAGGGCCGCAGGCTGGCTCCAAAGGAAAAAAACCAAACCCGTCTCTCGAGGACACTTGCATGACAGTAAGCAGATTAATTATACCTGCAGTGGTTCAAGGTGTAGCATAAAACCTAAAGGTTTGCCATTAAAATTAATTCTGTGCTCTTCGAAAATACAAATTCCTGCTGGAGTTGTCTGCAACAAATCTGGTAATTTACGCTGTCGTAGTTTTCAGCATACAGAAAAACTCCTCGACTGGGACTAACACAGAGGGTGCCAGCTCAGTAGGATTCGAGTCTCCAACTTGCAGAGGTTTATTCAGAAATACTAACCCCAGTGCTTTGTTCTGTTCCCTGCATGAACTGCAAAGGCAGAGAAACGGTATTATCCCCTGTGAAGAAAATTATGAACACTGAAGCGAAGCGACACCAGAAGGAGACAGTGAGTCAGCATCAAAGTCTGGACCAAAACTCAAGTTTGCCAACTTGGAACCCTCTCCTCAGAGTTGAGAACAAACGGAGAAATCATCTCCGTGAAAGCACTGGCTGCAGCATTGTACTGAAGGAATCTGTCTGAGGAATCATCCCTGATATGAATAAAATACAGCCAAGAATTGGACTAATAATACTAATTTTGTTGGTGTGAATGAAATAAGCCTCCACAATCAGAAATTCAGAGAACTTCGGTAAATTGCATGTATTCTATAAAACCACGTGCAGGTATTCGGGGATATTTGACAATGCTGTCATTGTGTCTGTGCCACCCCTTCCAAAACCACGTACAAGTCCTCCCATTACAATTCTCTGCTGAGAGATCCATGGGAGCATCAAGGGGAATTTTATTGATTAAAAGTAACTGAAGAATGTTCCAAGGGTTGCAATACTGCTTTTGTTCCCCTCCAGCAAACACCTTCAATTTGTTATTATTAGGGGAGAAGGGATGAAGAATGTAAAAATTTCCCTCTCTCCTCTTCACTGAAAGAACAGACTCTTTTCCAAGACAAAATACACATCTGACCCGACAACGTGCTGCTTTGGCAAGTATGGCAACAAAACACAAGTGGAGTGAAACAGCCGTTCACTAATTTACCACTGAAATTCATTAGGTTATGAAGCAGGCTAAGGTGTTTTATTGCTTATTGTAGAGGAATATCAGGATTTGTGGATAAGGTCCACTTGCTTCATGAGTGTTCAATGAGAAACCGTATGGCTGAACAATGTTGCCATGTACATAATATATTAAAACAAAAAGGCTGTAAAATGATTATCAGGCATCATTTGCACACAAAGATACACAGGCAGAGCACAGAAGTGGCCAAAAAATGACACTTGACATGCACGCTTGGTCATCGCTTTGAAAGTTACCACATTAAGACTGAATAACAAAGCTCAGCAATTAAAGGGAAAATCCCATCTGAACATACTTTGGGATTATTTTCTTAAGGCATTATATTAGATCCTAATGTAAGCCCTATCATCTTGTGATCCAACCTTCTTCTTCAGGAAGACAACTTCCATTGTTCATCCTGCTGTGAGGTGGTAGTGGGCTTTGTTGTATTCCCGCTATGACAGCTTCCAAGCTTTGGTAAGACTGAATCTCTACACTAAGACATCAGGTAGAGAAAGCAAGGAAAAAAGTATACCGGACCTTCTAAACAGATCCTGAAAAGAAGACAGAATATGGAAAACAAGATATGATCTCTCTTTTTTTTTTTTCCTATCAGTAGGTTATTTCCAAATTTTGTGGACCTTACAAACAGCTTTCTATAGAGTCATTGGTTGTAACCTTTCAGTGTGGCTAACCACTAAGTCTTAGCAAATATTGTCAGTGGTTTTTGGATATTGTTGCTGGTTTTTACTAGCTGTAAATGGAAACACCTATCCTGTAGAGGTCTTCTGGTACCTTTGACTTTTCCCCACCTTTTCACTTGAGCCTTCCCTGCTCTCCCCCAAGGTGTGCAAACCATTCCATGGGTCTCCCCACTCCTAACCATGGGCAAAAGGGACCTCCAGCCTGCCTGCCGCCATGAGGAAGGAAGCGGCCTTGGCTCATCCAGAGAAGCAGCAGTTGAAATACTGTTTGATTTTAGCACTAGGAAGAAGTGATTACAAAGAACTACCAAGCCAACTTATAATAAAAGGGCTACACGAATCTATTTTGGTCTTCCATCCATCCCATCTGGAAGCCTAATTTTTTATTTTTTTTTCAGAACTTGCAAAGAGCTTCCTTCTGATTGCCTCCATTGTTTCTGGAAAGAATTGTTTTTGAATGACCTCCATCAGCTTTAGCAGGATGTTGCCTATTTGCAACCATGGTGCAGCCTTTCCAACAGCTGAGTTTAGAAGCCAACCAGTTAGAAATATTTGCACAGCAAATCCTTCTCTAACCCCTCAAAGCCGTGTGATCAAGCAGGTGACAGTATCAAATAAATACTGTTAAGCCTGCTGTTGTTGCTGTTTAACTCGTTTTAATTTACAGGTTGTGTTGTGTCATGGGTGTGTGTTTTGTAAAAGCATTTGTTGGATGTACCTTGCATCTGTATGTTCATGGGTGGAGAGAGGAGCCTCATCTGTTATCTGCCTGTCAGGGATCTCTCGAATTCACTAAGTGTGACTCCAGCAGTTCCCAAAAGCCTCTATCCATCGCCAGTTCATTCACTTGCATGAGAAGATTCATATTTGTAGGAGAACGGTCTTCTAACTCTAGGGCCTGGCTGTGGCAGGAAGGTCTCCCGCTGCACGTTACAGCCTGCCTGACACGGCAGCCCAGGTTGCTCTCACCTGGTTGAGCATCCCTCTGCATCGGGATGCAGCTTCGGCCAGAGCATCAGTGGATTTCAGCTTCTGACTTCAACAGAAGGTGAGTGTGACACCGGCAGTGAGGACAACTCAGCCCAGGCTGCTGTACCGAGCCGTAGAGCGGGGAGATGTCCACCACCCGCCCCTCACGGGGCCTGGCTGCAGGTCCACATTATCGGGTAGGTCTACCAGCTGCCGTCTTGGGAGCCTTGGTGGGAGCAGAGACGCTGCCAGGGGGTCCGCAGGCCAGAGGCAGAGTGGGTCAGGCTGTGTCATGCTGAATTTCGGCTACCACAGCAGCTATTCCAACATGAAACTCCCCTAATTCTCATTTTTAGCTCTCCTTACAGGTTTACGATACCAATTATCACAATGCTGTTGAGAAGGCGATAAAGTCGGTTTGCTTTGGCCTTCTGACTACCAGCTGTTCGAGAAAGCCCTACGTTTTGACTTGATTTCTCCCTCATCCAACTGCCATAAGCCTCAGCCCTGCCGATGTTCCTGCGTGCCTTCATTATCGCTAGCGTTCCCACAAATGAATTTCGTGTTGATCTTGTGACGAGCAGCCAGCAAAGGAACCCTGTGGCCACCACCGCTGTCTCCCCAGGTGGATCAGCAGGAGGATTGGGCTTCCCCTGGGCGGGATGGTGGGACAGGTACGGGCTCTGGGCGGGATGGCTGGTACGGCCCCTGGGCGGGATGGTGGGACAGGTACGGGC
>VXBO01001568.1:535906-581515 GCA_013400135.1 Rhinoptilus africanus | reverse complement strand
CATTTTCCTGCCAGCTTGAAAAGTGTTTCTCCTTTTTGCATGTGTAGAGTATTCTTCAAAATTGCAATGCCATCTCTGAGCTGTTGAAGTGTTTCACCTTTCACTGCCAGCCTGTTGTGCCTGCTTGTATCCAGGCTGAGGTGACATCTCGGATCAAAATCAGCACTTGCTTGGTTGGGCCACAAACTGTTATTTTGGTGGTGAGATGGGTCAATAGGAGAGGAGTAGAAGCCTGTGATGGGCAGTTCCTGCTGTGCCGTTGGGGAGGGAGGGTTATGGCAATGATCTATGGTGACAGCAAGCATTGGCACTGTGTGCTGAGCTGCTGGCTCGCCGTGGCTGACAGGCTTCGTTAAGTCCCTGCTTTGATTACGGGGAGGCTTTCCTTTGGGCAGAGGACCTAATGACTTTCTGAAGGTGTTTGCAAGAAAATCCCGTGAACAGCTGAGTTTGGAGTGAAAATCTAACCTCTGATAAACAGCAGGGTAAAATATAATCAAACACTTTACTTTGAAATCACAGTCTGAACTATTTCTGAAAACGTATTTAACTGAGACTTAGGATTTGTCAAACAGCTTTAGATTGATTTGTAGCTACAATACAAATTCTAAACTACTAAGTACCTGTTTGAATCTAGCAAAACTTCTGTGGGCAATGGGCAAAAATACTGAAGGTCAAAACCCAGGCTCTGAAAATGGAGGCTGATGTAAGTTGTTTGGCTCAGCTGAACCATCCCCTTTCCTTTGAGTCAGGCTGTGCATGCTTGAATATAAATGCGCGCATAAATGTTTGTAATGTGTTTTAAGGAAATAGTATCTCTGATAAGAGGAAGAAAGCTTTAATTAATCTGTCACTTAAAAGAAAACTTCTGAGTAACAAAAGGCTATTATGTAGTCCTTTATAAGCAGAAAGACAAAATGTGACTTATGGTGCTATTGACTTGTGAGACTCAAGAGCAGTGGGTAGAGGCTGAAACTCTGTTGCTGTAAAACCAGTGTTTGACACTGAAGCTGGTAATTAAATGGCCTCCTTGTTTTAAAGAGGGATATTGAGGCCTGGAGCCTGTCTGGAAAATGGGCCATGGGAAGGGTTATTGTTGGGTGAAGCCACCTTGTGCTCCGTAGGGCTTCCCCCCTGTCCTGGCGTCCTCCTCTGCTCCCTCACCACCCCACCACTGAGCCGGGCTTTGCTGCATGGTGGGTTTAGGTAATCTTGGCATGGGTTTGAGGTTAACTTGTTGTGTGCCAGATGTGGTTTTGGGAAGCTGAGCCCATCCTCCCTGAGAAGGGCTTAGGGAATAGAGGGCTGGGGTAGGAATTAGTGGCTCTGATGGATAGAGGTAATATGGGAGAGGAAAAAAAAAAAAAGTAGTTTTTAATTACAACTCTGGAGGTTAAACCAGATGAGAAAAACAATCTGTAATTTATCAAAAGGAAGACTGAACAGCACCGTAGTTGCCTCCAGAAAGAGGAAATACCGATACTGGGCAAGGAAGGAAAGGCATGCCAAGTACCACTGTCTGTCTGGAAGGTTTTCAGGTAGGAAACTGGGGACGTGTTTTTGTGTCAGTATGGGCTTGGGGCAAGCTGAGAAGGGAAATATATTTTTTGTCTCCTGATGTGAAGACTCCACAATGAATTTTCCAGAGAGGTAAATACAAGATGTTGGGCTTCATTGTGGTAAACAGGAGAAATGTAATAGTCTGTGATGGGCAGGACGTCAGAACAGATGTTCTTTGTTCAAATTGTGGGATTTAAATTCTGTACCCACAGGGTACATTTCCCAGTGCCTTTAAACATACACCCTGAGGGGAATACAGTGCTGTCTGGTCATACAAGGTTTTGTAGACAATAACGCTGTTTGCAAATACAGCATAAGTTAATTGTTTGTTGATTTTAGGATATGAGTTTTAGTGTTATCAAAATATAATTAAACCTTAAACTTTATTGACTTTTTTGTTTAAACCTGTTGTGAGTGAGCATTTTTTTGTGACGAACCGCTTAGTATGGTTTGGGATTTCACAGATAAAAATGCATTGATATTTGCAGAACTGTTCAAGGCAACGGTTGGAAAGTGTCCACTCTTAGTGTTAAATTGCAATGAATGGCGAGCGTTAAGTTTTCTGAACCTTGTAAAAGGTTTATTTTTTTATCAGTCCTCCTGAAACAAAAGACCCTGGAGCTAGAGCTGGACACCAGCAGGCTGAGCTGCTTGGAATTGTTTGCCATGCAGCTGGATAGTGCTGAGCAAGTTTGTGTTCTGTCTGCTTACGGTTATCTTTGCTCCATGCGTTTATGGCAGAAATTATTAAGACAGACACAGTTTTTAAGGAATTGGCTTGAGTTGTAAATGACAGTTTAGGAAAAGTCGTCTTATTTTTTAAATGGCTGAGCTTGCAAAAGGAAAAATCCTTGAGAGGACGATCACTAAATAATGTATCTTAGGAGCAATAGCTCGCCAGCGTTCCTGTCACAGCTGAGGCTGGTGTAAAAGGCCACCCGAGCCTTTGGGAATGCTGTTTGTTTAAGCTGGAGTGCAGACTTTGTTTATGTCCATTACTTACTGCTTTTTAATGGCAGAGAATAATTTGGGTAAGGAAAATATTTAAAATTTGAGGAATTGGGCACATCAGAAATCTACAAGGTAAATTTCATTACAGTACCCTTGCCTCAGCTGCCAGCAGCTCTCCCTGGAATTAGGCTTCTGGCGAGGTAGGAGCTTGTCCAGGGAGGCGAAAGAAAACTGAAGGAATTGTGGGTCCCTTTTCTTATCTTATCACTCCATCAGAGTATCATTTGTTTTGCTGGTGATGTGACTGTCTGAAGTCTTAAGGTTTGCTGTGAATTCTTGCCTTTACTTTGTCCTTTGCGAAAGATGAGTGAGGAAACCTCGGGTTCTCCCTCCCCTTGCTCGGCACTGTGGCACTGTGGTTCGGCTCCTCTGCAGCTCTCCTGCCCGACTTGGCCATGGGTGTTGTCAGGAGCCCTCCCTCCAGGGCTTGAGGGGCTTTTTAGTGTCTTCCACACAAACAAAAATTCTTGTTCTTATTTACTGTGCAGTCAATAAACTCTGTTGTAGTTCTTGTTAGATTTGTCTTCGGGTCAATGCTGTCTCTGTCAGGTCTTTTTTTTTTTAGTATTCATCTGCTTTTGTCTTCCTCGAACAGTTTTAATTCTTGTTTCAGAATGCAGCATAAGGTTCATCTAGGAAAAAAAAAAATCAACAAAACCCAGCAAAAAACACCCCAAAGAGACACCACTCCCTCTAGCCATATTACTTTGAGAAACATATGGTGTCACTGGCTTCCTAATTCAAAAGCTGCTTTTAATCATGTCGGCAGCCAAATTGTTGGTCTGCCTGAAGGTGATCTGCAAGGGAAGAAAAGTGGAAAGACCTTATACTCTGTGGTGTGTATTGTAAAAAAAAATGGACTGAATGGTTTTCCTGACTTGATGGGAAGAGACAATAAACAACTTACTGAGTGTTTTTGCAAGGCTGGTAAATCTCTCACAAGAATCAAGTGGAAGAGTAGGGGGAAAGCCTTACAATTAATAATTAATCTTTAGGTGGTTTAGCACCTCACTAATTAAAATGCCTGTAGATACCTTGCAGATTCAACCTTCTCCTGCTTTGTTGTAATTAACAATATATGTCATAGGATAGCAGGTTTTCTTGCTAAACCAGGTGGTACAAAAATCCAGAACTGATGAGGTTTTTTTGAGTCAAAATGTTCAGTAAAGAAAGGGCAAGTATTTTTAGCCAACCATTCCCATGACTTCAATTACATGTCATAAAAAAGCACATAAAAATCCTTTGGGAAGTGTCTCTATGTTTTCGGTCCTCTGTAGTCAAATCGTTTATGGCATCTAAATTGGTACAACGTCAAGAACATCACAGCATTTGAACTGTGTGTGCCGTGTCCCCCTTGTTCTGCTTGTGCTTTCAAAGGAGAAAACTCATCTAGGGCAAGAAGGGCACGCAGGCTGCCTGTGGCCTGCCCTGTTGGGATGTGCCTCTAAGTCCGTAAGAGATGCTTCGCTATGTATGACTTTTTTTTTTACCTTTTCCTTTAGGAAGCTGGGGAGTGCACAGCTTTAGGGAGAGCTTCCTTTAAAATAATGTTTATTGTTTCTAGAAATGTTACTTTGGAGACTTTGTTTTAACAGGAGGTGGGTAGAGGGTGGGTGTCACTAATTGCGTGTTTGGTATTCCAGCTACACCCTGATGTCTTTCAGGGAGGGTTTATCTCTGTTGTAAGTAATGTTGAGTATCAAGAACAGAAGATGCAACGAGTGTAGAAGTGAAATAGGGGCTGAGCACCTGCAGAGTTAAACTGAAACTTTATATGTCTTTTAAAATGTTTTTTGTACAGATCTGTGCTAGTGGTTTGTTTTAGTCTACTTAGAAACTTAAATGTTATTTTAAAAGTTTCGTAATTAAAACAAACCAACCAACCAAACCATGAACTTTTGGTTTGGTGGGGTTCTTTTTGGGTTTGTTTTTTTGTGGTTAGTTTGTTTATTTTTGTTGTTTGGTTTTTCTTTTGTTTTGGTGGGGCTTTTTTGGTTTTTTTTTTTTTACCCAACCCTTGGTAGCTCCCTCTCTGACAAACTTTAAAAATATTCTTGAAATTTCCTGGACTGATTCTCCTGTCTATGTTGGATCCCATGTATTGTATTGAAAAGTGTTTCTAGCGCCCAGAATAGTAAATGTTGTTGGTCTTTTTGTTTTCAGTCGCAGCCAGGTTTATGTACAGTATGTGGTTGTAGTTATGTGCAATGCCTAGATTTGATTTAAGTATGCAAGCTGGATTCCCTTATAAGTAACAATAATGGGCAAGTGGCTTGTAAACCAACAACTGACAAGTTAATTGCATGAGTTTCAGTATACCTTTTTTTTAAAAAAAAAAAGAAAAACCAGCAAAGAAATGGAAAGGATATAATGACTTTGTTTTCAAAAGCAGCACACTGGTTATGAATTTTGGTTTGCAGAACAGAGTAAATAATGCAGTTCTACAGCTTGCATTGTTTTGATTAGGTGTTCAGAAATGCTTATTATTGCTGGATCGTTGGCACTCGCAACAGGCACCTGAGATTTTTTGATAAATTGCTCACTTACAGTATACCACAGGAGCGTTGGAAAAACAAAATTTTGTTTAGACAGAGCTAAAAATGCAATATTAATAAAGGAGAGCTTGACATTTAGACTAAGAGTGCCTCATCTCAGTGAGGCTCTACTGTCCTCTCAATCTTCAGTGAATTTTTAATTTTGTAGTTGGTTTCCATGCTAATGCAAGGGACTTGTGTGAAGAAATGGGCTGGTTTAATTTTGTAGGTGTGGGTAGGTACTTCATTTGTTATACAGTCAGGTTTATTTCTTTTTGATAAAAATGTATGCTTTTATGGAATGATGATTGTTACTGTTTTGTTGGGAGTGTGCGTGGAGGGGTGTGGGTGTTTTTTTTTCCCCCCAGGTGGGCTGTTAAGTCCATGTACATAAATCTGTAGCACCTTCCCCCCACTGACACATTTAGTAGCTGGAGTTATCTGCAGAACTAATTCTGAGTTAGAGGGTGGGTTTGCTTGCCTGAAACTGTTTGAAATATGTAGCCCAGTTGTACTTGAAGGTACACATACACCAAATATTTTGTTAATGCTGGGTTAGCGGGCACACCCATGTTTCAGGGTGGATATTTCTCTCTTCCCAGTTCTTAATGATGGGAGGATGTGGGAAAGATGCGTTAAAATTACATGCTTTGCTTGCAGTAATTATTGCTAGGAAAGATGCTTGTGTTGGCTTGAATGCTGGAAAGTCTTGCTAACTTGTGTTCCCTCTGCTTGGCTTGTCCTCTGCTCTGTCACTGCTACACCTGCCACCTCCGCCTCTTGGTTGCTGCCTCCCTTCTTCAGTCTTCATCCTCGAAGCTGTGGTGTGAGCCACAGGCTTCTGCTGTGTGCCACCACTGTCTTCTAAAAGTGCCTCTCGAGCCCTCTGCAGTGATGGCGTTTCTTCTGTCCTGCTTTAATTTTTGGTTTGTGACAGTGTGTGGGTGCACTTGACTCGGATTGTTGTTTTCCCTTCTCTGCCTGTGGGCACATCTGGTTCCAACACAGATAATTTTTCTAAGGCGTCAGAAGGAAACAATTTTCTCTCAATGAAGCTTAGTTCTGAAGATGATGTTCTTCTGAAATGGGAGTGAGCGCATGTCTACTGATTCCCTTCCCCTGGGGAAGTGGTGACAGACTGAAGAGTAGAACTACAGTTCCCCTATAGCCCCATCCTTTTCAGCTTTGCCCATACCTTTAGGAGATGAGGCACTTCCGATTAGCTTGGAACAGTTATTATGGCTTTGAGGGAGACTTTTTTTTTTCTAACAGATACAAGTTCTGTATGAGTTTATGCTACAAGACATTGGCTGTCTGTTTGCCAGCAGGTCTGACGGGTCTGTGGAGTATTTGAAATAGCTTTGTAAAAGTAAGCTCCGAAAAAAAGACCAGCTTCCATAAGCTTAGCTCTTTTGGACTAGGTTGTGCATTTCATGCACCTATTTTTAGAGCCTCTTGGGAGGTGGGAGCAATCGTTCTGAGCCTCGTCTAGCTATATGATGCATGCCGATATCAATTGATAAAATCCAATTAAAAAGGTTTGTTAAGCCTTGATAAGGAAAGTGTTATAACCATGAGAGGAGAGGATGGAGTAGGTTTGTGTTGTGGTACGGGGTAGGTTGGTAGTGCTTTGGTTTCAAGAAACCCAATGAGTCTGATGATTTTGATGTTCCCTTTTGATGAAAGCTGATGGTTTTATGCTGTACCTATATTAGCATTTATGTTCAAGTCACAAGCATGCAGAGGAGAAGGTGCTGATGGTCTGACCCGCTGGGCTCAGCACTGTGCTGCAGGGTGGCCTTGGAGTGTGTGCGCTGGATTCTTCCCTGGTGGAACCCAACCAGATGATGTTCTCAAGGAGCACACTTGAAATGTGGTGGTCTCTCATGGATTCTTGTGCTACATCACTGGACTAGGTGTGACTGGAAGTGAAATGCACCAAGAACTGGTGGAAACAGCTGCTCTGCTCTGCAGGTCCTCTTCACAGCTAATGTAGTTGTAGCTGGTGGGAAGGACAGTGTCTTCCAGCCATGACAGCTTGTAGGGACACTTAGTTTGCCTAAGGTAGGGCAGCCACTGAACCGTAGTCAGGGATGTAACAGTGCTTGCTAAAAAAGAAAAATGTGAGTATCAGACTACTTTAGAAATGTCCTCGTGACTAGTTGGTGTAATGCAAGGAGTTGCTGTCTCTCCTGACTCCTGGTGTCACCTGCCTAATAAAGGCACTGAGGCCACCGTGTCTGTGGCCAGAAGCTGTGGTTATGCCCCACTGTCCTTCTGTTATGGCTCCAAATGAGGAGGCTGAGTAATATGGTCTTACACAGTGCTTGCAAAGAGAAAACTTCAGCCTCAAGATAATGGGGTTTTTGTACCTCTCCCCTTTTTACAGGGGCAAAAAAATGGTATGCGACCACTTGGGAAAGACGGATAAAAACAATCCGTATCTCTCACGAAGCACTTAGTGAATGCTTCATGTAATCTACAAGCGCATTCCTCCGAGGGCACAGTCACATCCGCTGTTGGGATGGACGGGCGCTGAGGAAATGTGCTGAGCGGGCAGGTGGATGGGACCCAGGCTCCCCGCCTGTCCCTGACAAATCTTGAGGGGATTGTCACTGTGCTCGGCCTTTCAAGGAGCCGCGCAAGAGCAAGGAGCGGTTTCCTGCCTCTCTTAGGGGAGCTGCTGCTCTCTCCTTCGGCTGCGAAGGGGATGTTTTAAGAATATTTTGATGTGGTTTGGATGTAGGCTTAAGCTGGCAAAGCTCGATGCCTAACCTGTACATGTGCGTTTGTGGTTTTGGTTGGTTGTTGTTTTTTTTCTGAGTACTGACTATTTGGAATCTCTAATGAAATTCAGAGAAGTTATCACTCAGTTAAAATATAGAGGCTAGCTTCAAGTTTTCTTCACTTTGCAAGGATTTAAAAAGGAAAAAAAAAAAGGAGGAAGAAAGGCATCTCCAGTGTTGCTATCTATTTGGTGAAGATGTTAACAGCTTCATAGATGTGAAAATAACAAGACCTTTGGCTAAAAGAGGTAATGACGATCAGGTGGAAATATATAAATCCAAACAGTCTGAAATGGCACTGTAGGCTATAGGGGGTTGCAAACAGTGTTTGTGCTTGTATGCTGACGTGTATGCATACTAAAGATAACTAATGCTAATTATGGGTAGCTGTAGAGTGCCTCTCTGAGGAGAGAGTCAGATGGACAAGGCTCATTAGTATCTCTGGATTTGTATTTGCTCGCTTGAGTGGAAAATGTAACCTTGGGGTTATCTTATACCCCCACCCCAGTAAATAGTACATTAAATTCATCCTGCTGATACTATCCTAAAGTTTACCTCTGGAGTCATAAAATCAAAGGTGGAGTGTAGCAGCTCATAGAATACCTTTTTTTTTTTTTTCTGATAGTTTGTGTCTGCACAAGCAACTGTAATGTCAGCTCCATGGCATCAGGCAAAAGCCTAAGGGTGGCTGCGCATGTGTAGTGTTGAACGCTCCAGCTCTCAATGAGAAGCTCAATAAACAAAAGTATCTCTAGAAAATGAAAATGTTACCCAGTTGGAAAAATAAATAAAACCCACCCTGTGTTTTTTCTTTTAATAGGTCTGTATTCCGTGCTCTTTTGCTGAAAGTTGTGATACTGGTGAATTACTTTACCATCCAGTCCTATGCAGTTACATCTTCTTCATTGACCACTTAAATTTTTTTTCAGCTTTATCTTTTAGTTCTTCTGAAGAACAACAGATTCAGCAGCACAGCTCAGATGTTATGTTTGAATCGAGGTAGTTCTTAATCATCTTTTATTAAAATCACCTATTTATAATTAATTTATGGTCAGATACTCAGGTGGCTTGCGGAAAAATTGATGATAATACTCTTGCTTCATGTATTTTTCAGAATTTGTAGCAAACTAATTAAAATGCTACTTTACTATTCTTCTGGTTTTTCTTAAGCTAACAAATCTGTTAGGAGTTTCTGGCTGTCATTTAATTTTTATTTTGTTTTAGATTTGCTTAATACCTAAAATGAAGAAGTAATATAGATAACAGTTTCTGTAATTTCAGGAACTTTTAATGAGAAACTTGCTCATGCCCCTTAGTGGAAGTGTTCTGTAGCGTTGCATAAAAATTTTACAGTCAAAGGTCGTGAAAGGAGAGGGAGTTTTGCACAGAACCACAGTGTCCTCCTTCAGCAACTGCTGCAGGTGTTTCCCAATATGATGCTTGGAAGTGCAAAAATGATCCAAGGTGCAGGGCAATGTAAGAAGAGTAAGCCGCGGTCAGTTACTGACATCTACGTGACAGTCCCAGTTGGATGTTTCACTGGTAAATACGCTAATTTTTTCTTAGTCACCTCAAGAGCGTCACTTTTTTGTCTGCTAGGATTAAGGTATTAATATGTGTTATGTGGGATCTATTCTCTGAATGCAGAGTATTTATCTGCTAATTATGTATCTGGTATGCCAATGGTAGGTACTTAAAACAGTGAAGTTAAACGAGTGCCAGTTGCAAATCTGGTCTTGCAGATGGAATAAATGACAATTGAAGAATATCCTGCGCTGACTATGCGTTGCATACCTTGAAGCTAAACGTACTGTGAATGTGTGCAACATGCCCGTGTCTCTGGCCACTGTAGCACTGATTTCCAGCATGTCTTCCTTGGTCATTGTTATCGCTGGAAGAGATGTTCTGTCTTACCTGTAACTGCAAATAAATCAGGCTGACAGAGATGCCGCTACGCTGGGCTCTGCTGTGTGTCAGGGCCTTAGAAATGAGAAAAGATTGGAGCTGCAAGAGTATGAAGAGGAACAGCTGGATATGGCAGCTCGCATGAGTGGCAGGCTTTTCTTTTGCAGAAAGCAAGCAGTGTTTCCAGAGGGGTAATAAACCTTAATGGATGCAGTAATGTTCTCATCAAAGCATTACTTTTACTTGTGGTTTTTCCGATGTTTGCTGGACTTGTGGTTGCAGGGTGTTAGGTTGGCAGGGGAGGGGAAATGCATGGAGGTGGCTGACAAAAAGCAAATGTTGAGTTGCTACTCTTGAGTGACGCTGGGATGAAAAGTCAAATGTTCCACCCGGCTGAGAGGGAGATGCCTTCATGCTTTAACACTGAAAGCTTGGCTACTGGCTTTCGTCAGAAGTTGATTGTCTAGAGGGTGGTCTTTGGTCTCTGAATTCATGTGAGCAGAAATTTTGCAAACCAAGTTCATGTAGTTGCTGTTACATGAAGTTATCAGGGTTTGATATTGATAGATACTTGATGCATTATTGCAGGGATGGAGAGACTGAGGCAAAGGGTGTGATAGTCACGATCAGTTTACATGTAAGTTTGTGCCATTTTCCATCTTCCCCAATTAGATTTGCGTGGCCTACTAAAACCTCAACTGAGGTTGCTTGCGATTCAGGATACAGAAAAAACAGATCTGAAATCTGATGACATAGGGGAAATGTTTGACTTGATGGCTGGACTCCTAAGTCTAAATATACTGGAATCTCAGCACTCTGTCTGACATGAAAACACTTCCTATTTATGTTTCATTTTAGGCTTTGAAGCATAACGTGAGCCTATTCACTTGCACCTTCAGCACTTGTGATTTATTGAGGGTATTGCTCCATGTTTTGTGATGATGTCAGGTGAGGCAAATAGCATCAGTCATGCGCTGTGACGGATACAGGCCTGGTGGCAGAGCAGGGTTGTGTGTGGCTGAGGTGGTCCCAGCCTGTCCGCGTGGATGTGCCGCTATGGAGCACTCTGCTGCTTGAGGAGTGGAGAGCATCACATGCAAGCCATCCAGGATAACAGCGATCACAGGTGGATAGTTTTGAGGGTGTGGGGATAAGTAAACATGTCTGATTTGAAGGCAGACAGGGGTGCTGCCAGCATGGGAGTTGCCCTTCTTTTCTGCACTTCTACTGTGCTAAGTTGATCCTAAAATGGGAGGAAACTGCCCTGAAAATAAACGTAGCATCACTGTGTGTAAGGTTATATGCTGTGCTTAACCTGAGAGTTTTGGGGACCTGTGGGATGCAGTAATGGTGCAAGAAGTACTCAAGGTGGTTTAAGTCTTGAGGTTTTAACTAGCACACACTTGTACAGCAGGCATTAGTAATAGTTTTTATTCCTTTGCCATAGCTGAAGGTAAAATGAGTGTAAAAGAGAGGTTCTAAGGGCTGCTTAAAGTTTTCAATCTACTGGGTGCTCAAAATGATTCTGTTCCTAGAGGTGTAGGGTGTTTTGTACCGGCTGCCTGGCGCTTACCTATTGTCCTTCTCAGAAGAACATCTATGATTGCTGCCGTGCCATTACATTATCTGTTGAGGTGGGATAAAAATAAAATGTTGGAATCATGTTTATAGTCAAGAGTGGGAATAAAAAAAGCAGCCAAAATCAGGCTTTTTTTCTGTTGCTGACTTCACTTGCAATGATGAAGCTGTAAAAAACAATCCAAGGTAGTTGTTTCCAGTTGTCATTTTTAGGGCAATAGTCAGTGTTGAACCTGGACAAGAGGGTGAAGAGGTTACTTGTTTACTGTACTGTGAATTTCCATGTGTGCCTGCTAATAGTTCCCACAGGAATGCCCAGTAATGCCACCATTATGCATTCCCCTGTGCTTGAGGAAGAAAGACTGGAAAAATGTCCAGGTGACAAATGAGTTTAAAGTAAACGTGAGGGGCTGGGCAGCTTTAGACTTTTCCCTTGCTGTAAGAGGATCACTTTTCATAAGCACTTAAAGTTCATAGCGGTGTGTTAAGGGATGATGCCACAGCCAGTACTATCACTGTCCTGAAGTCTGTCCTTAGATTAATTTGATGGATTTAATTGATTTCCCATGCCTTCCCTCTTCCATAGGAATACAAACTAGAGTCTGCGTACTAATAAGTGCTGTGTAAAACATTCCAGCTCATTGAACACCTTGTGTGTTTGCTAAAACATTGAAACCTCAGGTGGTAATGCACAGGATTTCTGCCCAAACAATTTCTGGAGCAATTGAAAAATTCGGGACAGGAACTTCATTCTGATGGCTGCTTGGAGATGGACCCAGGCTCCTTTTGGTTGAGCTGCGGTGTGGCCAGGTGAGCCCGTGTTTGATGCCGGGGTGCCGCCGGTGCAGTTAGCAGCCAGTGCAGCCTGCAGCTTGCCCAGCGGCACCCTTGCAGTGTGGCAACCCCAGGGTGAGCCCCTGGTCAGACCCTGGGGTCCAGGCGGGGTGATGTGATGTTAGAAAGGCACACAGAGGTTTGCTTGCTTCATTGCCTCGGGTTTGGCTTCAGTTTTCAGACTCCTGATTGTTTCAAGGTTGTGTTTTCACTGTATGAGACATACTTTTGGGTTTTGTTTTTTTTTTTTTTTTTTTTTTTCTTCTGCGTGTTGTCCTTGCTGCAAGTTGGTGTTAACTAGGCCACGGCTATATGTCATTTTTGCTGACAGGTGGGTTTTGCAGAGGCTCTTGCGGCGTGTTGCTGTGCTTCAGCTGCCCTGTCTCATGTAGTGCCGGCTCGGGCTGGGGTGCTGTGCGTGCCTCTTCATCAGTTTGGCCTCAGCGTGGCCAGATCAAATGTTGCTCTGCGTGATCTTGTTACGTTCGCATCCTGTGGCTTAATCCCAGTGTTTTGGTGCCTGCCTGACTGCAGGCAAGTTTATTTTCTGCTTTTTGTAATTTGTTTGTGATAAACTGAATGGAGAACTAGAAAATGGGATAATATTTCTGTGGGGAAAAAAACCCCAAACCACCTGATCTATACATACGTGTACTTCAGTTAGGTTTGTGCAGTAGTTCAAAATGGATTGTCTCAGCCCTGCTGATGGAAGAAGGGCAGGCTTGCTGGCTGGATTGGTGGCAGAGTTCATCACTGCCCTGACTTGAAGAAGCCAACAGTCCCTGGGAACGTCTAATAATCAACATTGTTCTTCAAAAGAAGAAGTCAACATAAAATCTGCTTGGAGTTGGTCTGTCTTGAGATGAGTGTTTTGGTTTATAGACAGTTTCTGTAGCTTCAATGGCATCTGGTTTTGTAGGGAAGCATCGCGCTGCTCTGGGGAAGCAAGGGGTGCTCCTCACCAGTGTGTTGATCTGGTTGGGCAAGGAGTGTTTCACACTTCACCTGTGGGTTTGTGTGGGACTCTGTCCTGAGGTTACTGCTTGTTTTGCTTGTGAGAAAATAATTCCACCTGCTACCCTTTAACTCGCAACCTTGGCAAAATGGCTAGAGGTCTGTATTCCCCAGTGGATTTAGCTGGTGTATGAGATGGAGTTGTCATTGCTGTACCAGAGCGCATATTGTAGCAGTCGTCTTTGCTCAGGAAAGATAAAAGGTTGTTATTTTTTAATTCCCTTCTGTCTACCTGTTCTCTCCTCCTCCTCTCTTTTCCTCCCAAAGCTGAGAGATGGGCATTCTAGACAGCCTATGAAGTCATTTTTATAAGCAGTAATATTGATTCTTCAAGTTTGTTGTTAATAAAAGTAACTAACTTTCCTAGATCAGCTAAAGGGGATCTAGGGGGATACTGCAGAGCTAAGAAAACAAATGAATATTTTGAATGAAATGTTTTCTCTGGGTATTTTGTATATATGTGTGATGTGCTTTTTCTTAAGTCTTTAAAACAAGGATTTAACTGCTGGCAATTTCAAACTAGGTTTGGTTTCATGTCCTCTGTGAATTTAGGATAATGAGATGTGCTGTTTGTCTGAAGGTCAGGTTTGATAATTGAATTAATGCAGAAACATGTCAGTATTGATGAAAATGTGATGTTCCTTTCTGATCCCTTGATTGTGAAGGGTGATTTAGGGGAAAAAAAATAGGAATAGAACACAAAAGAACCATTTTTTGCCATGGACTCCAGTTATAGTTCATAAAAAGCCCATATAGTTCTTGACAGCCCACTTCGTTCTAGGTCTTGCATTTATATTTTTATTCATTGAGGCTTGGTAAACGTTTAAATTGATACTGTCTTTGTGTTCGCTCTGCCTCAGTATGTTTGTCCATAATAAATGGTTTCCAAAACTGAATTCAGTATGTCTGATTGACTAGTAGCAAATGCTTTCTGTGATTGCTTTAGTCTTGCGTTTCCACCTTTCAGGAGTCAAAAGAACTGCCTGGGTAAGGCTTGAAGGTGGAGTGGGCTAAAAGGGGAAAGAAGTGGGAGTCTTTTCCCTTCCCCTTCCCTTCCCCTCCTCTGGTGTCCCCATAGTCTTGTCTCCCCTCTTCCTTATCGCATTTGCTCTCCAAGAAAAGACTGAATTGGTTTCTTCTAAAGGGACGCGTTGTTGTAGGAAGCTTTTTTACTACAGCTGATCCAGTTTTACTAAAGGCAAGAAAAGAAATCTCCTGTTGTGTAGAAGGCTCTGCTTTCCATCCATTGTAAACTGTCCTTTGTAAAGAGAGAAGAAGAACTTCTTACCTTTCCTTTGAGCACATGCATTTTTTATGTGATGAGGCAGTGAACAAGTGATCCCCTCCAAGAGTAAAAGCTTGGTTTTCTTTGTGTTGTGTCAGGATTCCTGAAAGACTGAATGGCAGCTGGGACAATGCAGGCTTCAGAGCAGTGTACTGTTTTCAGTAGAATAAAGAATGGGGAAGGAGTTCTTGAATGGTGGTCTGAAGAAGCTGTTTTGTAAACAAAATTGATTTGGGGTGTTTGCTTTTACAATAGTTGCTATTAACAGCAATAGTTTGCTGTTAACTGTCAAGTGCACTTCACATCAAATTTTAGCAATAGTAAATTGCATCATTACTTCTATTTTTTTTATTTTTTTTTTCCTGGCAGACTTCACAAACTGTTTAATATACAGATAGTAGAGTAGGAATGGTTCCATATCTCCAAATCAAGATTTACAGAAACAGTTTTGTAAGATTTTTTTCAGCCCTCGTGGTTAAAATTTCTTTCTTCCCCAGTGGTGTGTTTTGAGTGAAATGACGCCAACATTGTGCAAGTCACAATGGGATGGAGGCACCGATTGTTTTTATTAAGCTTGCTGCATTAATGTAGAAAGCAGAGTAATGTACTTACTGTACTGCGAAATAATGTTTAAGAATTAATGCAGTCTTGTCTGCGTAGCTGCATCCCCGAGGGCTGCCCCTCCTGGGAGGGAGGGTGGGGGGAGCCCTGCATGGCCGTGCTCACTGCCGGCACAGTGTCCAGCCCACCATAACGGGCCCTGACACTGTGTTATCGGGACTTTTAAAATAACTACTTAATTTTCCTAGTGAAATATAGTGTTGTTTTTGGGGGGAGCAGGGAAGACATCCTTTTGGAGAATCTTTGCTATAGGAACATTTCTAGGTCTGTCCACCTTTACAGCTCTGACACAGATTTTCATCATACTTTGGTAATACACAAGCACAGAAAGTATGATCTAAACTCTTGGAGGCTTTTAATTCAGTCTTCTCTTGAATGCAGGTGGTAGCTTTTCAATGGTTCAGAAGGTTGTTTGGACATCTGATATTAAAGCTTCTTCCATATCCCTCGGTGCAGAAGTACTTTGCCAGTGACCTGGATGGTCCTGAACCTAGAAAAGAAACTTGAGTGGTGGTTTTGTCCCTCCCTTATAGCTGCCTCAGAAAACATCTTCATATTGCTCTTCCTGTACCTTGTTATTTCATGCAAGCCCTTGTGCAGGAGATCAAACAGGTTTTTAGTGCTGCAAATGTTACTGTATGTCTAACCATACTCATACATTGTATGATCTTTGAAATGGTTTTGTGGTGTCTGTTTATTCAGGCTAATTGCTTTTGACAGACTAATAAAAAGTTTTGACTCAAGAGTGGGTAGATGCATGTTTGTACAGCTTGTATCTTAGAAATGAGAAAGTTGCCTGAGCTAGAGACAGAATGCGGTATCTGTCTGAAGAAGAGAGTTTTTAAGTCCTGTGAAAATAGGCCAGGAAGGTCTGGTGACACGACCACCCTGAAACCTTGCAAGCATCAGAAAAAATGGTATAAAATCCCCTGCTTGCTTGAAAAGGTGAAGGACTGATGGCTTGACATCGAAAACAAACCTGCATTTAATTTGTTCTGCTATACAGTGTGGGAAGAAATGTGTGTTGTAGATTCCAAACTTGTCAGGCAAACACATTCTGAAGATTTACCGAGATGGTGAAAGGCATGGATATGGAATCCAATTCACTATGAGCGTGTAAGTACACACCTGGTAAAAACACTAACTCTGGTTTTCCTGTTAAAGGCTAAGAAATTGTTGTAAAAGAACTAAAATCGTCACAGTAGTTAACATCTGGAAATCAATAAGGTGAACAGATGTTTACCAAGGTCAAGAGATGGTGAGGGAAGGAAAAATCCCTATGTGATAATTTATCAATACTTAATACTCTTTGGAGCCTGGGATGAGCTCATTGCTGTACTTTACTTCTGAAATGCAGTAAATAGTTTTTATTGTGATGTGACAGAACTGAGTTCACTTTTTAAAAACTTTTTTAGTATGTTGATGTGAATTAAAACACTTGAGTAATGTCTGTATCATGTGATGAATTACTTCACTTTGTATGCTTTTCAAGCTTGATAATAATAGGATGCTTTATGTAGAAGTATGTATTTTTTTTTTTAAGGGAAGTAAGAAGGGCTTTGGAGGTGCCCATGGTAGGCACTGAGGAAAGTTGGTCTGTTCGGAGGTTGGTACTTGAGCCCAAGTGAGTGTCTGCTCGATGTCTGTGTGATCCGCAGCAAGTGCATCTAGAGCCAAGGAAGTACATCAAGCGGTCATTCTTATGGCATGACTGAAATATTAGTAGTCCTTGACTGTTACCATGCTGTCTCTTAACCATGTCCTGTTAATTTAGATTTGATGCTTATTTTCTGTCTTTATTTAACAAGAGAAAATAAGTCAATCTGAAGCTAAGTATGTGTTCTTCTGATGGTACTCTTGGTTACCTTGAAACAACTTCATCTCTCCTCAAGGTTGTAACAGTGCAAGTGAAAAACAACGCTGCAGTTAATGGATGATATTCTCTATTACGTTCTCAGAGGGAAGAACCATATAATGATCACAGGCTGACCCTAGAGAGCAGGGATAAAAAATAATGTGACCATGTCAGCAAAAGGGAAAACTGCTGGTGGTTGGAATAAGTTGAGGGATTCTTAAAAATTACTCAGTTTGCGAAGTAATGTGGTTGTGGGTGATTTGTAGGTACAGAGTTATACATCAGTAAAGGCTCATTGGTATGCATGTACATACTGGGAATGTAATACTAGGAATCGCTTTATTTTCAGTAAGTCCTCAGTTTCAGGTCCTGCATTGCATGGAGCAGCTCATCGCTGCAGACTAAGGCGATGATGAACACTTAGCTTGGCTAAGCCTAGGCTGGGCGCGAGTAAGGGAGCCACCGTGTCCTCTCCTGAGTGCTGCGAGGGCTTCTGGAGCTGAACAGTCTGCTGGTGTTGTGCTGTTTTAAGCTGAACCTTCCTGACATCTCGGCAGACGATGGGAAGCCATGCCTGCCTTCCTGAGCTCCTGGGCAGGAATGGGAGAGCTGGAGGAAGGCTGCTTGCTCATAGCTCGCTGTCAAGCATGTCCTTTGCTGGAAGGTGGTGATTACCACCCAGAAGGGAAAGGACACTAAGGTCCAGTGCCAGCCTCTGACCTTTTAAGCTACTTCAGAGTGAAAGCACGAAGGGATTCTTGGTGACTTTCTGTATGCAGGTAGTGCTTGAGATGGTCCCAAGACTGACATGAAGCCGAAGACTTCCCTTCCTCTTACATTTCAGCTCTGTGATGTGCTTCCAGGCCTTCTTTTTACTCTTTTCTTACTTTCCCTTGGCACTTTTAAGGACTTCTGCCAAAGATACTGCAGGTGGTATTCTGAGCTGCTGCTGCTTTCAGCAGCTGAACAGGGCTGGAAATGAGGAGAACGTGAAGGGAGTCTTCTCAAAGTGGGAAGTAGGAAGCCAGCTGTGGGCTGCTCTAGAATATCGTAGCCTGTACGTGGAATAAGAGCAGGGTTTTAAGGTAATACTTGATGTCAGCTGTATTTTGTGCTGGATTTTTAGTTGTACAGTTTCTTTCAACCTACTTGCCTAAGACATGTCAGGTAACCTAGTTGTGTAAGACATGTCAGATTTAAAGGTTTCTCACCCCAAGATTTAGAGTGTGAAAATGAATTTATGCAACTTTCAGAGAGCACGTTCCGCAGAAGGGAGGGAAAAAACCATCCAGAGAAGAGTCTGTGCTGCAGCTTGGAGAAACTGTTTTGTCAGTGTAGGCCACAAGCAATTTTTAATATCTGCAAATAAATCTCGGAGGAGAACTGGAGGAGAAATAATCTGTTACGTATTGCTGCTCTGTAGTGTTTGGGTCATGGATAGCTTGTGTAGAGCTTGTGCTCTGCATCTAGTACTCTGGTCATATTCCCAGCCCGGGGTCAGCATCCTTGCGTAGAGTTCTCAGGCATTGCATGAAGTGAAATAAAATAAACATTATTTCTGCTTTCACTGCACATTGTGACCTAGCTAGTCTTAAATAAAAGTTGACAGCCATCGTGCTTGTTTCTCTATTAGTGAGTAGAAATAAGGTTTCCTATACTCTCCTTACGAGGTGTCATTGGTGTTCAGTGGGACTGGCTGTAGTAGAGCTCCGGGCTCAGTAACCAAATGCAGATGTTTCTTCCCCGCTGTGGTTGGAGAGTGTGTGACATTTTTCACGGTGTAACTTGCTGTTATTACATCTCAATAAAACAACAAGCTGAAGGTGGGAAAGCATAATATTGTTTCTGCTGATGAGTTTTAAAAAGCAAGATGTTGTATTAATCTTTCAGATTATTCACCTAAAGGACAAATAAAAAAATCTCCACAAATAAGCCACCGTTTGAAGGATTTGTGGGTTCAAAATAGCAATAATATAATGGAGGTAATGAAAAGTGAGCGCTGTCGTCTTGAAGTATGTGGTTCCAACACAGTTTGAGAGACTGGAGATTATTTTTTTTCCCCCCTTTGAAGAAAGTTCATGCTTTCAGATTTTTTATACTTGATGACCTGTGGTGATTTTAGTCTGCTTATTGGTAGGGAAACAGCAAATAGCACTTCATCTTTATTACGTCACCTTACTTGGTTCTCCCATATCTGATAACAATAGTAAACAATGAATAATGTAATTTATCTGCATCACTCAAGGAACTGAAAGTGCCTCAAAGTTCATCTTAACCTCTTTCAAAAAGCCTGTTAAATTCAATTAGTATGAATTTGAAATATACTGTAAGGATGCTCCTTTGAATGCAATACATCTCATGAGCCTTCAAATAAAATGCATGTGAGCATCTCGCTCCTGTTCTCAAGATCATAGTAGTAGCATTTAATAAGTAAAAGAACATACAAAGTGCAAATTATAGAGGGAGAACCTGAAATGTGTCCTGTTGGGACAATATTCTTTTCCAAACTGTAGAAGCTTCTGCATTTTTCTATTAAGCACTTCTGAAGGTCTGTTTCTGTATTACTGAGGTTGCTACCATCGATATTTCATGCATGCAATAATGAAGGACTTATTTTTGGGGTGGTGGATGAAATTAAATAAGCTGTCTCTGTCTACTAGAGCCAGAAAGCAGAGAGATGAAGAAATGGCTTAATCTTGGAGACCATGAGAGTTGGGAATAGCATCAGAGGTTGAAGGCCAGACTTTCTCTCTAAAGCACTGCATGATTATTATGAAAAAAAAAAATTGTAATACTTAAAATTTTTACTTCAAAACCCTGTACTGAACAAAAAAGAGCAGCTGGGTGCACAGTGAAAGATCATAGGCTTGGGCCTAGTAGGATAGTAGGGTTTGGGTGGGGTGTTTCAGTTTGGTTGGTTGGTTTGTTCTTTTTAGTAATGGGTGACTCACGTACCCTAAAAACAGATCCTGGGCAGCACGGGGTGTCTGGTTATGCTGTATTAATTCCCTATCACAGTATTGCTGTTCTGGAGAGGTAGAACTTCACGCATTTTTATGGAGGAAGGATTGAAGGACTGGACCTTCGATTAAACTCAAAATGAATCAAAATCTGTCAGCCATTTATTTGCCTCTGCCATGTGGCAGCTAGTATCAAGCTTCTGTACATGCCTTGAAAGTAATCCAGGTAATTTGCTACGTTGTTTAATCCTAGTGTTGACAGATTAGTTCCTCCTGGCTTGCTCATATTGGTGTTTTTGTGAGCTAAAAAAAGCTTTGTCTAATTAGAGATGTGTTGGCATCTTGGGTAGCATAAGTAATATCTCAGGAAGGATCTTATGGACGTGCTCTTCCTTGTAGCAGTGAGTCCTCACCTTGCCAAACACTAATGGTTAAAGTTAGCAAATGCCAGAAATATCTTGTTAATTCATCTTCACGTTGTTTGTGGAATGAAATGGGGAAATTGTTACTTTTATTATTATTAATAATAATAATTTTAGTAAGCATACCGGTCAGACAACTTGCAGAGGAAGACTGTGAGTCACAGGCTTTGCCGTCTGGGCAGAGAATAGTCCTGCATCAAATGAAGAGGAGAGGGACCTTTGGCATACGTATGGAATGCTGCAGCAGTGTGAAATAGCTTCGTGTTAAAACCAGTGAGTTACATCAGACCTCTCACATGGCTCCGTTCAGATGTTTGTGGCTCATCCAAATGGCAGCAGAGGAGGATACCATTCTGCTTCCTTTGAAGAATAACATAAGCAACGTGCTCCGTAGAGCAGTTAATTTAGCAGTGTAGGTTGTGCCTCTGCTTTGAGGGCGGATAATGAGCTGCATGTAAAAGAAATAACAATGAGAACAAAATGTCAACCTTAGAGCTCTCTTTGAAATTCAGTTCATGCAGGGTGGAGGTCCTGTTCCACAAGCAAAATTTCAGCTCTTCTCACTGTGGTGAATTTCTGTTCGGGTAGATAAGGGTTTGATCAGTCAGACTGCGACACAAAAAAAATCTGCTGAGCAGATGGGTTGGAACTTCTGTTGGTTTTTTTTTTTTTTTTTGGCTTGGAGGAGTTTGCAAAGTGCACTGTGTATTTCCTCCCCTCCACTGCAATAATAATTCTGTGGATTTAATCAGTTCAGTAGTTAGTGTTGTCTTTCTATGATAGGAGAACAATGTAAGCTTACAGAACTTTCCAAATCTGGAAAATCTGGTATCTCTTTTTCAAGGATGTTTGTTTTAAGAAAACTCAGGTGTCTCGTAATACTTAACTTACTTTGTCTAACTAATATATTGTAAAAAATATAAGATGTTATCTCTGTGTAATGTATCAGTCATATGAGTGTCATGTGTAGAAGTACAACTTGAGTCTTTGTGTTTTTCATACTGTTTTTTTGAGAAGTTTTTATTATTATTTATTTAGAAAGTTACAAGTCCAAGCATTTAAACAGGGTTTTTTAAAATCATGTTGTCATCTGTTCTGGAACTGTACTGTAAAGGGAGTCTGCTAACTTGCCCATACGGACATCCGACTATATAGGATCTAAAAAGAATAAAAAAACTGCTGAAGAGTGTTTTAAATAACTTATTTCCTTCTTTCCTTTCTTCCTTCTTCAAAATCCTTCAATTAAGGTAATATAAATTAAAGATGGGATTCTATGAGAGGTTGAGTACTAATTAATTTTATGGAATGCAGGTAAGATGTAAGCATCACTCAAATGGAACAGTATCGTTTTACAAGCTATCCTTTTGCAACCCAATTTGAGCAGGAAAAGTTGAAAAAACAAATAGCATAAAAAAGGAGCGAAGATATTAGAAGAATTCTTCCATGAGATGTTTAAGCTAATGAGGTGCTGGAAATGTGATGAATGAGATGTGAAGCTATCTTAAAGTCAACAGCTACTTCAAATGAATTCCTGAAGACTGCTACTCTGTTTAAAAATAAGTCAGTGAATTACAGAGCACTGACATTTGAGTGATATAGTTTATTTGAGAAACTGACATTACTCAAATGTTAACTTGTTTATCGATTTTGTTGAACCAAGGGCTGTTCCTCAATTTTTGACCTGACATGTAATTTAAATTTGTTTCATGGTATGGAGTCTGGCTCTGCACATATAGTAGTTTTCCTTTTCACCTCTACACAGGTACGCATGCATTGAAATAGGTTTAAAATACATCTTGCACCAACTTAGGGTAGTCTTTTGCAGCAAAAAAGTGCTTTAATATAAATGAACACTAGATCTTATTTAGGTCTTTTTTCTATATACTTGCTCTCACCTTGTAGTTTCAATTTTATAGGAGTGAATTTCAGGGGTATAATAGGTACCCAAAAGTTATTACTGAGCTTGGAATAGTTCTGTAGTCTGTTGTGTTGCTGTGAAATATACTCTTTCTTATACTTCATGTATTTACTGAAGATAAAATAAGTGACGATGACTCTGAGCATTGCAATAGAAAATACAATGCTAGAACTAGATGGTTCACAGTGGGTGAATTTCAGTGCAAAACCTTAATTCTCTCTGTAAAACAGAGTCGTATGTTTGTTTTCTTTCAGATGATGAGGTTTAAATGCAGTATTGTAGCATTTCTGCAGGTGTAACATACCAAAAGAAATCATAGCAGTTGTCATATTTATTGGTATCATTAGACACTTCTGTAATCAAATTTGCACAGCTGTTGGATTGTATCTTTTTTCTTTTTCTTTTTTTTTCCAAATGAGATAGAGGATTTATTCTGACAGGAATTGGGGTTAGTTTACCCTGCTGCTATTAGTCAACACATTAGATAGCCAAGAATGACTTTTTTTTTACTGCTGCCTTCTTAATGCGCTTTTAATCCAGCTTGTAAAATCTTGATTTTATTTTTATTTTTCTTCCCTGTGTTAAGCGTTAGTTGGTGCTGCAGTAGATTTAATGCTTCCTGAAAGTTATTCCAGTCATGGATAATTTTGGTCAACCCACTTGTCATCATTTTAATTCTCGCCAAAACAGCAGTTTTTATAATAAAATGTGACTACCTGCGGGCTGGGGAGACCCAGTAGGTGTGGGGGTTTTCAGTTACTGTTACACTGATGGCTAACTGCAAAATCCACAAATTTGGCTATGGACTCTTAAGAGAACTCCAAGAGAGACCTGAGTGGGTCTGTCTGTTGTGCCTGTTGTCCCCTCCGCCTTCGGTGACACATGTGGTCACTTGCCCTGGTGGTCTGGTTGTGACTGTAAGAGCGGCAGGTATTGTTTTTCCAAGGGAGAAAAGCCGTTTCCATCAGCGGGGACATGATGAGGGAACAACTAAGACTAGAGCTGGCTCCAGCAAAGGCTTGTAAACATCTCTTATCACACGGGCAAAAGGACAAACCGATTCATACCGGATTGGTGTCTAGAAGGGTAGTCAAGCACTTAACCAGGGCTAATGACACTGAGCAATTGTACCAAAAAGTAAAGAAATAAACTAGTGGGATAATACCTTTAGGTGTAGCATAAGGAGAAGTAAGCAGAGGCACGACATCCAGGAAGGATTTTAGGCGCTCCGGAGGGACTGTGAACCCTGGAGTACCTAACTGATGTGAAACAGGAGAGGGAGAAATTTAGCCAGGGGTTAGGAATTAAAAAGGTGTGCTTCAAGAACCAAAAGTCTGCCCACTTGCTAGGTCACCTGTTCTTGCGAGAATGTTCAAATAAAAGGTGCTACATATTGTTCACGGCCTGAGCCGTTGTTATCGGATAAGGAGCGTTTCTCACGTGACCAAAGTTATGTAGAGGTTAGAACGGAGTATTTCAGAAGACACCTAAAATGACCATCTAGTCCAGCTGCCTGACCACTTCAGGGCTGACCAAAACTTAGAGCGTGTTGTTAAGGGAAGTGTCCAAATGCCTCTTAAGCACTGACCGGCTTGGGGCATTGACCACCTCTCCAGGAAGCCTGTTCCAGTGTCTGACCAACCTTTTGGTAAAGAAGTGCTTCCTTATGTCCAGTTTGATCCCTGGAGCAGCTTTGAACCATTCCCACGCATCCCGTTGCTGCATCCCAGGGAGAAGAGCTCAGCACCTCCCTCTCCACTTCCCCTCCTCAGGAAGCTGCAGAGAGCAATGAGGTGGCCCCTCAGCCTCCTGTTCTCCGAACTCGATAAGCCAAAAGTCCTTAGCTGCTCCTCGTGGGACATGCCTTCTAGCCCTTTCACCAGCTGCTTTGACTCCCTCTGGACGCTTTCAAGGACCTTCACCTCCTTCTAAAATTAAGGTACTCAAAGGTACCTTTGAGGGAGAGTGGGTTTTAGGGTTTGGTGGTGGTTTTTTTGAAGCAGCCACGTTGGTGCTCTGTAGCATTGGCAGTGGGTGAGAAACTCTTGACACTACATTGTGGCTGTAGACAAATGGCGTTTTATTATATAGCTGACACAAAAATCTGCCTCATCTGACTTGCTAGGAATACTGTTGTTTCTTCTTCCAGTACTTTCCTCACATTTTTTGACCATGTTCAGAGATGTTGATTTTTGTAGCTAAATTTTTAGTTTTCAGTCTCTCTCGCAGGAGCATGGAAACGTTTGCGTGGTGAAGGCTGGGTACATCAGCTAGGCTTTTGCTGCTCTCATGGTCCCCTTCATGGCTTGTTAGCCTTTCCAGGGGCCCCGCTGAGGAGATCCCTCCTCTCTGGGGCCTGTGTTCGCACGTGCGTAGGCAGCTCTGTTCTTCATTACACATAGGATAGCAAAAGTTCTGCTGAAGTCTTGCAAATCTCTCGTGTAAGCACTTGGTTGCTGGGTCGCTCAGCTCTTTGAGGAGGGGAGCGCTTGCCTCCCTGTTGCTCCGTGAGATAACCTTGTAAACTCAGCGCTTACTCCCGGCGTGCTTTTGGTTTGGCTTTGATACTTGATTTCGGGGTAGACAGATGCCTGGGTTTGGGTAGCATCCTACTGGTACTTGGAACACGAGCTGAGGGAAGCGTTAAAATTAAGATGTATGGAATAAATACAATATGCGCCTCAAGACCTTGTGAAGGGTGTGGGTGAGGAGAATGGTTGGCTGCCAGAAGATAGTTTTGAGAGAACTATTGCTTCCTCTCCAGCCTTGGAGACAGGCTTGCTTTTAATGTATTTGTGGAGCAGGCAGTCCTTGAGCTGCTGTTGTGATGCCTTTTTGGCATTGCCATTTATGAAGCAGGCCAGGAGGACTGCACACAAATATTTACATTTGCCTTAAGTAGGTTATAGGCAGGGCAAATAAATGTCTCTGATTTTTCAGGAGCTTTTCAACGAAGTCTGTAGGTGCCTCTTAGTTGACAGAGTGCTGGAGTTTCTCCAAAGCTGATGTTTTTTTGTGAAGGAGATATGGATCTTCCCAAGATCTTCTGTAGTTTAGGGAAGTAGCCCTTTTCATAACTGTTTGCCAGGAACAGTTTTCTTCCAGGAGGGAGCAACTGCATTGAGCAATTTTACTGAGCAATCAGTAAAATGTTTTGTGACCTGTTTCTGTAGGTTGTTGACAACAATAATTACTACTGCTGTTTCTTTATTAACATTATACAATAAAACACTGTTTCTGAATTATTCATGTTGATTTTGACAACATATTACTTTTGCAACACTGCTTGAGGAGAAGTTGGGAGATGGAAAATTATCCTTGGTTTTGACAAACAGACATCTTAAAGTTGTGGGGAGACAATAATTTGATATTTCCCCCTTTTTTAATATGGGTGCTTTATTTTTATTTTTTGTCCTGATTTTATTTATAAGAAAGAAAGATTTTCTCATTACTTACATGAGCAGGTTTTTAAATATAAATTGTCTTGGAAGCAGTTGTGTTCCGCACAGATACCTAATAAAAGTAGGTGGAGAAGTGGCTTAAATAGGAAGTCTGTCAGCCTGTGTTCTGTTACACTCTGCTGTAAAGTTGATGGTTAACCAACAGGCAAGAAGCCATGGATTTGTGTCTGGTGACGTGAGCCTATATTAGCATGGCATTTGCCTGGTTTGAACCGTAGACTTCTGGAACTGAGCAGTGATCTTCACTTGTAGGGTGCAGCAGACCAGACATAGTCCGGTGGAAGAAACTCGATCTTTCCACGGGGCATAACAAGGTGATCTCATGTTTTGGTCACTAAATGTGTAAGGCCAAGCAGAAAGTCCTTTTACACTCATTTTATTTTTACTTCTGTTCTTTTTAGGAAGAAATAGCTATGAGCAGCCCCACTTCAAAGATATAATTTATTTTTTTAATAGTCATAGAGGAAGCAAACTGCTTTGCATGCAAATTGGTGCCACTTTAGTTAGCGAGAAACCTCAAATTTCAACCTGAATGTGTTACTAAAGTTTGGAGGAAGCACAGACATGGGTTGGAAGTGTGGTGTGTTACTTGGGTACACTTAATTCTTCATAATATTTAAACCCCATTTTGATTTTTGTTGTCAGCTGAAGTTGTTAAACATTAAAACTGTAGTCATTGACTTTCCCGTTGAAAGACTGTAACTGGTGTTAGCATTAAAAATGGAAAGTAGGGAGGGATTATTTTAATCATCTCCTAAAATAAGAAGGGCATTTGTTGTTCTTGAGTAAGTTGTAGATACGGAGGTTGTTATTGAATGCTCTCTTCTTGAAAGTAATTGCAAATGAAGCAATTAATACAAATTAAGTATACTTTGAAGGCTTACGAAAGTGGCTTCAGGTTAATTTTGGCAGAATAAAACAACCTAAATCATAGAAGCTGTCTTAGGGACCTCTAGGGAATGTTTTTTGATGTTTCAGTGTTTTATAATAGCACGTACAAGGTCTGATGCTTATTTTCATATTATATTGTAGTCCTTAATTATAAGTTAATAGCAGAGCTATCTGTAGTGAAGTTGTATTACTTTTGGTCCCTTGATGGAAAAACCTCTTGAGGGTAAAACCTTATAGCCTATGTTTTCTGAGTATAACCTTAGTTGTGAACAAAGCCAACAAGTGTTGTTGAAATAGGCATTATGAAAAACTGTTAGCAAATACACTAATTGCTTTAGGTGCTGCAGAAAGCAATGACAGAGAGTGGATGAGGAGCGGGTTATGCTTTCTGCCTTAAACAATTGCGTTTGATAGGAAGAGGCCTTTTGATGTTAAGATGAAATGGTAATGAGCTAAAAACCTCCACTTTTTTGTTAAGGTAAACTATTCCTTTTTTAAAAAAATTAATTAGATAAGCAACTTGTAGTCCTACACTCAGCTACCAACATTTTTTTTTTTGGTATCTCGGAAATTACATAAATGACATCCAGCATGCCCTGGGGATGTGTGGTGCACAGATGCACTAAAGGCCCTTTGCACCTCTCCTCAAATAGATGTGTTATATTCCCTGGAAGAAGGGAAAGCAGAGGCATCTCTCTGCTACATCTTGACATGGGAAGGAAACAGATTCCCTACATTTTAGTCTTTTAATGTCTTGTGTGATGTCTTGGGCTTTTTTCTGTATTGTATTTAAGTCAACATTTTGATATAAGTACTTGGAATGAATGTTTTTCCCTCTGTAAACAAACAGAAGAATACCATGAAACACCTATTCTTAAAGACAGGCTCCACTAATTAAACAAAATCATTCAGATGGCTTTGCCAGGACTTACTTTGTTTTGTCCTAATTTGAACAGGTTTATAAATATTTCTTTGACACAATCTGATGGGAAAACAGCTGGATTATGTCCCTCTTCTTTCCTTATACAAAGCAGTTGTAACCAGTAAGTGGTCACATACCTGATGGGGTTTCTCTTACAGAGTTGTCTTCTGATCCCAGTCTTCAGTGTTGATTGGATTTTCTATTTTTTAATATCTACACCTATAGACTGAGTTCTTGCTGTGCTTTCTCTTCAAGAGTAGGTGAAATACTGAAAAACCTGTACTTGAAAAGTATTCTAAATTTCTTTGCTGTCAAATAATATTTTAAGTGCTCCAGCATTTAGCTGAAGAAGGAGATGTAACGGAGGAGCACGCAGGAGATGCACACAACTTGAGGTGAAATGAGTCTTGCGGCTGGAAGGCAGGTCCCTGGAATGCTGAAACTCTTTACAGCAGAACCTGCTGTCAGTGTGGAGCGTTACCCCAGCCAGGCATCCTTTCTTCCAGAACTTGTACCCTTACCACACTTTTGAAAGTTAATAACTGAAAAATGTGTAACAATTAAACAATTTTGTTTTCCATATCAAAAATGTCAGGCTGGTGCTTGAGCATCTTGTGACATATTAGACTAATGTGTTCACAGAGAGCTCTAAATAGCATGTGATCAATTGAGGCAATTTTTCTCTGAATCCTGTAGTTGCTATTTTTTAAGTGTAGGCAATTCCCATTCTAGAAATTGATCTCTGATCCATTTGTCTTGTAAAAGTGACGAGTAGTGTTTTATTTGGTCTTTGAAAACTGCGTATACCGTGAAAACCCGCACATAACTTATGAAGCTAGCTTGAGATGGTGTGCTAATTGGCCTAACTGTTATTTAATGATTTGCCAAGAGGCAGGGAAAAAACCACATGCTACTTCTTCGAGGTCATATGCAAAGTAGGCAAAATAATATGTGATTACAGTTTTGTTAATATGCTTGGAGTTTTTACTTTTGCAGAATACTAATAAAGCAAACAGTTGCTGTTAATGTAATTTGTGTCGCATGAGTTATTCTTTGGGAGACTAATCTGCCTGAGAGCTTTAGGATTAGTCAAGGAGTGATTTGCCACTACGGGCATTATTGTAACAAACTGGACTGTAGCTTTATGTTATTCAGCATTACTGTATAGAAGCTGCTTATCTGTGTAGATGGGTGCTCTAGATTATTTAACTGCATTGTAATGCTGATAGTTTTTTAGGGTGTTTTTTTTGGCAAGGAATGAATGTAAATGAATTAAAGCATTGGGTGTGAAGAAAACTGGAATGGTACATAAAATTCTTTACCTACTCACCTATAGATGGATATACCTTTGATGTGACCAGTGATTCATGAATTCATGTGTTTAAAATGTTACAACAGCGTGTATGGAACAAATTGCATATCACTGTATCTAGATTTACTCTTATTTCACTCTCCTGCCTTTTTTGAGTTCTTTTTCATCTTTCTAAGTGTGTTTCAAAAGAAGNNNNCCCCCCCCCCCCCCCCAAATACTGTTGTTCAGTCCCCTTTGTGATAAAGCTGCTGTTGGATGTCTTTGTTAAAATCAGTAATAGTTCATTAGGTTTTACGTTATCAGTAACATGTACAGAGTAGAGAACTCTCTTGACATTAGTTGTTGTTTCAGCTAATTTAACCTTTTATTTTTGGTTTTGCTGTGATAGTGAAGCATCATAGAATCATAGAATCCTAGGGTTGGAAGGGACCTTAGTAGATCATCTAGTCCAACCCCCCTGCCAGAGCAGGGCCACCTTAGAGCAGGTTGCACAGGAACGCGTCCAGGCGGGTTTTGAATGTCTCCAGAGACGGAGACTCCACCACCTCCCTGGGCAGCTTGTTCCAGTGCTCTGCCACCCTCAAGGTAAAGAAGTTCCTCCTCATGTTTAGGTGGAACTTCCTATGCTCAAGTTTGTGCCCGTTACCCCTTGTCCTATCACTGGGCACCACTGAAAAGAGCCTGGCCCCATCCTCCTGACACCCACCCTTCAAGTATTTATAAGTGTTAATTAGGTCCCCCCTCAGACGCCTCTTTTCCAGGCTAAAGAGACCTAATTCCCTTAGTCTATCTTCATAGGAGAGGTGTTCCAGTCCCCTAATCATCTTAGTAGCCCTATGCTGCACCCTCTCCAGCAATTCCTTGTCCCTCTTGAGCTGGGGAGCCCAGAACTGGACACAGTACTCCAGGTGGGGCCTCACCAAGGCAGAGTAGAGGGGGAGGATGACCTCCCTCGACCTGCTGGCCACACTCTTCTTGATGCACCCCAGGATGCCATTGGCCTTCTTGGCCACAAGGGCACATTGCTGGCTCATGGTCATCCTGTTGTCCACCAGGACTCCCAGGTCCCTTTCCTCAGAGCTGCTCTCCAGCAGGTCAGCTCCCAACCTGTACTGGTGCAGGGGGTTATTCCTCCCCAGGTGCAGCACCCTACACTTGCCCTTATTGAATTTCATAAGGTTCCTCTCCGCCCAGCTCTCCAGCCTGTCCAGGTCTCTCTGGATGGCGGCACAGCCTTCTGGGGTGTCAGTCCCCCCTCCCAGCTTTGTGTCGTCAGCAAACTTGCTGAGGGTGCACTCTATCCCCTCATCCAGGTCGTTGATGAATATATTGAAGAGCACTGGACCCAGTACTGACCCCTGGGGAACACCGCTCATCACTGACCTCCAGCTAGACTCTGTGCCCCTAATCACAACCCTCTGAGCTCTGTCTTTCAACCAGTTTTCTATCCACCTCACTGTCCATTCATCTAACCCACTCTTCCTAAGCTTCCCTAGGAGGTTGCTGTGGGAGACTGTGTCAAATGCTTTGCTGAAGTCAAGGTAGACCACATCTACCACTCTCCCCTCATCCATCCATCCAGTCACACCATCATAGAAGGCGATCAGATTAGTCAGGCATGATTTCCCCTTGGTGAATCCATGTTGAGTACTTCTATAGTATATAGAACTATATAGTTGCAACTATATAGTTGCATTGTTGGGTGAAACTTAGTCTTCAAATGTCATCCTAGCCTAGAGTTACCGTAAGCACATCAGCTGGAGAAGTTTTCAATGTTCAGCCTTCCGAGCTGTTAACTTTGGGAGGGGCAGAAGTCTGTGGCAGGGGCTGTTGTAAAAAAGCTGGAGGTGGAAGATCTGTGTCAACCCACAAGACAGGCAGGTGAGCGTGTTGGAGGTGAACGCTTCTGAACTTCTGCACGAGAGATGAAATGGTATGCAGTAACTTTGTTAGAGTATCCCTTGTTTACTGTTTTTTGTGCTTTTTCCTACCAATCGATGCCACGCTGAAGATGTGAGCAGAATTATGATGCAGGGTTGGAAATTGGCATTCAGGCCTTACCAGCTCATGATTATTTGTCTTATTGAGTTTTTTAAAATGTAAGGAACTACTGAAGTGTTTATAAAACTGGGATTTGTGTAGGTAGGAGAGACCCCCAGGTTAGAGAGGAGACAGGCAGTAAGTGCCGGAGACCTCCACCAGTGCCAGTCCAGACCAAAGAGCCTGAGCGACTTCGTGTGTGTCTTGTTTTCTCCTCTCATATCCATCAACCTTATAAAACTAAATGGCAGCAATACTTTCTTGAATTAATTGCTTTAACTTGCTGTTCTTAATTTAGGAATGTGTCCTGGATTAAAATAGAACCCGTAAAATTCATGCGACGAGGACTGATACCTTCCAGGCACCCTGTTCAGCAGTGGGGCACTGTCAGGAGGGGCAGTGGGGGGCGTTTTGCTAACGAGTTTTCATTTGCTGCTTCCTTCTGTTTGGTAAAATTAACAAAAGGCTGCATGTTATGTAGGCTTGCTGTGGCGGGCTGCATAGAGAAATGGGACGAAACCAGAAAACGTGGCATCAGAAATATTCTTCTTAACTATTATTCAGTGGAGTTAGTTATTTTGGACCACGAATGGAATTTTAACTTAATGCATTTGAGCTTTTTTTCTGTGTATTTTTTCTCTAGTCCAAATGATTGCAGAGGAAAACAATAGGTAGAAGAGTGCAATACATAGCTTTTAATGCAGTAGTTGCAGAATTTTGGCTGATAATCTGAAAAAGTATGTTTTCCTCTTTTAATGTTAGAATCAATGTCAGTCACTGTGTGACACATTCACTCTTGGGAACATTGAAATAACAATGCTGTGAAGCGTAGGCTTGCAAAATGGAGTGAAGGGAAATCTGTTAGACATACGCTCTTAATGGGAGTATCTTGCTCGGGTGTCGTCAAAAGGCTCAGCAGAAGCCCTAAATCTGGGATTGGTAAAGCCAAGGGCCCCCCCCCCTCCTTTGCCCTCGCAGCAAAAAATGCTCCTAGGCTCGAGTGTTCTGTTCTGACCAGCATCTCTGCAGAAAAGCCTCCATCAGCGTTGGCTGTTCCTGTGGATTGTGCAGCAAAGTAATTTCTTGACAAGCAGGAAGCTGCCAGTTTTCACTCAGAAAAAGTGCCGTAGCAGTCAACTTCTTATTTTCTTCAGAAATGGAATATCAGATGGAAAAAATCTTGGATTAGAGGCGTATTTTGTAGAAAGAGCAGGGAGATAGCACAAAGGCTACCTCAGTGAGTCTCTTCTCCTGTTGAAACTTTGCAATGTCACTGCAGGCTTCATAGGTACCATGCTGAAAATGCAATGTATAAAATTACTGCTTATTACTAAAGGTGAGAGGCTTTAAGTTTAAACACCAGGGCTACACAGTGGTAGCAAGCACTTATCTTCAGCTATTGAATAATTTAATGTGTCTTCCCCCCATCCCCCAGTCTAAAAAGTTTAAAAAGGTGTTATTTCCACTCTGGTTGTTTACAGAAAGTTAATTTGAAAGCTCAGCGTTGCATCTTAGCTGGAGATGTTACAGACAGATCCATTAACCTACTATCCTTGCTTTAAGGACACTCTAACAGAGTTCAGCTTGGGAAGCTGAGCAGCTGAATTATTCATGATCATGATCTAAATGCTTTAGTTCTGTTTACAGTGTCTGTTAATTGCTCCGGTATTGCTTTATGATTGGAAACATTTAGCTGTCCTAATCAATAAGATGAAGTGCTGTGTAGAGCAGTGCTTTAGTATGGCCCTGTCAGCTCAAAATAGAGAAAGCTAAATGTGATCATGACTTGCTCTGGTAATTTCATTAAGCTGGGAGATGTCATGTCTTTTTTGAAGAGAATGAGACTTTAAGTAGACAGTCATAGGTTGTCATGTTGTTAGAGTTGAATTGATAGTACTCCAAGTAAATGGCCACATTTCCCCCCCCCCCCACCCCCCCCCCAACTTTATCTGTCTTCCTAGCTAAGGCAAAAAAATACCAAAAAGCTCCCTATTACAAAGCCACAAGGCAAGGTCTCCATAAATTTACAATTTTAGGAACTTGATGAAAAAACCCTTAAATCTGCCAGAGTATAACTGCGGTGTGCTTTATTAATTTAATAGAGATCACAGTTGGAGGACCTGACAGTGACTGGAGTTCACATTCACACATGTCACCTGCAGAATGACTCGCTTCTATTTTTACTGAAATTTTGACAGGCTGCTGTTGCATCTCTAAAGAAAAAAAATATTATTAATTTGGAGCATTTTTTGCAAGTGTTTGTTATAGATGTGTCACGTTTGAGATGCTGTACGGGGTCTCTGAAGATGTTAGGAGTAAGCATGTGACAGTTTTACTGATCAAGGCAAACCAGACAAGGTGTCATTGCAGTTATTGGAAAATTCTCTAATTACCCAGTGGAAGGACAGTGATGGTTGACTGTTAAATCATAGAGAGCTTACTAGTTCCACGGAAGAAGAGAAATTGAGGTAGTAAAGGGAAATCTCTGCCAGTAGAAGTGCTCCGGCTTTATTTTTTTTTTTTTTAAGCTAAACTGTGGTACGTGTTAAAATCTTAAAGAAGGCAGGAAAATAAATGTTGTCTCCTTTTCTAATAAAAAATGAAATACTTGTCTTAATTGTGGCGTTGTAACTTACAGTGCTAAGCTCATGTGTTAGGGTAGTTAGATATTGACTCCTGCAATGTTTCTTGGTGTGATACTTTTTTATTACTGTAGGCATATAAAATTCATAAAGTTGTTTTTGTGTGTGTTTAAACAAAGAGTGGGGGAACTAAGGTACGGGGTTTGCATACCTCTTGTAAGACAGTAATTCTGTTTCTTCGTTTTTTCATTAATTTTTAAAATGTTTTTAATTTTCCCCTTGAGAAACCTTCTAGATAAAAGATTACAAGTTAAAAATAGATATTTGAATGTAATTGCGTGCCCTGCTGTACCTCCGATGCGACGAGCTTGCCTTTGGAGCATGAGGGGCAGTGGAGAGCCCTTGACTTTCCTCGAGGAACCTGACCTGAAGTGGGGAGACTTATCTTTGCTTTATGTTTCTTGGGTGGTAAGACTGAGGCAAGTACATTTGGCTTATGCCTTCCGAGGTTGGCTGCATCATAGGGCAGGGGGGCTGAAGGTTGATTTGCCTTCATGATGTGGTCCCACGGGAGGGATCTAAAGCAAGGTTGAGGTTTGTGTGGGAGGAGGGTTAAGTTGGTTTTATAATGCAGATAGAAAGCTCACAGATGTTCCAGAATGGCATTTAATTGGGAAGCTGTTGAGAGCAGCTCTGAGGTTTGGCTCCGAACCCTGGCAGCACACTCTGGCGATCCAAGGAGAGAGGTGGTGGGCTGCCGGCACCGGGGGCCAGCAGCAGCCGTTCGGGCAGCTCCAGTAAGCCTGGGTATTTTAACGCTGGTTTGGGTAGGGAGTACTCTGTAATTCTTTGCTGTGAGCAGTCCCATATAGGTAGCACCCTGGGCATTTTAAGGTTCAGTCAACACAAAGGTTAGGTGGGAGCCACCTTTATAAGGCATTACAAAATACAGCCTGTGTGTCCAACATCCGAATGAACTGGAGAGGGTCTTGAAAGAAGATACATTTAGAGGCGTGGGTTGGTTTTTTTTTTTAGGAGACTCTTGAGGAAAACTTATTTATTTTTTTGCTAATTGTTAGTGATTCCCCCCCCCCAGCACCGGTATGCCAAGTATGTTTGTTTGGAAAATTAAATTGCTGTTATCTTGTTCCAGCTATGCGTGTTGTTCTGTGCTTAGCCCAAGTTGATAAGGTGATCATTTGGGGCTGCAAAAAGGGTTTGTTTACAGCTTTAAACTGTGTGCTACGCTATTGTGTTCTGGATTTCTATGAAGACCTCATTTACACTTCTCATATCTGCTCAAATCAAATAATTTCAGCTTTTCCTGCCATGAGTGGGTAAGCCTAGAGTTTGGTTTGTGGAGCTGTTCCTGCTTTGGATGGACTCATCTGTCAGAAGCGAGAATTAAACTTTTCTTTTTTTTCTTTTCTTTCCAGGTGCCTGCTGATGGAAATGCTGGGTTGTTGGCAGAGCCTCAAATCGCCATGTTCTGTGGGAAACTCAACATGCACATGAACGTGCAGAATGGAAAGTGGGAATCGGACCCTTCCGGCACCAAGACCTGCATCGGAACAAAGGAAGGGATTCTCCAGTACTGCCAGGAAGTAAGTACTGTCCTCAGGAACAACTCAGAACAGCAATGGTGGCTCTTCTGAAGCACCAAGTTGCAGGTGCTTGCTGGAGAGCTGAGTCTATAGGGACCTTCGCTTTCTATTTCTCCTCTTCTGCTCCATTGGCCTTCTGTCTTTTTTGAAGAGGTTCTCCCCAAAGCCTGTTAAAACACCTTCAAAACCTGGTTGCCGGGGGTCACTGAAACCGTTGGACACTTTTGTCCCTGTCTTCTGGCCTTGGGGGATAACATTGTATAGTATATGCACGATGAACTTCTTGCTCATAAAGTAATTTGAATAAAGCTGAGGTGACAGTTTATTATTTAAAATGCCCTTGTTCTTTCTGGGCTGATCTTGAGTCAGCTGTAACACATCTTCTGTCATCCTGCCACGATAATGAAATGCATTGGGTCAGTACGGAGTTATTGCTCTCTGCTGCACACTGAACCATTCAGAGTTTCTTAATAGAAAAAGCTTGCCCTACAGATGAAGTCACAATGACTGATTTCATATTTGAGAGCAGAAACTTATTACCCACTCGCTTATATCCTAAAAGCAGATTGTGGATCTAATTTTGTTTTGTCTCCATGCTGTGATAGTGCAATAACCTCGTACCAGTGTGTGACAATTTGAAAAGAAAATGCGGATTTCATGCCGTGAAACAAAAGGGCATGGCTTGAGTTGCTTTAGTCCTTATGTCTTTCTATACCATCCCTGCCTTTTTTTTTTTTTTTTTTTTAAACAGGGACTGTTGCTTATTGCCATAGCAGTAGCTGTCTGGCTTCTTAAATGTCAAACTAATTCCTGTGAAAATGCTTCCTTTAAAAAGCGAGATAATTCAATCTTTGGATCTCTGCTCTCATAGCATCTTCATTCTTGTCCTTTCACCCATTGATTGTTCCTTCTATTTCCTGCAGAGTTCTGTTCAGGTTTTTTTTTTTTTTGAGCTTGGGCTTTATGTCCTAGAGTATTAATTTTAAAGAACATAGTGTAATGGTTATTAAAATTGATTCTTCACAAGTAGCTTTGTCTTTTTACTAAGAGTATTAATTACTTTGTGAAACTCATAATACTTTTGTTTATCACTAACAAAAATACCAAACCTAATCTACTAGCAAGGTTTCAGAGTTTTCTTCTGGTTTTCTGTTGTCTCCTTTGATTTATCTAAAAAAAAGTTGATTTATGCATAGGGAAATTATTGGGGGTGATAAAAGAAATAATAAGGTAGAAGTAGAGAATTGGTGAATAAAAGTCTACAAGGTAGTAAGTCTTTATGTAAAATTACAGGAAGAAATACGTGAATTTACAGAAGGTAAGAGGAGAAGGTTTGGGACATTTTAAGGCATGAATAGCTCAGTAGGCTGGCAATTCAGTTACAAATGCTGCAGGTAGGGAAGGATTCTAGAACAAGGACTCAGAGCTGTAAATCTCAGCTGAATGTCAGCTGATTTTGAAATTTTGGGTGGCATTTAAAAAAAACCTCAATCCTCTTAAAAATGAAGTGAAGAAGCAAGTAAAAGCAGTCAGAAGGTAGCAGCCTCTTAGATGACAAAGGTAATAATAAGGGAAGCTGGGACTGCACATAAGGAAAAAATTCTTCGCCGCGAGAGTGACCATGCTGTGGCACCCAGGCAGGCTGTGGAGTCTCCGTCCTTGGAGACTGGGAGAGCTGAACTGGACAAGGGCCCGAGCAACATGATCTGGCTCAGATGTAAGCCCAGGCTGGAGCAGAGGGTCTAGATGGTCTCTATAGCTCTCTTTTAACTTGATTTTTTTTTTGTGAGTCTGAAATTTTCTCCTTACTGGAGAAACAAAGGAGAGACCTTGCTTTGTTTTTTTAAGGGTAAATATTTAAACTCCAGTGTGATGGTAGCTGTGATTTGTGTGCTTGACAGTTCATTAGCTTAATAGTAGATGATCATGTCATGATTTTGGAATTTCTCTTTAGCTATGGTTTAGCATAGCATAGGGGGTTCTGCCACGTTGCGTGGCAAGGTGCTGGCAGGTCTGCTCTCTGAAGATGAGGCAAGCATCTTAATGGTTTAGTCAATCTACATTATTACAGGTGTGTGATTAAGCACTGTGCTATTACTAACTTCAAGTGAGCGATTCTGCTGTGGACATCTGGCTAAAAAGCCTTACCTCTATGTGCTCACCAGTAGGCTATCTATTTTGTGGGAAGCCGATGTCCTGGCTGTCCTGCCCTGTCCTTGCTCCCCACACACACCTGAGCTGCACAGTACAGCTGGCTGGAGGACACTGGTGAAGAAGGGGCAAGCTGGTCTGGGGTGCACAGGGCAGCACCAGGGCTCTCTGTCAGCAGCTGGTTTGGGGGTGGGGAGGAGTCATGTTGAGCCCCATTCAGAAAGAGATAGCAAATATTAGGAAGTTTGGATCTGCTGACGGCAAGCTAAAACAACAAGCCACATGGAAGTTGATCCAGCCTGGCAGGGTGGAAAGAATCATAGAATGGTTCAGGTTAGAAGGGACCTTAAAGCTCATCTAGTTCCACCCCCCTGCCCTGGGCAGGGACACCTCCCACTAGACCAGGCTGCTCAAAGCCCCATCCAGCCTGGCCTTGGACACTTCCAGGGATGGGGCATCCTCAGCTTCTCTGGGCAACCTGTTCCAGTGTCTCAGCACCCTCACAGGAAAGAATTTCTTCCTAATATCTAACCTAAATCTCCCCTCTTTCAGCCTAAAACCGTTACTCATCCGATCATAACACTCCCTGTTAGAGAGTCCCTCCCCATCTTTCCTGTAGGCCCCCTTTAGGTACTGGAAGGTCGCTATAAGGTCTCCTTGGAGCCTTCTCTTCTCCAGGCTGAACAGCCCCAATCTCTCAGCCTGTCTTTGCAGGAGAGGTGCTCCAGCCCTTTCATCATCTTTGTGGTCCTTTGTGGTCAGAAGCTCCATGTTCATTCTTCTCCGTGCTCTTCCCTGTGCCCCTGTGTCTGGGTCTGTAGCATGGTGGGCTTTGACTTTAGCTAGGAAAGGGCACTACTGCTTTGCTTCTGTTCAACTTTCCCGTGACCTGAGAAGAGAAACAGAAGAGGCAGATAAAGGCAGCCACTTCTACCAAAGAAATTAATTTGTAGAGAAGTGCTAGTAAATGCAACTCACAATGGCTTCTCAGCTGTGGGGAAGCCCTTGTTGCTTGGTGCTTCAAATATGCTTACTATCCTGGGGTAACAAGTGAGGTGGTTTCCTCTTGCCTTCTGCTGTTTACGTTGGCTGTGAGACAGCGCTTGCTCTCAGGACCAGGGAATAAGGTAAACTTACATTTTCCCATTACAGAAGGCAATAGGCATCAAGGCTGAGGTGTGATATGTCTTGCATTGCAATAACGTGCAGGTAAAACCTCCTTTTTGATTACTTTTGCCAGATATGACCTTTTCCATCCTTCTTTCCTTTTCATGCTGCTTTTTTCCCCAAAAGGAGAACTTTTGCTTCTCAGGGTATATTTTTTCTCAACATAGGCAGAGGCTGAGCACATGCGTTCTGCTAATCAAGCAGGCAGGTACTCTGTCTGAATCTATGTTCTTCATGCTCCCTGCCACCACGGCAGCTTCGTTGGTCTTTCTGTAGCAGCAGCTGTTGGTACCACTCTGCTAAAGTACTGGGTGTTTTCCCCAGCTCTGAGCAGAGCCCTGGAATGATAAGGGAGCAAGGGAAGGTAAGATTTATCTTATTTATTTCCCCCCCTGTGTCTCCAGTGAGAAATCTGTCCATCCTGGGTTTTATTGCAGATACCTTGCATGGCTCTGCAGCGGGCTGTGTGGTTATGGCTGCAGTGCGAGAGATGATGCTCTACTGCGGCAGATCCTGTAGAGTTAGCTTATGCACCCAGTTCCTCCTACACCAAGGGCATATCAAAAGGAGCCAACTGGGCAGAAATTCAGTGAGCAAGTACAGTGGAGATCTTACTCTGTGAACTCTTGGCTCTAAAATAATACAAGTTAGTAACTTTTATCAGGAAACCCCTTTTAATCAAAAATGATACTCTTTGTAACTTCTGTCTTTGTTCCATGCCATGGTAGGTATCCTACAAAAAATAACATCTCCCCTTTCAGCAGAACTTAAAGTAAATGTGTTCATCTGTCTCCCTGTAAGCTGTTTCCTGACAATGCCAGACCAGATACCTGGGTGCTGGGCAGAGTACTGGGCTGGAATGTGCATGTAGTACAGAAGGGCTTACATTTATTGGGAGCCTTGTGTCTGTTCCTTGAGATTGTCATCGTTTCCTCTCCTTGTCCACTGCCAGCGTAGGTGGGTTTTGAAGTCTTGATGCAGGAAGTAGCAGTAGAGGAGCATTGCAGGGTCAGCGAGGGAGGAACCAGGAATAAGCAGGACTGCCTACATGTTTTAAAGATGTATGTCACTTGCTGTTGCTTTGCTTCTTTTGAGTGGGAGCTCAGTGCAGCACAGGAACTGTCTGGATTTATATTTGGACAACACATCACCCAGTTAAAAGATGACAAAGCTCAGACTGTACATTACTTATTTGAAAGGAAATTGAAGATACTTGAATGCTGCCTTCTAACTTCCTTGAGTTCAGTTAAAGTCTGCTTTAACTTCTTGTGAAGTCACAAGAAGTGTTTCTGGAAGGCAAGCTCATCCATCCCTTCTGCCTTCAAATCTGCACATTCTCCCATGTTCAGCCTGAGCTGCGTGCTTTTCATTTTTTTTTAAATATAGCAAAATCAAGCTTTCTTGGGTGGAGTGAGAAGCTGATTAGAGAAGTACAATTTACTAGTGGTATCTTTTAATCTCAAAGTACCTAGCATGCTGTTATGTTAATTGTAGCCATTACTGAAAATTAAAATGGCATGGGCTGATCTGCAAACAGCAGTCAAATGCAAGTGCTGCAGGCTGCTAGAGCATTGCATTGATGTCAACGGAGTGATTACACCTGTGTATGTGCCAAAATTGGTAATGTGTTGTGTACTAGCTGACCCCTCAAATCAAGCCACAGGTGAGTCTAGTCCTGCCGCTGACACTGCAGGACCAGCTGTTACCGAGGGGTGTTGGAAAAACCCTGCCATACGCAATTATTGGATAACTAGCCCCCTGGGGGAAGTTTCTTCCTAACAACCCCTGATGGGAGGTTAGGTGGTGTCTTAAACCAGTTGGGGACCGTTGCTCCTGGATTTTGCTTTCTGTTGTTTTGTGGAAGAAAGCGGGTACCCCCACCCACAACATGCTCAAGTGGAAGGTGGGACCAGCGCCGAGGTGACACCATACTGCTGAAGGAAGGCGAATTTCAGAGGCCAGTTGGCTCCTTGTCTTGCTAAATGGTTCTCCTAAAACCGATCTGCACCCTGCCCTTTGGCAAAGTACGTGTTTTCAGAGTCCCATGAATATGCAGAGTAGGAAGTTAATTTAGGTGTGCTCAGTTCCCTGTTTAAATGGAATGAGTGTTCAGATGGAAGATACTGGTGTGTATGTTTTATTATATTAGCAATTTTGAACAGCTACTGTGTGCTGAATTTTATGTCTAGTAATTAGGATACATTATATGAGTTCCTTGAAGGACTGAAATTATTTTGCAGTCTGTGCTGAACTCGGTGTCCGAAACGAATTGTAAAAACAACGCTCACAGCTGGCAAAAATTTCATTTTGTCTAATGTGTATTTTTCCCCCCACTTAGTTTAATTTGAAGATGCTCATTTCCATTTTAAGTACTCATGGAGTTGGACAAAATGTAAAGGAATGGTGCTGAAGATTGATTGTTGGTTTTTTTTCAAGATCAAAGTAAAACTAGTTTGGGTCTGGATATCGCATGCATGGTTGAGGGGATGGAGCGTAAACCTGTGAGCCTGGAGATCTAGATGTGCCTTGTAATCTAGATGTGCCTTGCTGCAAGATCTTTGGATAGAAGTGTAGAATAACTTTCAGACATAAAGTATATGTTGGATTGAGCAGGTGTTATACCTGGCATCTCTGAAACCACATCCTGACTGCTCAGTTTCTTTTGTAAAATCATGACACGTCCACATTCTTTTTAAGCATTGTTGAGATCAATGAGCATCTTGCACTCAATGTGTATTTCTTACAGAAGTCCTCCCCAGAAATAACAACATTAATTATAAACTCACCCTACTATGCTCTTAACTATGTCTTTGTGTTATGTGGAGCAGAAAATGGTAAGGTAAATCGAGATAACAGATAATTCATTATAACTGTTGACAGAACAGTGTTTACATTTCTAATCTCTAATCATAACACCTCCAAAAATTACGATCTTGTCATTTGCTCAAATCTTCTGTGTTTCAGTAAGTTGCTGGTGAAACGCAAAGCAACTTTTTCACCAGATCCTATACGAACTGAAATGTGACCATCCTAAGGCTTTGACATTATTCCCCTCGCAACCTCCTGCTTCAAAGTAGTCCTCAAGCCCTCTGTTTTGTAGATGGGCCAAAAGGGCTGTCAAGTCACTGTCCCATCTTCATTTTATTTACTTGCTTGGCTCCCTACTGCCATTTTTGTGCTTGTTGCCCTGGGGCCCATGCCAGGCAGAATGGGGCAGGAAGGTAGGGCTAATGGCGGGGGGGTTCCTTCCCTCTCTAGTCTTTGTCCTTGCTGAGGGCTTCTAGAGAATTTGTTAAAGGCTTTGTTAAACTGGCAGGGATGCTGAAGATTTTAAAAAGAAAAAAAAAAAGTAGTTTGGCCTTTCCTTCTGAGAAGGCAATTTGAAATGCAATGAAAAATGGTCTTTGCTTTGATATGGTTTCTCTCCCCATTACCTTCTCATTTTCATCCTAAAATGATTGTTGTTTTTATCTAGGCTGCATAATGTGCTCTTCCTAGTTTTCTCAAACCAAATAGCCACTGTATTAAAGAAGAAAATGAATTTTAAATCTGCACTGCTCTGAATTCAGCAGCTTAAAAAGCCATACATTTTGCACTGAGGAAAATGATCCATTTAATGAAACATCATGGAAAACATACAGATTTTTGGCAGCACAGACTGTCCTTAAAAACAAATGACATTTTCAAGGCAAATGTGCGTTGGTATATTCTGAGATGTGCACAGTCATGCTTAAAAGTTTGGGTGAACGGTATCTTAGCGGTCTTCACATTGATTATTGAGGTCTTTTGTCTTACACAGCTTTTGGTCCACAGCAAAAGTTGAATTTGTTCACTCTTGTCAGTGCTTAAATCTCGTTTTCTTCATTGAAGTTGTAAATTTTGGAAATAAAGAGTCTGCTACTTGATGGTATGTTTATCCTGCAGTTATGCTCACTGTATAACCTTCTTGAGAAAGAAGGCTGGGCTTTTTAGCCCAGACTGTAGTCTACCATTTACAGAATCACAGAATGGTCAGGGTTGGAAGGGGACCTCTGGAGATCATCTAGTCCAAGCCCCTGGCAGAGCAGGGCCACCTTAGAGCAGGTTGCACAGGAACGCGTCCAGGCGGATTTTGAATGTCTCCAGAGACAGAAACATTTAAATATATTTCAAATCAAGTGACAGCTAAAACCTGGAGCATATGTTGCAAGATAATGCCTGCCTTTCTTTTGTTGATAATAAAAAGATCCTCTCTTATTTTTTCCATACATGGACCTTTTTTTGCATGTTTCAAAAAGAAATGAAATGAAAAACATCAGGATCTCAATATGTTGTTCCTTTTATGATAGAGTTTCTAACTCCTATTGAAGTAGCATGTAAAAACATGGGGAAGGGGGAAAACTCCCCCTTCTTGGGGAAGGAGGCTGCTTCTGCTTTGAGACTGAGAGAGGAAAAAGGATGAAAATGGAAGAGGATTGTCTGCATAAATAGATATTTAGGTAAATGTCTACTGCAGTGCTTAATGAAGCTGTAATGCTGCATTTTACCCTAGATTAATTTTGAATTTCACAGATATGATAGACTTGACGAATGGCTCAACTTAACCACCGGGTTCCACCAGCATAGCATTTGTGCCAGGAATACGATTGTTCCGTCTGTCCTGTGAAATGCATGGATGCAATGTCTGTATGCAGGGTAGTCTTACTGCCTTTTTTGGTTCATAGTTGAACTAGCAGACAACCATTTAGCACGTGGTCAAGATGTCAAAAGACAAGTGCTAAACTGGAGATCTCAAATATAAGATGAAAATATTTTATATTATCATCAGTGTGCTGTGCTCTGTGATTGTGGTTTGCTCCTTAAGTTTAAAAAAGGACCAGCTAACCGTGGTCGCACAAGTCTCTCTGCATCCTGGGGAAGGGAGCGAAGCTTGACTGGCCCAACTCTTGGCCTTACTGAAGCCCAGGAAACTTCCGAGAGGGCTGTGTAGTGTGGGATGTGGTCTGTAGAGGTGTTACCTCTCCAGCACCTGTGATGTTGCGTGGAAGGTGTCCTGGTGGGGACAACAGAGCGGATCTCCACTGCTGCGTCTCACTGTTCTTTTTTCCTTCTTACATTCAGAGTTATCGTCATGAGTTCTCTGCTATTTTCTTTACAGATTCCTCTCCCAAACATCTTGCACTCTCAGATGGACTGGTAGCAGCTGTTCCTTTAATAAATGCTATTATAAGCCTAAGAGATAATAGGCCTAAAGTGTGATGATCACCTTAAGTAAAGAAAAATCTATTATAAATATCCAGCTGTTACATTTCAGCCCTTCTGAAATGGAAATGTCTATGCTGATCTGCTTTCTTCTCCTCCACCTTTTCAGACCATGCTTGCATGGACGCTTCAGTCTGGCACAGATCGATCCCACTTCTGCTAAAGGTCATGGTGGGTCTTCTTTAACTCCTGGCAGTTTCCACTGTGATGCAATTTTTGTTCTTGGGGGGGGATGTTTTCAGAAGTAGGTCATTTCCTTGATCCGTCTTCTGGCTTGTGGAAATGTGTTAGCAGTAAATGGACAAGAGATGGAATAAGGCAGGAATCATGCCTTGGCAACGTCAGGCTCATGTCCAATTAAAAGTTTGAAGCCATGGCCCTTGCATCTGTGAATATACCTCTGCAGATGGATCGGTGCAAGTGTGAAGCCGTCTTGGGACTGGTGCTACTGAGAGCTGAGGGGCGACCTGCAGGGTTTGGGTGGTTTGGAGTGTTTAGGGGCTTCAGCTCTTTCTGGTCTTCGTCAAGTCTCTGTGCATGACTAGGTGTATGTGTGAATAGGCAGTACGCTTTGTGGTGTTCTCTATTTTTTGGGTCACCCGCATCCCTTATGGATGGCTCTATAGCTTTCCTGTGCCATATCTTACTGCTTTTGCTTGTGGTGGTAGTGTTACTCTTTGCTGTGGATTTTCTTTTTCTTTTGGAAATCAGAAACATTGACTACAGGTGTATTTATTTCACTGTAGCAGTGCAGATGAAGCTTACTGGTAGCAGACAGTGGGCTGATCTTTCTAGATTGGTAGCACAGAATAGGTTCATGTTCTGAAGTCTGTCTTTGCAAGTAAAAGGGCATTACGTACGTATTTTCAGTTTTCTGTTCTGCAGGCAGAAATAAAAAAGGGAAAGATGGTTTCTCTCACTCTTTAACTTTGAAGCTGTCAGGAAGGTGATGCTTGCTTGAGTTCATAGGAGGGCAATGCCCCAAGGTTAGATGGGGAAAATATTTCTTGATTTCTGGGACATCCAATTTTTTTTTCAAGCAGTTTTTTTACCACCGCTTTATGATTCATACTGTGACATAATCACCCAGTTAGCCTTTATCCAACCAAAATTATTATGTGATACTGTACTGAATGCCTGCCACTCTTGTCACACACTGGAGCATCTTACAAACACTGCATATTTCTGGCTAACAAAAAAATCCCACTGATAATCTGTTTTTATAGATGTAACCTCCTTACAGAATATTGTTCTAGATGGCTGTGGATTAATTACAACTCATAATCATGGAGAGGTTTCTGAATACGTGGCCAATTATTGATGGCTTTATCCACCTTTTTACCTGATACACATTTAGCGTTGGTTTTCTAATAGTTTAAACAGAATTTTAGATGGTGGGGTTTTTATTTGATTGGGGCAAGAATTTCACTCAAGGGGCATTATTACAAATTGCTAATGAAAAAGTTTGAAAGGTGAGATATTTATTTTTTTTCAGAGCTCTTGAGGCATCTGCTTAATGGTAAGACTGAAAACAGAGCATTGGTTTTGAGTCTACTCCAAATTGTTATGAGGCCTCAGGGTGAATCCTTGCTAGGGACAAGTTACGTCTCCTTCTCTTTAGCTAAGACAAGGGCTTCTACTAGAAAGATCATAGAATAATTCATGGGGACCTTAAAGACCATCTAGTTCCAACCCTCCTGCCTTGGGCAGGGACACCTCCCACTAGACCAGGCTGCTCAAAGCCCCATCCAGCCTGGCCTTGGACACTTCCAGGGATGGGGCAGCCACAGCTTCCCTGGGCAACCTGTTCCAGTGTCTCAGCACCCTCGCAGGAAAGAATTTCTCCCTAATATCCAATCTAAATCTACTCTCTCTTAGTTTGAAGCTGTTACCTTGTGTCCTATCATTACACTCCCTGATAGAGAGTCCCTCCCTCCCCATCTCTCCTGTAGACC
>VXBO01001568.1:490607-535736 GCA_013400135.1 Rhinoptilus africanus | reverse complement strand
CCTCCTCTGGACCTGCTCCAAAAGGTCCATGTCCTTCTTGTGCTGAGGGCTCCAGAGCTGGACACAGCACTCCAGGTGGGGTCTCACCAGAGCAGAGCAGAGGGGCAGAATCACCTCCCTCAACCCCCTGGCCACGCTGCTTTTGTTGTAGCCCAGGATGCGATTGGCTTTCTGGGCTGCAAGTGTGCACTGCCAGCTCATGTTGAGCTTCTCATCCACCAGTACCCCCGAGTCCTTCTCCTCAGGGCTGCTCTCAAGCCATTCCCTGCCCAGCCTGTATTTGTGCCTGAGATTGCCATGACCCAAGTGCAGGACCTTGCACTTGGCCACGTTGGACTTCATGAGGTTCACACAGGCCTACCTCTCAAGCCTGTCCAGGTCCCTCTGGATGGCATCCCTTCCCTCCAGTGTGTCAACTGTGCCACGCAGCTTGGTGTCGTCGGCAAACATCAACTGAGAGTGCACTCCATCCCACTGCCCATGTCACCAACAAGGATGTTAAACAGCACTGTGCCCAGTACTGACCCCCGAGGAACACCACTCATCACTGGTTTCCACAGATACTGTGTAGTGTGTAGAAGATGCATCACAGTATCTATTAAAACATCAACTTTGTATTTTGTGGATGCCAATAGCTGTTGCATATGTTAACACTCCCAAAATATAGGAAAATTACTTGTGCGGTAATGACAATAGCATGTTTGAATTTTTTATTCTGTCTGGGTGTGAGTTGAAACTTGAAAACGTTTCATCTGGATATGAGGAAATATGATCTGATACAAAGAATTTTCTTGCCAGCATAGTTTCTCTTTCTATAAATAATCATTGTAGGTCAGAAAAGCACTGATCCCATGGAAATTTAACAATAAGCAGGATGTCCAGCTCTTCAAGAAACCACGCAATGTTTTGGTTAGAATGTAAACCAATGTTATTAAATTTGTTTGGTTCTTATCCAAAGTCATGTGTCTCCTTGAAGAACAGTGATAATTTAGCATTCATAAACCACCTAATTTCCTCCATTCATTACTCCTTCCACTTGGCCTGGGAAGACAGCTGTACCAAAGAGTTGTGTCAATAAATGGCCTCTTGGTAAGCTCAGCTTCTGAGTTGCACATGGGAAACTCTTGGGTTTTGAGGTAGTATCAAGATCCTTTAGTATTTTTTTGTTTGTTTGTGCCAATTACAGAGTTTAAAAAAAATTGGTAAATTTGATTTTGATGAGTATTCCTTTAAACATCTGTGAAGTGTTGCATCTAACGTTGCTTGTCCAAGTTCCCACACAGCTTGGCAAGTTTGTACACTCCATCTAAGGAGAAAAAAAAAATCATAAGAGATCATCCAAGAAGCAGGAATTACAGTTATGCTTCTAAACAGGGAATTTAAGGGGATTTGGTAAGACTGGTCTTATTAAAGCTAAACTTGTAATACCATATAAGTTTATTGTGTATACTTGTTAGTATTATAGAGGGGATTGTCACAGAAGCTCTCATTGTGAGCTATTTCTGAGAACACATCGGTGGATACAGTAATAGGCAGTTACCTGCTGAAGTCTGGAAGATGGCTTTTAAGATTCTGGTGCCTGTATGGATCAGAGCCGCTCCACTGAGCAGCGATGTGATGTTTTCCTATTACTGTTTCATTACTCTACCCAAGGCATTCCGTAGAAGAGCCTGCTCTGGTTTGGAGTTTGGAGTGACACAGCAGACTGAGAAATCTCCCATATTCAGCTGGGTTCGAAGTTCCTGAACATCTCCAATTTTGCATACTTTCAGTTTCCGCGTCTTGAGCTGTTGTAGCTTAAGATCTGCAGCAAGAACAAATGGTTTCTCCTATGAGACAGTCAGATTGTACAAACTAATTTTAGAGTTTCTTACCAAACTAACAGGAGTGCTGCTACAGAGCGGTTTAGCAGAAATGTTGAGCTTAAGCGGTATATGCTATTGCAGAAAGAGTCAGTTTTCCTCCCCTCCTCCTCCTCATTTCTGCCCTGCCAGATTTTAGCATATGTCTGATCTTCACAGTGAGGAAATTTAGAGAGCTGAACTGGCACAAAGCTAAACCCCGCAAACAAACAGGAAAAAAGGACAGGTTTCTCTCTCTGACACAGCTCACGGAGGGTCAGGTGGGCTGGAGCGATAACATGGGAGAGATGGAAGGGAAGGGCAGGACTTTCCCTTCTTACGACAGCTGACCAGAGGATGGCTTTGCTGTGGTGTTTGAACGGCCTGTGAAGGAGAAGCTTTTCAGATATTTCTGAAGGCACTACATCTTTCTGCTTCCTGGTCCCTATGTGTTTTCAGAAGAACATAGCCAGTTAATACCTGAATTTCCCCAGCAAATTGTCTCTGGCAATATACATCATGAACAATTTAAATGGTGAAAAAAAATGGATGTTATTAGGTCTAGAAGATAGATGTCAAATCAAGCCTATCATGAAGAGCAGGCCACATGTTAATCAGAGATGCAAATGTGGCTCCATGATTTACTTTTGGCAGCAGTCGGAATGTAAGTGGAAACCAAATAAACTTAAAATACCATAATCTGTGCAGAAAAAGAGAGAAAATAAGACAGGTGAAAATAAAGAAATGTGAACAAGGCTGGTATTTTTAGTCAGGATCATGACAGCAGGAAGGACAGAGGAGAACTGACAGATGAATGAAAGACTGAGGAATTTGATGTAATGCAGTATCCTTGTAGTGGTTATCCGATATGAAATTCATTTTTCTTGGGTCATTTGCTAAACTCTTCTTCCACAGGCCTGCCTAAGTATTTTGAGAAAAAGGATATGGACTCCATCTCAAATGCAGAGTCCCAAGTGCTGCTGGTTTTGCTGTTGCTTTTGCTTATGCCGGGGTTTTGCAGCTGGAGGTGAAGGAAGAGCGGCTGCACTCAGGAGCATCAGTGTCATATGCCGGTTCCTAAGATTCGTGTTCTTTGTTGCTGTTGTTTGGCAAGCTAAAATCCTGTCTTAAGCATAATGCGGAAGTGGATTTGATATTTGCAAATTTATGTGATGTGTTAGTTTATTAGAATTGTGTAGCCTTGTCATAGAATTTCTTGCGGGAGAAGTTCTGGTCTGTCTTACGGGGCATTAGAGGGGCAGACAGCCTGGTGGTTGTCACAGGGCTGCACCAACAAATCAGTGCAAAACTGCTCACACTACATGAGGAGTTTGATACAGAGTTATTTGAAGTCTGTGCAAATCTGTACATTGACTGTGCATAGATTAGTCTTTAGAGAAGGAACTTCAGTCTAGTTTAATGTCGCACTTTCATGAGTACTAAAGAAATTAAAGCTTATCTCTGAAACGGCTACCCTGCTAAACAACAGAAACTGCTAAGCCCCTGAGTGCAGTAATAAAGTAGATTGCATCATAACATAATCCTGAAGATAAGAGTATTTAAAGCTTTGATCTGCTTTTTTCGTTTCCAAAAATTTCAACGGAAGCGTAGGTGTGATTCTGCGAGGTGAGAAGTAATCTCTTTCCCAGGATGAGCCAAGGCAGTATGGAGGGTTAAGGGTTTTTTGTTTCTTCTTTCTTTGTCAGTTTGAAAAATCTTGATGTCTGGGAGTACTTGACTGGAATGGTCAAACCTGAGTTATTTATTTTTTCTTCAGTCCAATTCAGTAGACTTAGATACTGTTGGAACAAGAGTGCCAAAGAAAATTTTAAATTAAATGTATTGTTTGCCAGTCTTACTGAGAAACAAAAGTAAGAGACATATGACAAAATATCATACGTACTTTATTAAAATTATTTCTGAATTTTGAGGAATTGGCAAATTGGAGGATCATGCAAGAACAAAAATTATTTGGTTGTGTTACTGCCACCTGAATTGTGATTACCATAATGACTCTAAAGGTACCTGTTTGTGCAGCAATTAATTAAAAAAAAAAATGTTTTTGTTCTGAGCTACTATTCACAACCTGTTAAATACTGTTGAAGTAAAACATATTTTTGATGATGAAGGGCAAGTCAGTTTGATGCCAAAGGTTGAGTTTGGTAGTACTTGTAAAACAGAACTTGAAGCCCCTTCCTTGTTGTTCTTTCCTTGATGTCTTTGCTGGGCTTTCCTACATGGAATGTTCTGTTCTTGAGGTACTTTGAGCTTGTTTAGTTGTATGCAGCCATAAAAATTGCATGCTAATTAGTTGCCTCAAGCAACTAGTTAATTGGGGAATTGCTACACAGTGAACAAGGAGATATGGTAGTAGACTCTGGTAGACTCCATCAACACCTTTGTCTGTTGGTGTGCGTAGCATGTGGTGTCATCTTCTGGGAATTCCTAGTTTCTATTTTCTTAGCTTCAGAATTGGAAATGTTAATCTGCATCATGCTAAAAACTTTATTTGTTTTCTGCCAATGGTAAAGTAACTGAGAGTTTTCATATACTGTTTCCTCTGTGAAAAGTATTTGTGTATCTGCCTGCTAGGGCTCTGTTAGAGGAACGCGCTCTTCATGTGTGCAAAGAGCACCCGTGTCCAGCATGGGAATAACTGAATGCTCGGGCAGGAAGAGGACTGATGCTACACATCAGACTTGCTCTCTCAGTTGGCTTTTTTAAAGAGTATTCAACAAGGGTCGCACTTTCTTTGCTGATTTTTAATGCTGCCGTATTATTAGCCCAACAGATCTTAAAAATTACAACTAGCAAGACAGGAAACCAGCTTGAGAGTGCCAGCAGTCAGGAATGGCTGAATTTGCAGTCGGAAGCCTAACACAGTAGACCATTTTCTATGGTTATACCTTTATATGTCTTTGAAGATCATGTCTTGGTGAGAATGGGGTGCAAACTTCAACAGAAATGAAATCCTGTTGCAAACCTTGTTTTCAAGAGTAAAATAGACTGCAAAGTTGGGAGGTGTGTGAAGTTTAGAAATGTCTGTGGAGTTGGTGCTAAGCTCTTAGAAATGATAGAAGTATTTACGCCTGCCTGTACTTGGAGATGGTAGGAAACCAGTTCTGCGTCATGTTTCGGGACCATCTTACTGAGCTAGCGTGGTTCATGTTTCAAGTGACAGAGCACGAGTTAGAGCTTGGCACGTGACTGTCTTTCTCTGGTCAACTTTGTGGCCAAAGGAGGGCCACGAAGATGATGAAAGGGCTGGAGCACCTCTCCTGCGAAGACAGGCTGTAAGAGTTGGGGTTGTTCAGCCTGGAGAAGAGAAGGCTCCAGGGAGACCTTATAGCAGCCTTCCAGTACCTAAAGCAGAGATGGGGGGGGGACTCTCTATTAGGGAGTGTAATGGTAGGATACAGGGTAACAGCTTCAAACTAAAAGGGGGGAGATTTAGATTGGATATTAGGGAGAAATTCTTTCCTGTGAGGGTGATGAGACACTGGAACAAGTTGCCCAGCGAAGTTGCGGCTACCGTGGCCCTGGAAGTGTTCAAGGCCAGACTGGATGGGGCTTTGAGCAGCCTGGTCTAGTGGGAGGTGTCCCTGCCCAGGGCAGGGGGGGTGGAACTAGATGGTCTTTAAGGTTCTTCCAACTCTAACCATTCTATCAAGTAGCTGTGTCATGCTGTCAGCAACCTGTTAATGCTGTTACTCATATTAAGTAAGCGCTTTTTCATTTCACGTTGAAAGCTTGATTCATGCAGCATGTGGACTGAGAGCGCGTGGTGATAGCTGTCCTTTTGACCCCGTGGCAGTATCTGGCTGAGATGGGTGCTCTTTGCTCCTGGCCTGAGTGTTGGGAGGTCTGCTGGCAGGATGCATGGTGCAGAGGGGCGGGTGCGTGGGCACGTTCCAGCTGTGCAGTGTTTTGGATTGGAAAGGAGATGCGGGATTATAGTCCTCCTTACTCTGTCCTTTAAAATTCAGGATCAACACATCTCGGAAGATTCTTAATCAACTTGGACTTTTAAAGTTTATTCTAACCTTCCCTTTGCTCATCATGCCTTTGAGCACTTGGAAATGCACATTCCATTTATGTGTGATAGTAAGGTTTTATGTATATTGGTGTGGAAGCTTTGTTGGATATGGTTGGACATAATGTTGTTTTACAACAGTGTTGTTCTCTAGGGATTAACATAACTGTGGTCAATTGAGTCATAGGGAGCAATTTGAAGTGCTTCTGGTTTCTCCATTTGGCAACCATCCCAATCCTCTTGAGATTGTCCTTTTGTAAGAGATGGGGGAAAAACAAGCGCTTTTCATTTTTCTGGCTTTCTTTGAGCTCGTGGTTTCAATCTCTTAGAGAAGTCGGTGTCAGGGTTCCCATTGACTTCAGCAGAGCACGCAGTACAAGGCCTCAGAATAATGTTTTGCCATCTGGGTGGGAACAGGCTGCAGGAGGAAGAAGGCTGGCAAGCAGCTGAACTGCCCTGGGAGACACTGCGTGTCTCAGGCCCACGGCTAACTCGGTCTGCCACTGCAGGTTGGGGGGGCACGGTGTGTGTCTGCAGCCCGGCAGACGTGGAAGTCTGCTGTGGAAGGATGGTAGGGCTTCGCTTTACGGCAAAGCACGGATGATGATGCCCACTTCATTTCTTGCGGCTGCCCGTGAACTCCAGGGCACGGCTCCATCTGAAGGGTCGTTGGCTGAAAGGCCCTGTTCTCAAAAGGGAAGGTGGCTGGGAGGTCCTCCTGTTAAATACCCACACGGGCACCGTTCTCCGTCTCAGGATGATGGCTTACTTCTTTAGCAGCTACAGGGTTTAGCAGAAAATTGGGATTAGTTGGGTTTTCAGTCCAATTTAGCAACTGGAAATGAAGATGCCAACCATCTTACTAAAATAAGACAGAATTTTTACATCTTTTCTTGGACAAATTGCCAAGCTCTGTTGCAACGACATCTGCAGGGGACAGTCATTGCAGGCCTCTCCATATCCTCCTTCTCTTCTCCCGTCACCCTGTGGACTTGAAATGTTACGAAGCAGAATTAGTGAAACAGCGCAATTTATGACTAAAAATGAATTCTAAGTGATCTGGGAGCCATAATACGTTTAATAGTTAATGAAGATTTCTTAATGTCCTATTGGACATTAACTTTCAGTAATGCTTTGTGAGTGTTATCAAAGGCACAAGCAGTAAATCCTGTTCCATATGAGGCAGAATGTTCCCCACGTATTTATGAGCTGCTTCCTCAGCAGATTTCCTTCTCTGTGTGACCTGCTGAGACCTTCACTGCCTGGCACTCGCACTGTTCGTATTGGCATTTGTCCCCCCCTCTTTTTTCCCAGCATGGAAATGTGAAGCAAATTTCTGCAGAGGTCTCGGCGATGTTTACAGTGCATCATTTGATTCTTCTTTTATGAAGTTCTCCATTGCTTTGGAAATAGTGAAAATGAACTCAACTTCTTAATATAGTTTCTTGTTTTAGAAACAGAACGTTTCCTTGGGTTATTGGTTTAGTTTTGTTTTTCTGTTTTCCCTGACTCAAAAGAAGCTGGTTATGTGGGAGTTCACAAAAGACAGCAGTTAATTAAAGAGGAGGGGGGATGAGGAAAGAAGAATTAAAGGAAAATAAAACAAAAAACTGAAAAAAAGAATGTTTCTTTGAAAATATTCTTACTTCAAAGCTGAATACATGAAGCAAGTGGAAGTTTTCTGGTCTCCTTAAGTGTAGTGTCCGAATTCCTGAAATGTTTCTAATAGTTTGTTTCTCAATAAATTTGTTTAATGGGTGCAGGAGGCGTATCTTTGTACAAACACTTGTATCATAAGGATTTTTCTGTATTTGAAAATTATTTCAGATTAAAGTATAATGCAAGTTTAAAACAAAATCCTGAATCCATTGTGAATCGGGACTCACGTAAATCAGGCTGGAGTACATTTGTTCAGTTTATTCAACTTTCAGACTGCAGTACAGGGATTTACTGCCTGTGTTTTGGAGCATTGTTATTTTATAGAGTCCCCTATTTGAAACACTGACGTGTGAAATACGAAAAACTAAACGAACTTCTGTCTTGGTAGTGGCTCCAAACTGAAGTTCCCTTCAGTAGATAGGGCTTCAGAAAATGCTTAGTGACAGTCTCTATAGATGAGCCTTGATGGTGAACTTAAGTTAATCTGAGATATAATTAATTTTGGTAGCAGAAGTAAGGAATGCCTGATTTATCTCTGGTCATGTATTCTCCAGGTTACTGTCCTAAGAGAGCAATTTGCAGGCAAAATAGCTATATTTCTGTGAGACAGTGGTGAAACAGTTCTGATTACTTTGGACCAAATGTTATGAGAAGGACTTAACTTGGAGAAAAACACAAATTTATAAATATTTGTGAAGAAAGATGTGATTTCTTTAGGAAGGAAACTTTTATCCTATTTTGTACTGTCACTAAATATTCTATGTTTGTATTTTAAAGCCTACAAAGACTTTTAAAGTCTATATAATGTATATCTCATGCACAAGAACAAGAATTACTGAAAAACATTACTGCTTGATTTAAAAGAAAAAAAGAAAAGTAGTGTTGTTTTAGAGCTACTCTAGTAATTTCCATAGGTATCCTGTTTTAAAGGACCACTATGGCAATATAAAACACGGAATGTACACTCCTGTGCCATTCACTAACAAGAAATGTTAGTGATCCAAATGTTTTCTGCAGATGTGCTCCCTATAACTTTGTTCCTCGTGTTCAACTTTTAATAATTTTATTTTTAAGGTCACATTGTATTTTAGGATGTCAGCTAGTCTGGTTCTAACTTGCAGATTTCCCAAACTACTTCTGTATTCCTCTCGCTACAGGACTAAACCAGGCATGATTTTCTGGTGTTCTGGACGATGGAGTACGAGCACTGTTTCAGAATAAGGCCTTACATTAACACTTCACATTCTTGGTAACGGAGCCTGAAGCTCATTTCATGAAAAGGGAAACCACAGCCACGTTTGTCTCTCAGGGCATGCATACAACTGAATCTAGGATCTTAGATTAATAAATTACCCTTTGGCTAGTTCCGCAGTAAACTCAAGAATGCATAAATTAATTAGACTATTAAGAATTAGTTCCCAGGCCTGTTACTTTGTGACAGTTCTTCCATGGCCTGAGGACAACATAAAGTAGGTCATTTCGTAAGCAGTAGAACTTGGAAATAGTTGAATAGAGAATATTATATTTTTTCAAGGATTTTTTTGGTAGATTTTATGCTACTGCTCAAGTATGTTTGTATTGTGATCTACTCAACAAACTCATTTACAGTCACATATGTTCCCATTTGACAGAAAGGTGGGAGATTTCTTTAGGTGAAGCTTGTGAAACTTCAGGTAGGTAATTTGATGATTTAAAATATGTATTATAGCCTGTTATATTGATGATTTCTTTCAAAACCTGAGGAAAAGGAATTTGTAACTTTCCACATATAGTAATTTTCACAAAGCTATTAAATTGCTAAATTTCATGCCTTCAAAACGGTACCCCATCTTCTGGCAGAAATTGCTGGCACAAGATCTGATTCTTTCCCTGCTGGACCTTTTTGAAATGTATCATGCTTGAGATGAAATACAGTATTTCATAATCATGATAATACCACAAAAAGAAAGGTCAGGTTTTGTTGTTTGTTTGTTTGGGGTTTGGTTTGTTTTGTTATCTTTTAATATTTGATTTTTTAAAAGAATAGTCCCACTAAGGACTGCTCCTGAAGATCCAGGTCAGATACCTGAGCCTTTATTGCAGTCCCTTGGGTGCTGGTACTGTAGCCAACACAGTTACGTTTGAACACCCTCATTGTGTATTAGTTGTCTTATACACATCACTGATGTCTCGTATATTGATGTGGTCAAGGAAAGAGTGGCTGCCAGGAGAGGACAGACATGTGCTGTCAGAGGTATGGCAGCCGGCAGGAAAATCTGGAAAACCAGACCCAGGTGCTTATGATGTCCCACCTTGCTTGATATGGTGACACAGTGCTTCAGGCAACCCTTAAAGAGGGAACGGGATGGATGAAATCTTCTATCATGCCTAAAGGAGTTTTTTTTTTTCTTACCCTTTCTCTTTTTTTTCTCCCTCTTGGCAGGACAGCAGTCTTTATCCTTTATACATGATATGTTAGTTCAAGATAAAAATACCTTGTTAACTTGATTAGGTGGTTATTCGTCTCACTGCTGTAGTACTTAACCACATTCCTGCAGAAATTCAATCAGAAAAATTCACACAAACAAACAAGGAAAAAAAAAACCCACCAAAAAAGCAAACCTAAAACCCAAAGTGCTTTTAGTGGTGCTGTAGAGTAACAGGCAGATGTAGTTTCATCTTCTGTGTTTATACTTGAGCGGGGTAAAATTGTGAACGGGCTTATGGTGGCATGACAAAAAGTGGACTTCACTGTCTCTCTGTGAATAAAAATTTCTGCCTACAGTGAAATAGAAGTACTTGTTGCATTTAAACTGGTAAGTGCTTAAGGTGGATAGGGAAGTGGCTTAGAAGAGACTGTGAGTTCAACCCTGTTTACTTTGAGGTTTTACAGTATGAGCAGCTAGATATCCTCCGTAATTAGACAAGAGAGACTTTAGAGACCTGATGTGGTGAACAGAATTTGCCTGGCAGGGCTAAGATTTTTGGTTTGGTTTTCTTATTGCGTGCAAACATATTTGTGTTATAAAATCAAGGACTTAAAAGGCAGTGAGGATGATTGTGGTTGACCGTGCAGCCTTATTTCTGCTTACATAGGCTTCTGCCTTCCCCGTGTGCAAAGGGAAGCACACAGAGAGCGCCAGTGTGCGAGTGATCAATTAAGCCTGTGTTAATGCACAGAGCCCTGCGTGTGAATTAGGGTTGAGCAGGCTACCTCATGTCTGACACTTTTTCTCATTGTTTTAATTGCAAGGTAACTGGCAGTCTTCCGCGAAATTCCAGATAAAAAGCACATTAGGAATTTTTTTTAAGAGAAGAGATTGTATACATATGAAGCTTTTTGTGGAGGAACCAACCTGACCAGCCACTGTAATAAAGCAGCTCATGTTTCTACCACTCTCAATACCAAAAGCACTTGGGATACTGTACCAGGATTTTCTGTATATCCTATTTGCTCAGAAAAGCAGTGAGTGCGTGTTCTCATGACTGGGGTGAAACTGCAGCAACATCTTGATCGCTTCTCCCTTTCTACCTCCATCTCCTCCCCTCATCTGTGGGCAGTGTCTAGAAGGTTCATCATATCCTCATGCTTGCCTGGGTTTTTTGTTTGTTTTTTCTTTTCCGTAGGATAGAATCAGTAATGAAGGAAACTAGTTTGGGTGTTGAAATGTATGCTGGCTTTGCATGCTCAGAGGAAAAAGTGAAGAGATTTAAAAGGCTCTTAGGAGAAGAGGACAGTGCATTTGCCTCTTAGCCTGGGGCTTAAGAGTAGCAGGATGGGCGGACAGTTTGGAAACAGGAATAAATAGGATGCCAGGATGAGTGGACTGGAGAGTTGGTGTGAAAGGAGTGGGAATAGTGGGTGGGTTTCATGTCAGGAAGCTCTTGAACAAGCTCTGTGTGCAATAGTGAAGCAGCTGAGATGTTGGAAGGGTAGAGGATGGTTTGTCATACGGACCCTAAGAAATAGGTTTAAGAGCAGTATGTGAAAAGCCCAGATGAGGCTGAGGGTTGACCCAGATAGCTAGGGAGGCTGCAGCCATTAAAAACTGAAGGAAGTTATGGATGGATGTTAGGTGATGTGTCGGAACGTAGGAAGTATTCTCGTTGGAGACTTGTGCTCAGGGTTGAATTTAAAAAAAAATTCTCTATCAGGTTTGGAGGACATGCAGCCTGGGATTAATTATTTGCTCTAAGTAACAGGGTGTGGTTTTGCTTTTAAGGATTAATTACTCCTCTTTTCTTTTAAACTGCAGGGTTAAAAGGGTTCTGTCTTCCCGGGTGACATCTGGAAATTAGTGCAAATACCTGAGGTGTTAACGCTGATTAAGTTGCAGCAGCAGATACCTGGGACTTGTGATACGGGCAGAGCTGTTGCTTCTTGGTCACCTTGCTCTTTCTGAGGCTGGCCCGCGACAGCGAATTTGCACCACCAGTGCAGCTGGTTCTGGGTTTGACTTCCCCTTCATGATTGTCTTTGAGCGAGTGAAAGAGTTGCTTGGGTTACAGAGAATGGCAGGAAAAGCTGGGATGCCAGCTGGCCCTGCAGCTTTGCTGCTGTGTGCAGGCGTGCCTGCGTGGTTGGTGAGGCACGACAGGACACGGATGAAGCAGCAGAGACATGGCAAAGGTGCTTCTGTTGACCAGGGCAGCATCTGGACTGGACTGGAGGGGTGATGGCTCCCGGCCAGGGGGCTGCCCTGGGGAGAGCTGCTGCCTTGCGTTAGGCAGCGCTGGCCGTGTATACACACGAGTCCCCTGGTGTTTGCAGTGCTAGGGGAAGCGCAACTGTGTTTTGCTTTTACTTGGTAATGAGGAGGGCCCAGTTCGTATTTCGTAACTTTCTCCGCGGATAGGTTAGCCAGAAGGAGAGCGGTGCTATTCCTGCATGGTAACTCTGAGGAAAAGTAGAAGAGACTAGGATGTGGTGGCTGGGAGATGAGCCAGCGTGGCCATATATGGTTCATCTCTTGTGAAACACAGCAGCTGCTGCCTGCAGATTTGGGACCTCAGGGGCTCTCCGGAGCGCTCAGCTTGACCACACATAGCGTGGGTTTTGTGTTGGTGTGTTGAAAGTTTTCTAAAGTTTGCACAGCTTCTGTTCTCCGCCTCTGGGTCGATTTGGTCCAGGGCTTGTACCCGTGCCTCTAACAGCTGTGTCCATGCAGGAGGACTGCTGAGCTGACATACCAGAGGTTTGCTGTGCCTTGTGGTGGCAGGGAACGTTCTTTCACCTGGTGAAGCCGACATGACTAGACAACAGTTAGGGCTAGGGCAGATGCACAGGAAGGAAGGGGCAAAAATCATAACTTGGGCCAGCAGTGGCTGAAGAAACAGGCAAAAAATTGGGGCAGCTGGTTGAAGGGAGTGGGAGTGTAAAGGTAATAAGCATCCATAAATGCATACGTTAAGTGTGTGCAATTTGATGTCTTTTTTTTTTGTCCCCTACATTTGTGAATAAGAGAGTTCAAGGGACAGTCTTCCCACAGGAGTTTGAGGCTTTTTTTTTCCACAGAATTTTTTAGCTTTGCCACATTTTTAGACTTTAAATTGCATGACTGCAGCAGAAAGTCAACCAAATAACCTGACTTTCAGAAATTCTTGCTTCTCCAGTCCCAATTCTGAGTTTAGATATTAACCAATGAAGATTCAAAATTATCTTATACAAAATTCCTCTACAATAATGTAGAAAAGTAGTTGTAAAAACCAGTCATAAACTAGAATATTTTGACATGAGACTTAACTTGAGTCTGCCTGTTTTGCAGATACAGATGGCAAGATTGAGAACAGGGTATTTTGTTTGGGGTTGTCTGTGCTTGTGTCATTGCTGCTCTTGTGATGCTGCTGCAGCTGATCTGGGACAGCTGGGACTCTGCAGCATCCCTGCTTCTGAAGACACAGATTGGAAAGCTTGCGGAGATACTGTACATGGACACACAGACATAATTATTGTAGACTTCCTCTGCGTGGACATACCAAACTCTTGAAAAATAAGTACAGCGTGTCTGCTTGTTACTGCTCTTCACAAACGTATCTGCGCAGAATACTGGGAAGCAGCTGATCTTTTGTGTCTGTGGTTTTAGCATGTAGGTTGCTTTCCGCCCTCTGACAGGAAAATCCTTGAAAGGATTTTATGTATTCCTTTATTTAAACATATACTCTAGAAAGGAACAGAACTAGTTTTGATCTAACTATAATTTGTTAATCTGGAACTGAAGGATTTTTTTCATAGTCGAAGCATTGTTTAGCTATCCTTCAGATACACTTGCTGTCAAAGGATGTTTTCCACAAGCAATTTTAAGACCAGAGTCCTCCTAAATACTGGTTATCAAATGTGTGTATTCTTTTGTGCTTGCAGTAACTGTTTGCAGACTTCTTCACTGAAGTGCTAAAAAAATTTCTATGTCCATTTAAAGCACAGAATCAAATAGTTACCTGTGACCTGTGTCACATTTGTGTTTTTTGTTTACAATTTTAAAGAGCAAATTTTCCAACAATTTTTGTTAACGGTTCTCAATGGTAAAGTAACATTGATATTATAGGAATAAAATATTCAAATTACAAAGTTGCATGGTCCAGTTGGAAGGAAACTTGTCCACACACCAACTTGTTTGATTGTTTTTTCCCCTGTTTGGGGGAAAGCGGGACAGGAGAGCAGGCAGGGAGAGGCTGGATGCAATCAAACTGTATCCTAGCTTGAATTATCTTCCCCTTTCTTTAAGTAAATCAAAGCATTAAAATGATTCAAGTTGCAATAATAATAATAAAGGTGCAACTTCTAAAACCACCCTAATCTTTGTTCTGACTGTTTACAGCAGTGATTTCTTCTTCATCTCGTATCTGTATGAATATTCCTTTCTAGCGTTTCTATGGTCAGTCTTGCATTTAGTTTTTAATATAGGTATTGTCACTGACTGCCTGAGGCAGATTTTAAGCAGAATGCCAGCTCTGTCAGGTCTGGGGTGCATTACTACCAGTTCTTTAGTGGCCCATTGCAGGGAGACCAGACAGTGTGCTTTCGGAGAGACTGAGCAGCCTTTTCTCACTGTGAGAGGAGAGTTGAGCATTACTTTTTAATTCGAACTGGCTTCAAAGTCTTGCTGTGCCAGGTGCCGAAGCTTAGGGTAAAAGGAAGATCTAGAATCCAAATATTTGATCTAATTTAAGCCAAGATATCATGAGTAGGTACAGCAAACAACTGAAGGATTAAGGAAAAAGAATAGAAAGAAAAGATAATAAGAAAATGTGTCCGCTTCAAATTGATAGTGTTTGGTGGCACTAATACATGTCTCTGATTTGGAATAGTCAGAATTCACACTGATATGGGATGTACTTTGGAGGAAAATACTAAGGTTTTTAAATGAAAAATGGCAATTCATTACATGTTAATTTTGCACCTTAATTTTAAACAACACACTTTTTGCCTCTGCCCAGTTCTCTGCCATTCCAAATTGTTGATGAAGACGGAGGCTGATTACGCTTTACATTCTTTAGTCTAAGATACTGGTGGCTTTTGTTTTTGTTTTTTTAATTTATGTAAAAATGTAACACCACCCTGTATTTTACATGGTGCGCGTACATCTGCAGATGTGCAAGCGTGTGCACGTGTGGGGTCCGTTTAATGGTTTCCATGGATAGACCATACTCAAACCATTTATTACTCTGAAATAACATTGTTCCCTATGATGATTCTGCTTTTGGAATACACAGAAAAAGATCCTCCCCTCCAGTTCAAGCAGCAGTAAGAATAAATCTGTACCACTAATTCGAATCATATACATTATGATAGTACTTCAAGATTTATATATATTTATTTCTATTGTTGCTGTTATTTTAATTGTGTAATAAAAAGTGCAGAAGTAAATTGAAATAGCTCCACTAACCTCCTAATCATTGGCTAACCTTGTAAACCTATCAAAAATTTATTTGAAAATACGATAAAAGAACCAATATTCTGAATGGTCAGAGTTACTGTAGATGATGAGGGGCATAATGAATAATATCAAGAGGTGAAATACAATGCTTCTAAATGTAAATGTCTTTTAGCATCAGAGATGACTGTCTCATAGTGACTGTGCTCAAGTTATACTTCAGGATTGAACCAAAAAAAATTTTGTTTTTTTGCTGCTGCTCAGCATGTAGGACTGGGTGGAGAAACTTATTTATATAATCATATATCAGGGATTGATTTTAATAAAAAAAAGGGATCTTTCTTAAATATTTCAGTTACGTTTAATGCTGGTATTTGAGCACTGGCAATAGTTACACAGAGTGGCTGTGTAGTCTCCATCCTTGAGATATTTGTAAGCCATCTGGACACAGTCCTGGGCAGCCAGCTCTGTGTGGCCCTGATTGAACAGGGGAGTTGGGCCAGATGACCTCCAGAGGTCTCTTCCAACCTCAACTGGTCTGTGATTGTGCATGGATGAGTGCGATCATCAAAGATGGCTATAGCATCGTTCACAGGACACATTTCCCAGTATCACTGCGGTGGCTGAGTAGGAGTATCCTTGTTAGGTAGGCATTTTCCCAACAAAGAAACCTCTAGTACTGGGTAGGCTACTGGGAGAAACACCCTCGGGGTCACAGTTGTACAGTCTCAACACTCAGCAGCTCACTCTCTTTAGCTACGTATGTGATAAATTAAGACATTCTCTAATCTTAAATTTCTGAAGGTGTTTGTAAAACTGCAGCCAGGCTTGGCCATACTAAATGGGCTATTCCTGGGGCCCAGCACTTCCTCTGCGCGGGATATGTGTTCTCGTCATTGCTGTTTGGTTCTTCTTTGAACATCTTCCAGTTTAGCCAGGTCCTCCCAAAACCTGATCCTGCTGCTGGGCCTGGTCTTCCATGAAGGGACTCTCTTCCTCGTGTTCCCAGAAGCCGTGCCTCCGTTTTGCCTTAAGCATACTGTTAGGAGGTCGCCTGGGATGGTGGCTGTCATCTGCTGCCCCTCCTCAAGTGACCTCCCTGCCCTGGTGTTCCCTGTGTGACCCATCCGCCCGTGCCCAAAGGCCTCTCGACTGGTCTCCTGCCTTCTCAGGGACGGTGGTGGTGATGGCCCATCCACTTAATTGCTTTGATTGTTTTCTGTGCCTCCCAACTCCATACCTTTTCATTTTTTTCCAGATTTGTTTCAAAATAATCCCGAATATCCAGGTAGGTAACGTGTATTTGAGGAGGTGATTGTAGCACTGTCACCACCTTTGTATGTAGACAGATCAAAACGTGCTTTCTTTTCTTTCATTACGCGCATGTACATTTTAATTCTAAATCCATGTGTCATCAGACTTGGTAAACAAGATTACATTCTGAGTAGCCTGACAGCAGAGACTTTGGATATTTTTGTTTCTGAAGTCAGGTTATAGGGAAACCTGGTAATGAAAGCGGAAGTAAATTAAAATCTATCAGTGGCTTTTGATTGCCAGCTAAAATTTTTAGATTGAGTTGACCTCTGTTTCTTCCACCCCTTCTTTTAAAATATATTGAAGGAATTACTCGGCCACAAGTTACAGCGATGTTGGAAGTTTGGATCTCCTGTAACTTTCCAGAGCTGCTCACTCTGACTCTAGGAGCGGTAGCTCATTAGGGACACTATAAATAAATACAAGGCTCGTTTTTCTGTGCCACTAAGTAGGTCCCACTTCAATTCAGAGCAAATACCTTATGTAAGCCTGGTGAGGGGAACTTTCCTCAGCGCGTACGTGTTGCTTGCGTTAACCTATTGATAATGAAATACAAAGCCTGTTTTCTCTTGCGAAGGGTGGACGAAGCTTTGTGTGAGCTGTCAAAGGAAATTAGGAGTTTAGTAACTGATGTAGAAACAGAAGAGGAGGAGGCTTCTTTGTATTTCTTTGTCCTTGTGTACTTTTGATGAATACTGTTAACTACTTAGAATTTGGTACACTGTACTAACCAGAAATTAATACGGTGGGTTGGGGAAGTAGCAAAAATAAAAGTAATTTATTCATTTCTTTCCCCTCTAATATTACTGTTTCAGTAAGTTTCTACAGTAATAGTTCAGTCTTATTCGTTAGAAATTCACTTCAGGAAAGCAAGTAACTGTGTCTTTCTTCTCATAGATCAGAATCCTATTTTCTATCATTTTAAAACAATGTAGACGTTCCTGGGGATGCACAAATTGATTTGACCTTTTTTTCTTAAGTTCCTTTTTTAACATTCCAGTCCAACTATGGTGATTTTTTTTTTTATTTGCCTTCGTTTAAGGCGTTTACTTCCTCTGTACATGACAAGTGACACTTAACCCTGAGGAATGTTAAAATGTCCCTGATGAGAACGTGTCGGTGACACTGTGATATATCAAGCACATGGTTTATGATGGCATCCAGTATTACGTGACCATGGGCTGCAATTACTCAGATGTGATGTCTGTGGACGTATGAGCTTGGAAGAGCGCAGTATGACGACGCTAAAGGCAGTGTTGAAAGAAAATCACATCTCTCTCTTGCATCTTGCTTGTTAGCTCTCGAGGCAGCTGTGGTGCCTTGCCGTGTAAGATTTACGCAGCAGCTGAGGTGTGAAATTTCCTGCCGCGGTGACATCCTAATCCATTTTGGCAGCGCTGTGACAAGAGTCAAGAGCGTGAGCATGTGCAGACCTGTTTGGTGGAACTGAGGGGACCCAAGGGAAAAGATAAAGAAGTTGAAGAGGAAAGGGGAGCTTTCCTTGAATTTGCAACCTTGCTGTTTCAGTTCAGAGTTCAGCATTTGAAGCACTGATGGGGGCAGGGCGAGCAGCAGGTTCCTCTGGAGCCGCTTTCTGCAAGTAGAGTAAAAATGGTGGTATATTTGTAATGTGGACGATGACCATCAGCCGTGGTCACCTGCTGACAAGAAGAACAAAGCAAAACTACAATCTTCTGAGTGCAGGAAACTTTCACTTTTAAGTTTGCAGTTCTACTTTGTGGGCTTTCTTGAAGTGAACTGTATCTCGTGTGCTAGGTTAACATAGAAGGTTGCATCTGAAGCCTCTGCACAAGCTTTAACCATCCATTGTAGTGAGCTGAGGGTGTTGTCAAAGCTGGCAAAAATGTAACAGATGCCGTCTGTGAAGTGGTTAGGCAAAGCAAGAGGTATCCAATTAAAGAATAGAAGTCAAGGTTGATGTTCAGTCTCTTCAGCATAAAGTGCATTGTTTAAGTAGTCTTTCTGTAGTCATTTCCTTGGCATTGTTATTGTACCTTGCATTGTTTTGTGCACTAAACTGTTAATATAGCACGATTTTACAGTTATACTAACCCCTTCCTGTCTCTTAATGCAAGAAAGAAGTTTTTTCCAAGTATTTCCAATTGTACTTTGTCTGGTCTCTGTTGTTACCATGCCTGTGGACCAGGCTGCATTCATTCAAAGACTACTGATCTTAAATCTGAAAAAGCCGTACTGTAGTTTGGTAGTGCCTTTTAAAGTTTTGAAACTTCTGTTTGAGTTGCAGTTAAATAGCCTGCTTGCCTCATTTTTGCCCCAGTTCCATTTTAAAGCTTTGGTCAGGGGGATGGCAGGAGCCACTGGCCTACTGGGATGCTGTGAGCTTGGGGGGAGATACGTGACTGAGATGAATACTTTTTCCTTGGGGCAGGGCTGTTGAGATTCTTTTACGGCCTTTTTCCAAGCATCGGTTTTGGACTCCCAGAATTCACCCAGTCTCGACGCAGCTCTCTTCGGTTGTGATTATGTTCCTTTTCTGCAGGGTGTTTTTTGACCATCTCCAATTACTTATTTTTCCTCAGACATGTTGTGATTTCTGTTTTTCTTTGCAGCTGGTAGGTATGAGCAGACTTTAGTTTTCAGTTCACCTAAATTCTCACATCTGACATACTCGGAAATTGGTAAGGATTGCTTGAGGAAAGGCAAAGGAAAACTAGTCTCTTCCGAGTTTATTGTTAGGGCTGATAGATTGCCGATTTGGAAAATCAAGAGGAAGAGCCATAGGCTGTGCTAGCGATTGGTGTGGTGTGATGAGCGTTGGGAGTGTGGAGTGGAGCAGCTGGGACTGAGCACCTACGCTCAACGTGCTTTGGTTGGCACTAGCCTGGTGGCATAGACTAACCGCCTGTTAGGTGTGCTCTGGGAGCACAATATTCTTCTTTTAAGTATTGTCGCTAAGGAATGCGGTTTACATGCACTCAAATCCCTCCACACCCTGAACCGCAGCATATTGCCTGATAATGTGCTACCAATGACCTGAAATGTGCATGTAGATGAACTGGTAGAAGGTGACTGGGAAGCAGATCTGCACAAAAGGTGAGCGGCTAAGACCTGCCCTTGGCAAAAGAAACCAGATGAGCTATTACTGACAGTAAAATTAAAAGCGAGAGGTGGGATAAAGGGAATGAGGGAGATAAAAAGTCAAATGTGTAGCTTGATTGAAGTTGTAGCTTGCCAATAAATTAGTCATCCAGTTTGCTGGTGGCACGATTATGGGTATAGAAGTGTACTGCAGTATTAAGAGCAGATAGTATTTTGATCTCAGCAATTTAGGGAAGTTGGAAATAGGTTTATATTGGTGATGTAAACCTAAATATGAGTAACTGATTCAACATACTGTTTAATACAGACTGCAGTGGGAAAGAGTTACGATGTTTGTGAAAATGATTGCGATAAACGTAAAAGTATGCTGTTAATTTTAGATGTATGGAAATCAGGCCCAATAAATGGAGTTTTTCAAGGACAGTGATAACGTAGATATGGAGGAGAGGGTATTTTAGTCAACTGTGAAATACCTGTTTAGCTTTAGATCTTTAGCTTAAGCAGATATAACTGGACAAGTAATATTTTGACAGCCAGCTGCTACTGCTATCATATTCTGAGCTGGCAGCCACACATTTTTACCAATGAACACACCAGCTTTCCAGGTAAGTCCACATACTCATACCATGAAGTAAATTGAAATACAGTATACAGCAGAAAAGGGAGAAGATAAGAAAATGAGTATTGTATTGTGATACACAAGTGCATACTTGTGATAACATTTGTCTTGTTTATAATTTCAATGCTAGGTATACCCTGAATTACAAATCACCAATGTTGTTGAAGCCAACCAGCCAGTAACGATCCAGAACTGGTGCAAGAGGGGATGGAAGCAGTGCAACGGTCACCCACACATTGTGGTTCCCTACAGGTGTTTGGGTGAGTGATAGTTTTTCTAGTCTGTTTTTTCCTGCTCTTTGTTTTTTCAGTCTCTTCATGAAAAACATAGTCTATATAACTATCTTTTATATCTGTGTAGTATTATCTTCTATGAGTTGGGTTTTGTACAGTTGCTCAGTCCTTTGGAACTACATTAGCTACGGAGAAAATACTCCTGCTCTTCCTGATACTATTTTAATGAGTGACTGCAAACCAGGCTTCTGTGTAATCCCCTGACTTTTGTCATTATCTGTCCTCTCCCCTCTTTGCCTCCCATGTAGACATGCATGTGTGCGCCCAGTTTAGAGCTTTTTTGCTTATAAGCTATCCATCTTTTCCCTAAATATATATTTTTCCCCATTATTTTTTTAATAGCTAATATTTGGTCTTTTACTGTGAAAGACAGTGGGAATCTGGTTTTATTGTCAGCAAGCAAAAGCTAGATTATAAAGTCCCATGTTTCTTCCTGTAGCTTTATTTTTGTAGTGGTTGCTCGCTGTTCCTTCTGTGTCCTTGATGCTTTGAATTGATTCACAAATGTAAAAGGGAGGTTCAGTCCCTCTTTTTTTTTTCCTTAACCTTTAGCTCTCTGTTAGCTTTCTGTTAGCATTCAGAAAACAGAATCATTTTAATTTGTTGTTTTCATTAACATTCTAGGCACAGCTTTTTCTTGAGATTATTCCATGAACATATTTAAATATGTTGTTTTAACACTGCCATTTGCATTGTGATAAATTGGCTACCCAGTTTTATGTTTAAATGCTGGAGTTCAGAGTTGCTCTTCTACTTGCTTTTTGTCCTAAGCCAGGGCACCTAAAATGCTGTGTGGAAAGCCACTCGGGCCATTTATACCATCAAATAAATAATGAAAGAAATCCAGAAAATACACAATCTTTCTAGAATTTTTGTTAGTTTGTGTAGAATAGGTGAAACACAAGGCACGCTCTGCCTGATGCCCAGGCAGTGACACTGCCAGCTTACAACAAAGACACGACCGCAGAGTAAGCGTGTTACCACTGTGCTCAAAGGTGCCAAAACAGCAGATGTGTAAAATCTATGTTAAGAAGTATCAGGGAAATTTTATTGTTCAGTAAAGTTTCTACATCTGATGTATGTTTGTATGGATACAAAATAGGTGTTTCTATACCTGCAGTATATCATTGTTGATGCTACTGCAGGTAAGAATGACTAGTTTATTTTGACCAAAGGTCTTCAAGGGGAACCCAAATTCAAGACTTTTAGTAGGGGGAAGGACCTGCCTCTAGTAATATGAATCCTGACTGCTGGAAGGAACCTCCTGCTTTTTGTGTGTTTTCCACGCTTCTATGTGAGTTGAGTTGGTCTCTTCCACCAAAAGTTTTAATGCTAAAAAGAACATGCTCTTCTACCCATTTATTGCTGTGTTTTCTTTAGTTTTCCACAGTCAAAATAAAAAACATCGTCTTGAAGTGTCAATAGCCTTGTAGAGTCAGATAAGCAACTTGTTAGACGTGGGGCAGAACTGCAGTCTCACCTAGCTTCATCATGATGTATTTGGTCAGATTCCATGTGAGTGCACTTGCACTAATTAGAGATGTGCTGGAAGAAGATCAGACTAGTGAAACTATAACAACTAATTTTTATTATTTATTGTATTGTTATCATAAGCAAAGCTCTGAGTTATGATTAGGGAAGTATTATGTTTGGGACTCTCTCTACTTATGTAGGTTTGGTCAGTGCCCTGGAGAACTTACAACCTAATTTAAGATAAAAGACAATGTCATCACAAGAGCAAATGAATATAAATTGTCCATGAATAAATTTAATCTGGAAATTATAAGGAAGTTTCTGCAAGAGTAAGGAGCTCCGATGGTCTCCTGGTAAAAGGAATAAGAAGTCTATTAATTTAGAAGGAAGTTCATAAATTTATGAACAAGATTATATGCAGTTCCCTGAAGGAGTCAGGAACTAGACTTGGACTTTTAAGGTGTCTTTCCTGAGTTGTGGTTTTGAATGAAAAATTATCAGGAGTTGAATGTCTGCTATCTTAGGTAGAAGGGTATGCTTTGCTTACTGGGGGCAAAAATTTTAAAGACATTTAAGCACCTCATGCCCATTAATGCTTTGCCCTTAGCTCCTAGTTTATATTTTAAAATTCCCCCATATGCTGGTTTTGTCTAATTTCCTTGTAATTGAGTCTTATGCAGTTGTGTCTGCCTGCCTTTATTTTTATCATCCTTCTCCTATGCTGCCTTTCATCTTTTGACCCCGACGAGTATAAAACTCATAGAAACAAAAGCCTTAGATACTGATGTTGCCAAGAGTTTACTGTGAGAACAGTAGCCACATAATTACTTCCGCTGGAGGAAAAATGGAGAACATGGCCATTATTTGTCATTTCTCCACCAAACAGCCTTCTGCTTGTTGTATGTGGTTAAAGTTGGATTTTCTTGCATGTGGTGAAAGTGCATGAGAGGAGGCGTTGGGTCACTTTCCCACAAGCGAGGCCAGGAGTACAGCCCGTCATGGTAAGTCGGGATTGCTTAGTACCCAGCAGCTTTGTGTGCATCTATTGCTAGCAGCCCACGTTGTCCTCTCTTGTTGGCTTGCTGCCTTCATAGTGGTGAAGTTGGTCATAAGATGAACAGATCCTCTGAAACGAGAGGAAGTCTTGAAGGGTAAAAAAAAAAAAGTGTGGTTTGGGGATTTTAACAAAGACCGTTCATTTACTTTTCCTGTTGGACAGTTACCTTTTTAATTTATTACTTTGATTTTTCTGTAGTCTAAAAGTAGTGGTCAAATACTTGGAATACTCTACCTGCCTTGTATATCAAGGGGTAGACTACAGGCAGGGAGTTGATTGAATTCAGTCTGTCGGTGCCTCATTATTTTGATGACAGATTATCTTTTTAAACAATTTTATGCAATATCATGTTGTTGGTTCTTTTCATTTTGATAACTAATCTTGTAGCCTGCACAAACAGGTCATGAATTATCACCATACACAGTACTATGTCTGTCTTCAAATACTTTTTCCTAAATCTTGTCACAGAGTTAAGGAGTCCTAAGAGCTGGTGATTTTTTCCCTTTATCTCTTGCTAATACTTCTTCAAGGTTAAAAGATTATTTTTTTTTTGAATGTTGGATCTTGTCTGTCAGCTCTGTGTGTGCCTCTGCTATCCTTGGTGTGGTAGCTGCTAGTGGGCAATTTTGGAAGTTGAGCACTGGCAGTGCCCATTCCTCAGTAATTTTAGTGCAAGTACATCTTGGATGTAGACCGCCGTTAAATCCACTGACACTGGTAAGAATTAAGATGCCAAAAGAAAGTCTGGCAGTGGGCAGCTGATTGCAGGGTTGAGTCTTAAAAACTTTACTTTGCTTTGAGAATCACTTTCAGTACGTAGAGACAGCCTATAGTTTCTTCCATCTTGACGTTTGTTTTCTACAGAGGTGAGAAATGGTGAGTAACAGAAATGTGTCTGCTTTCAGGTCAGAGCATCTTCACAGTCCATTTGCGTCCCAGTCTTCAGCTGAGGCTTTCCAATACGTGTAGAGAGCATATCGCTACAGGACTTGGCTGCTCCATTAGTTTTTTCTCTCTGAGACTCGTGCATGGTGGTAGTTACTGCAGCTATTTGTAGCAATATACTTTAGTAATACTAATCAGATTTATTAGATTATACAGCTTCGTATTTTCCTAAGTGGATGCAACTAAAGCATAAAAACAGTAATTTAAATAAGGCAAAATGACCCCTTATTTGAGTCAGCCGTGTGTCTTTGCAGTGACCACATAAATATGCCTTCTAAAAACGTTTTAATTGAACCCAAAGAAGGAAAGTATTACTGGTTTAACTTAAGATATGATTTTGTGCCTGTGCACAGGGCTTTGAAATGTTCTTGAAACTGCAAGCTTTGAGCAAATGTTCTCATGCAGTAAGTCTGATTTACTGATTCATTCATTGTATACTTCTAGGGACGTGGGATTACTGTACAGTTTCAGTTCATTGAATAGGGGAAACTTCCTGTGAAAAGAAAATTGTTGAGTAAATTTTAGTTACCTTTCTGAACACACTGAAGGCACGTGCCTTAAAACTATCTTTATCTTCCAGATTTTAGAAAATGCCATCTTCCGGTGTGTGCTTATTATGACTTGAAGATCTATTGTGACAGCAATAAGAATCTAGGTGAATATTTAGGTCTCATGAGTGATGGTGTCAGACTACTGTCTTCAAGGGAAAAACATAACCTGGGATCAGAGGTGGTTGTTGGTTTTTTTTAATAATACACAGATTAAAGGGTTAAATTATGCTATTTGGTTGAGGAGTTTGCTGCTTGATATAGAGCCACGAGTGTGTTTTCAGTGCTCAGGCAAAGATGATGAGCCATGAGACGTGCTGGCGGCAGAGTGAAGATCTGCAGCGCTTCCTTGGCATGGTGTCGTTTATGCATGCTGGCATCTTTTCACCTGCAGCATGCAGTAAAGCAGGTGCTTTTAAGACTGGGCCCTCCAAAATGTTGTCAGTAAGCTTGCTGTGGGGTACAGGCTGCACAGTTTCATCAGGCAGTGCCAAGAAGCCTGTGATTTCCTCTTTGTTCTATGGAAGCTGTTCTTGAAGAATATCGTGGCCGCAAACCTGGCCTTGTTAACGTTGGAGGGAGATCTGCCACCGGCCACAGCGGGAGGGCAGGATTCCTGCCTGTGTTGGGGCAGCGTGGGCAATAAGCAGTTTTGATTTGCTCCATCCTCTCTTTGCTTCTTGCCTGAGGAAAAGCAGCTGCAGAGTTTGCACAGTATGGGTTCTGAAATGAGGTAATTCGCTCTGTGTTCCCGGCTGGTGGTGGAAGCAGGCATCCTTGTCCCAGTGCTGTGACTTTTGGAATACCTTGGGTGAATGTATGCCTGTCCTTTCCTGAGTAGATGACACATCATTTACTGTTGGTGAAATGCACCCCAGCCTAGCTGCTCAGTGTGCACTGCAGCCCTGGAGAGAGGAGAACCTAAAGTAGGCAGATGTTCCTGGGTTGATCCGTAGGCATGGCAGACAAACAACTGCGAGGTGGGGTAAAGGGGAATTACCGGAGCATTGATTAACTGCGCTGTATTTAACTGCTTGCTTTTGCATACACATGTGTGACTCTGCTTTGTTATCCTCTTAATGCATTCTGCTAAGCACTGTATTCAGGCGGTGTTTGAAGGATCCAGATGTATTGGAATATCATTGTGTATGTAGCCTCTGTCAATCAAATTGTGATTACTTGCAGTTGCTTGTTCATAAACAAGTGGATTAGGTTATATGAAAAATATATCTTGATGTTTGGTTATGTATTGAAAAGCTGGCTTCTGTTTCTGGTTTTAACAAAAACATCTTTGAAAATATTTATTAACTTGTCATGCTTTATTACTCTTAACAGCTTGGAAAGTTAACCACTTGGTGATGTCAGACGAGAAGGTGTACTCAAGTCCTGGTATGCGTGCCTAGCCAGTTATACCAAAGAAAGCACCAAGGTTATGCCTGGAATGAATCATTTAAATAGAGATGTATGTAATTGACAGTTCTTTTGGTTCATCTGGTAGTTTACTTGTAATTTTGACTGCAAGAATTTTTTCACACAAGTGTGTGAAATAGCTATTTACTTCTGCTACATGGCATACTTGCTTTTTTTTCCTCTCAGCTCGTTTCTGACTGCAATGGTGAAGTTTGTGTTTCAGATACTTTGGAAGCACTTTCCATTGGCTTTTCCATGCAGAACCTAATGAACAGAATGACATTAAATAATTGTCTTGGAGTTTTCCTGTCCCTGCTAGTATAGCTATCTGCCTCCAGCTTGCCTCAGTCTCCACGCAGCCATATGAATGATGGAGACAAGCCTCACACCACACTCTTTTCCTAAAATAAAAATATGCACTTAATTTCAGCCTACGTGACTGCATCATGTCTAGTTTTTCTGACAGCGCTAGCTGACAGGCAGGAGAGGATCTCCAAAAAGACTAGCAATCTGAATTGCTTAGTGGCGAGACCACGGGTAGAGAAATCCTAGGCACGATGAAAGGCGGAACTATTCAATGGGAGAAATATTTCATCTCTCTTCTTTGCTCCCTCACAGACAATATTCCTGCCTACTAGTGGTATTTTTGGTACAGCACTGGGTGGGCGGCTAAGAAAGTCCTGCCTGCAGAGGCTAGGTGCATTTTTTTTTCTGGTGAAACTACAAGCGCTGCTGGGATAACGAGGTGTCCTGACACACTGGCTTCCTTCCACTGCAGCAGAGCCTTGGCAGGTGCTCCTGAGCTAGGTCCCTGCCCAGCTCCAAAACCGCATTTGGCTGCGCACCGGCAGCTCTTCGCATTGTGCCAGCGGTCAGAGCTTTCTCCTGTTTCTGTGTCCTCGTGGCTGAGCTAATTGCAGCAGGCTTTTAGGGCCTCAGTTCATCGTGTTCTTAAATGTGCTTCCGTGCAGCGATGTAATTAAGAGCATGCCCTGACACGCTTCATTTAAAAGAAATGGGTTTGTCTCTATACTTGAACTCTGTTGGCCTGAATTTTATGGTCAGCTTCCGTAAGAGAGTAGTGGCTGTTAAGCATCAGTACAACTGATAACAAGTTTATCTTTTTATTATAATTCTGAGTAGCTGTATTGCCTTATGGTTTATAACTCTGTCTTTCCAAGTATTTTCTTCGCAGAGCAGGGCTTTATAAACCATTGAAGTGCCCTTTGGCGTGTTTCAGGGTTCAAAATAGTCATCAGCTGGAGGAAGAGGTGGGGAGTTGGCAGAGAAATCCTGAATGAGATCACCCACCGGTGGCACAAAACCTTCCTTAGGCAGTCACGGGTCTGTTTCTGGAGGTTTCCACCTCCTCGCTTGAGCCAAACATCGCTTCAGCTGTTGGTTTAGACAAATGCTAGCTGAAGGCGTGGAAACCTTGAAGTAAAGAGATAAAGCAAAACGAGCATTCTGGTGGTGACCAGAACGTGCCTTTATGCATGGCTAAGAGTAAATATAAAACATCTTATTTTTGTATAAACCCAGAAGAAACAAATCTAAACTTGTGTATTTCTCTGCATTTTTAGGGTATACATATGTTTTACTTGTTTGGTGAATGCAGTTAAGGCTCTAGTAAGAAAAGAATTCATGGAAAATGTCAAAACACAAAAACTTTTTGAGATCTTGAACATAACAGCTCTACAGAACTACTTCTAAAGCAGTAAAAGAATTCCTTATAGGTAAGCACTGAAAATGAGTGGGCTCTTTGTCTCTTTACAATGGACAAAGGAAAACAGAACATGTGTATAGGCTTCAGGAGCGGCTCACAGGAGGCAAGCGGCCACTGACATGTGAAAGTCATCTTCATAGCTGTCTGCTAAGAACAGCATTACAAATTGTAATAAATACTGTTTCTATTTTTTTTTTTTTTTATGTTTAGGTGCTTGAAAAGAAAAATCAGTTTTCTGCTGGAATGACCAATGCTAAAGCTAGACTAAGTTTTCTGTCTCTTAACTCTGTCCAGGCTATCTGAGTGTGTCAGGGATGAAAAACAGGATGTTCCTGGTTTTTCTTTTTTATATAAAGTGAGTTAACCACAAAAAGTAGTGCTGAAAGAGTATTAGTAAGGTTAAAAAGAGCTCAAAAATTAGGAAAGAGGGAAACTAAGATGGCCTCCTGACTGTAGTTTGACCCTTCCCGTGCAAGGGGTACGAGGGAGGCAGCGATTGTGGGGCAGCCCCCTCTGCCTGCCCTGCCCTGCCCTGCCCCGCTGTGTGCAGCTGGATGAGCTGCTTCGTGTGTTCTTCTGGCCTTCTCGTTCAGGCTCTCCCATAGCATTAATTACTGCTTGACACTCAAATCCTGCCTGAAGACAAAACTAATTTTCCTCTCAAAGTTTCTCTAACCTTACCCAACCACTTTGGATGCACAGGTTTAGTTTCATAAAGATCATGAGGTGAGGAGTGTCATCCCTAGTTTGTAGCTGGAAGGCTGGAGAAAGGCTGGGGAGAAACTTCAAAGCCAAAAATATCTGTTGATAGTTGGGCTCGAAATAGTAAAGCGCTTGAAACAGCATGTACGTGTATGAGTGTGTATGTATGCGTGCACACAAAGTTTCTTTATGAAGAGGGACCTGGACAAGCTCAAGAAATGGGCCTGTGTGAATCTCATGAGGTTCAACAAGGCCAGAGGCAAGGCTGGGGCAACCCCTGGTACCAGTAAAGACTGGGGATGAAGTGGGACTGAGAGCAGCCCTGCCAAGAGAGACTTGAGGGTACTAATGTGTGAAAAGCTGGACATGACCCAGCAATATGGACTCGCAGCCCAGAAAGCCAACCGTGTCCTGGGCTGTATCAAAAGAAGCGTGGCCAGCAGGTATGAAGGGTGGTGAAACACTGGCACAGGTTGCCCAGAGAGGTGGTAGATGCCCCATCCCTGGAAGCATTCCAGGTCAGGTTGATGAGGCTCTGAGTAACTTGATCTTGTTGAAGATGTCCCTGAGCACTGCAGGGGGATTAGACTAGATGAACTTTAAAATTCCCTTCCAACCCAACACGTTCTGTGATTCAGCTTGATAGATGTGTCCGTTCACACATGCATACAACCTGTGTGTAACATGTGAAGCCACTGCGTAAGTTTCATAGCTTGTTCATTGTAGGCATCCAGCTTTTGGAACAGAGCAACCAGGAACTTCAAAGCATCTTTGTAGTAACACAGAGCTGATTCATCCTTTTTGTGTGTGTGTGTGTTTCCTTCGACATACAGTACTTAATTTTGCAATGGGAGAATTCTGCTAACTGAAGCGTGTTGTTTGCTTAGCCCTTTTAGGAAGGAGAGACGGGGAGAGGGAGAGAAAAGAAGTGTGCATCTTACCACATGTCATTAAACTGATTTGCAGGTAGAGCATCTTCCCACAGATTTCTATCACCTGACTGAAAGCAGTGGCAAGATCTAATGTTAAATACATTCTGGCCTCAGAGGGGGACTGAGTGTTGCCAACAAATTCGATACAGTTGTTAACTGCAAAGAAAGAGTCAATGATGGGAATCACTGGGTATTTCTAAAAGGTGCTAGGGAAGATCCTGGAAATGCGTTTCAGTAAGCCTGTTTGGGAGGAGGGGTGATGCTTTTTTGAAGTGCTGAACACCTAGGAATATTGGATTTGTCAGTGAGTATGATGTCGAGGAAGAGGCTTTTACAGGTTCATTGTTTTTTTGGGGGCTGGGTTGTTTTTTTTGAAGGAGTAAGGAGGCAAATGGATAGTGTGTCTACTTTGATTTTTCAAAAGAAATTTAACAAGGTCCATTACCAGAAGCTATTAAAGAAATTAATCTACCATGGAATAGAAGAGAAAATTCTTATGTGACTAAATAAGAATAAAGATAAAAAAGGTAAGAGTTAATGATCCATCCTCAAGTTGGAGAAAGGTCACCAGTGGAATCTGAAGGGATCAGTTCTTTTACCCGTGACATTCAAAATATATGTGATTTGGAAAAGCGGGTAAATCATGAGGTGACCCATTTGATGATGAGACTACGTTATTCAGGGTAGATTGAAGAAAGGCAAACTGTGAAGAAGTACTTGTGCTGTGACAGCGCAGCACCTCAGTGTTCATCTGCCCTCGAAGGATAAATTGTCCCTAAGTGGCAAGGGGAGGCATGGCAGCATTTACCAGGCTGTGCTTGAAGTGCTGGAAGTCGCTCAGGTCTAGCACACATTCCTTCATCAGGCCTCGTTGCTGACAGCCTCGGGATGAAGGAGAGGTACGGCGTCACCTTGGCTGGGCTCGCACCCAGCAGCGCTCCCATGAAACAGCAGGCTGGGATTGCAGGGCTGCAGGATGACGCCAGCCGCCTTCCCGCTGGGCAGATGGCTGCGCTCGGAGCGTGTCCCTAGGGAAAGAGTTACAGCGCTTCATGCTTGTGTAAACATCCGAAATCTTTGCAAGATGAACATGCTGACATTTGAAGGTCAAACATGCTTCAACACTTCCAGTCCCTTGCCCTCAAGTGCAGGCATCTTTATCATGGAAGCAGAAATTCCCTTTGGGTTCCTTCCTCTTTCACATGAAAGCTTACACTAGTGATCGATGCTAAAAACTACTGTGTAACAGGAGACGTTTTGTGTTCAAATTGTGGGGGTTTATTTTCTTTTGGGAAGCTTCTGCAATGGAAAATAGAAGTTGAGAATTGTTATATGTGGTTCATGAAAATGAAGCATTCATTAACCGTCTAGGAATTCGGGTTTTGATGAATCCCTGTAGATTTACTAGATTGTCTTTGAAAGTGGAAAAGCAAGATGTTCTTAATATGCTTGTCATGGGATCAGTGGCAGCAGAACCCCAAGAACCTTCTCATGCAGTTGTATTTGACGTGTTCTGGTTTTGGTTTTTTGCCTTTAATACAACTGTCCCAAATTCTCTCAATTCTTACTTTTGATGACTTTTTTTTGGGGGGGTGGGGAAGGGATGTTTAAAGAAAAGTTTTGTTTGTCTTGAAACTCTTCAAATTTGGATGCTTGGTTTTTGTCAACAGCCCTGAAAACTGAGAGCTGAGCAGAACTATAACTAGAGGGCCTCATCTGGCCCTTCTTCCAAAAGAAGTGGAACAGTAGTATTTTATTATTTTTTTTTTTTAAGGAACCATTTTGACTGTGTGTGAGATTTTTGTGCTCGGAAAGCTGCATGGAGGCCATGCTGGGGGGCAAGTGGTCAGGATGGGGGCAGATGGTCTGAGGAGCCGCCAGCTTGTCCCTGGGAGGCTGCTGGTGGGGAGGCCCTCCGTGCCCTCCGGAGACAGCGGTCACTTACCTCCTACCATCACCTGCCTCCCTTCCAGTCTTGTCTGGCCTGTTAGCGCAGGGCATATCATGACTTTATGTGGTTTACCCATCCTTGTTGTTAGAGGAAGCTAAAGGAAGAGCAGCTATGGTACCCAGGAGTAGGAATGCACTGGCATTCATTTACCAAAGCAAGCGTCTGGTGGGATTGTCTGGATGGGTTTTTTTTAATCTTGTGTTTGCATTTATGGAAGGGAAGACCTGGTTCTGCAGAGCAGTTGTGCATGGCCAGTTTGGTTTTAAACTTCCTAGACTTGATGCTTTGATGACTTGATGCATAGGTCACACTGACATGATGCTTATTAATACCCACAGCCTGCTGGTTAACAAAAATAAAGCTAATAGCTTTAGTACTTCATCTGCTTGAAGAATTGCTGCTGATATACTGATTACAGTATAGTCTTTCCTCATGAGCCGTTTTATCTGTATTAGGGATGTATGAGCAGATCTGCATTTTGCTTTCGCTGTGGATTTAACCTTTATTCAGACATTTTGAACTTTCTTACTGGCCTCCAGGTTGAGAAGTAATAATAGGGTTTTTTAGTACATTCAGGATCATATGGAAACTCTTACTAATGATCACTAAGGGAACTTAAAGGGGAATTTGTTTCAGTTAAATATGTGAACCTGCAGCTAATACAAAGTACTTAAGTTTTAGTAGAACTTATGCATGTGCTTTAAAAAAAAACCCTACAGTTGTAACCTGTCTTCTTAACCTGATAAATTTTTGTTCTTGTTTTCCACTGAAGAATTTTTTGTGTCTACCCAAAAAATGCAGAATTGATAGGGTTATATCTTAGTTCTGTACTCAAGCTGATGTACTTAACCTGGCCATTAAAATTGTTTCCTCATTGGTTTGAAATGCTGAAAGACAGCAAAAACCTGTGCTAGGGATAATAAATGAGGATCATGATTATTGGAAATTATTTACTTTCTGCATTAATATGTTTGATCTTTATGTCCCAGTGGCTTTGTCAGTAAGTTCTTGATGTCTAAAATATTTAAATTACCCAATTTTTTTCTATTAGATCATTCCAACTAGGTCAACAGAAAATTGAATCATAACAACTTGATATCAAAGTTAATTTTGGTAACACAAATTAATTTTGGCTGTGTAGTAATACCAGCTTCTACTTCTTTTTCCGGAAGGTACCCGGGTGAATACATAAGCAGTGCCTGCTTCTGAGGAGGTCTGATCCTCGGTCCTTTGAAGGAGACTGGTTTTTATTTTAGTATTTCTGTTAGCTGTTCTTCATTGAGCTGGTCTTATATATGAAGTGTTTTCATTCCTTTTTATTACAGTTTAACCTGAATATATGTTACTTTGTGAAGTCATTCTCTTCCCCTTGTGACTGCTCTTAATCTGGTACAAGATTATGTATGATCAGCTCCCTGTGACTGCAGCTGTTTGGAACCGATCTACCCAACAGAGATTACAAACCCTTTGGGAAAAGGACCGTCTTACTGTTTTTATGATACTTAATGCAGGAGCATCCTGCCCTATGACTGAAAAGCCCCTATTTCACCTTACAGTACAAAAGAGAAATGATGAACAGTACACGAGTCTACATCTGGAGCTGTTTCCTTTTACCTGTTTTCTGGGATTTGTTTATTCAGTCTATGCTAAATGCATGATAGGCGAACTCCTTCCCTTTGCTGTACTGTGGACTCTGTGTGTGCATGTGTAGTTTTATTTTTGGAGATATTTCCTTCTTACAGTGGAATCCCTTATAAGTTCTGTAATCAACCCCAAGTTAAGCTTCCTGTGCACCAGGCATTTTTTGTTACATCTGTTTCATAACCTGGCTAAGCTTGAATTGAATTATGTAATTTTTCTTCAATCTGGGAAGAACTGTGAAGAACAGAAGTCTTTTGGGCAGGGTTTTCATCTGATGGTGCCTGCACTGGCCGTAGAGAGGCCAGTAGCTATCCATGAACGCTTTGCTGGAGCAGAGTTGGAGGAACCATGCAGAGACTGATGGATCTGGGTTTGTCTTTCTGCTGCCTGTCCTCCAGCCTTCCTCTTGCAGCTCATGTCAGTTCAGAAGAGATCAGCTGGCAAACAGTTTTGGTGAAATGTGAGCCAAGTTGACTAAATGAATAATCACAAACTTGCCTTTCGGTAAGGTGTGTTTCAAAACTCTGGTCTCTGATCTTGCTGTTGATGTGGTCTCAGATGTGGTAATGCTGGCAGGAGAACATCTGGGAGGTGCAGCTGGGGAAGAGGAGAGCATGGAGCCACCCTTTTTTGAGAGAAACATTGACCCTGGATTAACCTAAGACAATCTAAAACATTTACAGTATTCACAATTTTTTGAAAACACAAGCTCCTGTGCTCATCAGTGGCCCATGAAACATTGCCTACCCAGAGTGTTTTTTGCTGTTGTTTTGAGTTTTATACTCTTAAATACTGGATTTACTTTGAAAATAGAAAACACAGTATATGTAAATCACGGTCATTGCTATATTGTTGTTGTAGAGCGCTGAAGTGATAAATCTTTTGTATTTCTTTTCCTCTTTCAGATTTTGGGAAAAAAGTCAACCTTCAGTCTAGTTACAGTGTGAACTTCCCCTCCACATGCCCTTTTGCTCTGTCCTGTGAATCAAACATGTTTTGATATGTCACTTTGTTCTCATTGTGGGAAACAAGGTTTTTAGATTTAGATTTGATAGAATCTTCTGTAGCTTACCCAGAACCTTTTTAGTGCTTCATTTGTTCTCCTTTATTAACTAATAGTGATGCCCCAAGTTAATTTGTCATATCATAAAGGAGAAATACTGAAGTCTCTTATACCTTTCCTTTTTGTTAAACTCTCGAAAATGATAGGCAGCTGTGCAGTTTTATTTCAATTTTCAGTTATGCAACTGCCCTCATAACTTACAAAACGTCTCCTATGTCAAGGTGTTTCAAGAGTAACTTTTAAATTCTAACTAAAATGGAAGGTGTAATTTCAAGTTAAACTCTAATGCCAGTCTCATTAATATGAGCAATTGGCTGTGTACCACTGCTGTTATCTGGTCTGTTACAACAGAATCAATATACAGCAGGTTTTTGTACATTACCAGAGGTAAAGCTCTTAAGAAAAATACGCTCTAAAATAGCGTGTGCTCTGCTGAGGCAAACCAGTTTAATTAAGGGCATTGGAGGAGTGGGAGGATGCCTTTCTGAGCCTCCTGAGTGCTTTGTGGTGCCACCTCTTTCCCTTTGTCCCCCTCCCTTCTTTCAGGGATGTGACTTGCGGATTGTCTCTGAAGTTGCTCGTTGACAATCCTGTTGTCATCAACTGTAATAGCTTCAGGAAGATACGCATTTACAGTATCCTCGTGTGCAACACAAGGATATGTGGGCTAACTCCTGCCCAAGTGTTCAGGCATTCCTCTCTGAAGTTGGTTGTCTGTAGGTGATACCTTTTTTCTTAAGTAGAATGTCCCATTATTCTCTCAAGATTTCTGTTTATCACATGACAACTGTAGCTGGGGATGAAATGGGGTAAAATAGCACCTTCAAGGGAAACCTCGCTGATGTTGCTTCTTATTTGGCAAAACTGGTATTTTTGAAGTACTGCTTAAAGCAAAGTGCTTGTTTTGCTGAATTGGGATGTCAGCTCACTTGATTCTCTTATTTGACGTGGCAGGTTCCCATTTCTGAGAAGAATGGCCATGCTGCAAGAAGTGCTTGAGCACCTTCCCTGCTCCAGCAGACCCCTCTGAGTGCGACCCACCTGGAGCCTCTTTCGTGTATGAGGCAGCCATGGTCTGAAGCCTTGGTTAGACAATATGGTCCAAGCAATATATCTAAGAAAAAGAGGTTTAGCCCTGACAGTCTATACAAAATTCTGATCTGGATGGTGAAATCCTATTTAGGTGAAACTTTTCTTGCTTAGCGATTTGACTTCAAATACAAGCAATCAAGGTGGCACTTGTGTGGGAAGAGGTTGCCCCACCAGCAAACATTGTGATGGTGCACTCTTGTGTATATTCTCAATTTTTGGTTACCACCACAGCTAGTGAGCTATCAGGAGTGCTGCCTTACTGCTGACTTTGGAGGAAGGGCACAGAGTAACATCAGTTATCATCTCCTCTGAAAATTTTCGTTTCTGAGTAATTACTAACCTGTCCTTTAAAGTTGTCTCTGTTGCCATGTGTAACTCCGTCCTAATGGAGTTTGGGTTTTCCTGAGCACTGCCCATGATACACTATGTTCAGCTTACCGTTCTCTCTGTGTGGGACCTTGTAAGATGCATTTCAGCTCATTTATTTATATACATGTCAGACATTTAGGTAAATATATGTAATATACTGACTTTGATTTTTTTTTTAAAAATATAATTCTTGTGTTGTCTTACTTGGGACAGATGCTTTGCCCTTGCATTTTTTTTTCAGGGCAAAAATCTGCAGAGGATTTAATTTTGAAAAATAAGCTTTTATAGACCTTTCAGATGCATTACAAAATGTTCCATTCCAGTTGGTCTTGATTTATTCAATCTAATTTGGTCATCCTTGCTGTAGGCCTAGAGTATGATATATTTACTGCTCTTGACTTTAATGTCTTCCTTGCTGTTGCTCGACTTACTCTAAAATCCATTTACTCTCTCAATTTTTGTATCTGTTGATGTGATACAAGGTATTTGAATTAAAAAAGTCCTCATTCTGATACTGTGAATTAGGCAGACGCTAGGCAGTGTTTCTGAGCATAAAGTGTGTGCAAATAGCAAATACTATTTTATCATATTACCTTCAGTATTTGCATATAAGGTACTGTTAATATTAATCCTTAAGGACAGGATTCAGTTCTCAGTTGAACATGATCTTGAATGTTAATCTTGACTTGTTTTTTGTCCACAATGACTCGTATGTAGGAGGAAGATAAAATAAATAAAGCAAGTTAGAATTAATCACTTGGTAAAATATGACCATCTTCTACCAGCTCTTGGTTACTACTGCTGTGTTCACTGAGTAATTCTTGCAGTGAGAAAGTAAGGGTTGGGGTTTTTTTGTAGGTAGTAATATTTACATTAAATATTTACATGACATTGCACATTCACAGAAATTGCTGACTCTCACCGAATGCTGCTACACTGCTTTCTGGCTTATTGCGTGCTCTCATGAGAGGGTTAGTGACAATAGAGAGCTTTTGCCTTTTAGTTCATCAAAGCAGCTCAGCCCCATTGTTAGTAGCAGTTGTTACTTTCACATCCTATCCTTCAAATGGCATGTGAAGAGTTGGATCTTGGTGAGCAGGATCCTGCGCCCTTTCCCGTGTCAGTATGTTTAATGTTTTAAGCATTGCATTGTTGGGTTTTTTTTAAAAAAACCAACCCTATTGTCTAATGTCTGCATCATGTCCAAAAAACTTGTATATCTAGTAAGGCAGGTGATTTGTCTGATCTAATGTACTGTCTTCCTCATTAGCCAGCAGAAGGCGGTGCGAGAAACCTATTCTGTCAACAGGACACTTCAGTGTATGATACTGAGAGTATGCCTCTCGTGTGCCTTTTGTTGTGTCTGTCCATAAAACTGACTCAGCTAGCATCCTTGAAAAACAAGCTGTTCAGTTAGTCCTCTGCTATCATACAGAGTATGCGAAGGTGCCCGTGAACTATGCAAGGCACTGCTTTCTTGAGGATGCTGTAGTTTGCAACAACTTCAAAAACCCAAACAGTAGGTCACATGGAAAGTACAGAATCAGGTTTTGAAGGCCATTGTGACTGAAATGACCTCAAGGATTGCTGCAACTTTGTTTTTGTCTTCTAGCACGTGGGGAGGTAGAGAAGACACCCACCTACCTCCCCCAGTTTGGGGCCATCTGCAGACTTTTTGAGGGTACAGCCATAAGCCACTACCTGTTGAGCTTCACAGCACAGTCGTTTTTTCACCCAGCCAGTGAATTCCTTGCTAAAATTAAGATAGACACTATCTATTGCTTTGTTCTTACTCACCAATCTTGCCATTTCATTGTAGAAGGCAATTCAGGTTGATCAAGCATGATTTACCTTTGTTCAATCTGATTTGACTATTGCAAATCATCGTCATCTCTGTGTGCCCAGAAATGGCTTTCAACAGGACTTTCCCCAGAAACTGAAGTGAGGGCTGTAATTCCCCAAAGCATCTTTCTTGCAATGTAGTTGCAGCTTCTGCCTTTCTCCACACATCAGTATCTTCCCCAGACTCCGTCGTCTCTCAAAGTTGCGTAAATCGGTCAGGTTTTGCTTTGGACCTTGTATCAGAATCTAGTTTATGAATCAAACAACTTGAAGCTTCTGACCATGAAGACTTTCTTTGGAGAAATCAGTATATGAGAGCTGTAGACAAGTTTTGGGGAGTTCCCTATTGCCCTAATACTTAAAAACATGGTTTACTAGCCCTTCAGAACTGTCCTTACATGAAGAAATGACAGTGTTTATCAGTTGTCCATTGCTTATAATTAATGTTTTATTTTTTAAAGAGGTGCTTGCTGAATGCAGAATGTAATGTTGCATTCAGTCTACCTGGTGGGTTATTTTTTAGCTTCCTTGAATTACCATGTCCAGGTCAGTTCTTCTCTTTCTCCCAAACTGTCCCATCCCAGCTGCCTTGTAGCGGCGCAGCTGGACCGCGCTGCCATCCTTCCTGCAAGATGAATAAAGGCTTGGTATTGTCTGTGGAGAGCAAACCCAGATTTTGTCAGGTAGCTGTTAATCAGGTTACCTGTAAACTATGCAAAGCCTGAAAGTGGTTACTTAATTTCCCATATTGCTGGTAATACAGTGAAGTCCTTGGCTCACAGGCGGTAACAATTTGAGTGGAAGTTTGGTCTTGGCAATGAGAATAGTCAGGGCTCGGCAGTGTTATGGGAAGCGATTGCTTAGGTGGTTAATAATCAGCAAGGTATTTCTGCTAAGTTGATCTTCAACTGCTGCTTATGGAGTTATTTATTCACTCATCAGAGCCTTTGCACAAGGTGGTATTGCAGAAACAATTACTGCCAGAACTGAATCGTAGTGATTTCTGCTCTTTGCCAAAAGAGAGAGAGAGTGAGTGAGTGAGCAACAACTGAATTAAATTACTGCTGAAGTAAAAAGAATCCAAATTTTTATAAAGAAACACGCAGTATATGAAGGTGTTTAGGAAGGGGGAGAAAAAAACCCCACAAAACTGAAATCTTACTGAAGTAAACATTTCCTTGTTTAAAATCGGTACGTTCCTCACTGGAATGCTAGCATTTGGAATGGCTTTTGATGGGTAAACCTTAAAGTTGTCTGTAGCATTTTCATTCTTTCCACTTATTTGTAGGCTTATGGTCATTACTCCCCCTAGATATCAGTGAGTAGTGGGGCCTTCTCTTGCTTTACTCCTAATGCCAGATGCTTTACCTCAGTTACGAAGAACTGCCTATGAGAAACATCTCATTGTATAATAATGCAAAGCACAGTGGGATTACTGGTCCCAGTTGTGCTGAGTTGTTTCCAAGCATCCTATCTTTGTGCCATCTTACCGTTTGATTGATGTCTTTAGCAAGTCACTACTACGAATACACAGGGCAATAATGAATTAATTAATCCAATTACTTCTTACTGTATGCTGTTTCCATTTCAGAGCCCATTTTCCAAGTACATCTTGTATAATGAAGTGCATTAAGTGTCACTTCAGCCAGAAGGGAGGCACAAAATTTCACAGCGCTTGGAGATTTGCACTTGCAGATCTTGCTGCAAAACATGTCTGCTGCCTGCTGCGAGGAAGGGAGCAGAAACAGCAACCACCGACGTGGGGATCGTCATGCAACTCAGCAGCAGCAGAACGTGATGTTTATAGCTAGAATTGTTAAAATTCCTGCATTCGGTAGTATTTATGAGGCATAATCTGTTTTGAAATTCAGCCATATTACAGCTTTTAAAAACCTGAAGGCAGCGGGGGGAAAAATAAAATTCACAAAGACAGGATTTCTTAGGATTTGGAATGTATCCGCTTTTGAGAAATATCATTTACGTTATATTTAGTATTTACGTGTAAGGAAGAACATTAAAATGGATCCTGCAGTATCAGTGATCTTTATTTATCAAATCACAGTATGCAATTCTGTTAATTTCTGGAAAGGTTCCTAGAAATGTTTTTATTTTTTAAGAGCTGCAAGCTTTTATTTTCTTTTGACGTTTTTGGAAAACCCAGTTCATTAAAATCTTACTGAGTACAGAGAAGAGTGAATGTTACCGGGAGTGAGCCCGGGAATGGTTAATGACTTTCTTACTTCAGATCAACTATTTAACATACAGATTAAAAACAGCTGAAACTGAACAAGGTGGGTTTCTCTTTATTTGTTGTCTACCTAGCACTGACTGGTGTTTATTGATGGAAAAACTCCTTTACAGTGCAAGAGATATAGCCCTGAAGAGATCCAGCACTCACACCTGAAACTTAAAAGCTCCAGTAAATTAAGAAGTACTTTGTCTGGGGGAGGGTATGTGTTGATCCTGTATCACAAAATGACATCACACCTCCTTAACTTTTCCTAACCGTTCTTCTTTCCATGTTGTGATTGCTGAATACATACCCTGGCACGTGTTGTCTCCATCTCTCCTCATGAATTTGGGAGAGGGTGGCAGTTCTCCTGCCAGGCTGGGGCAGGAGGCGGAGGACCAGTTGATGAGAAACGTGACTGAGTGGTACCCAGCACAGCTCTGCTGGTTTCTGTCACCTGCCATGGGAATCAAGAGCACTTGGTCTGCGAGCGACCTGTGCTGGCTTTCCACAAGGAAATTCTCCCTTGACAGGCATTTTGGTATTTGTTTGGTGCTTGACTCATGCCATGCTCTTCTCTTGAGCATCCCATCTAGCGCTGATGGGAGCAGAGCTGTAAAGGAGCTCGTCAGTCATGAAACAGATACATAATTGGGAGCGGACTTAAATACACGAGTGCAAGGGATAAAGGGATTCTCAGAAAAGGCAGAAGACTACAAGGCAGGAGGCAGTATTTTTGAGATGCAGATGAAAAAATCAAAATGTACTTTATATAAAAAAAGAACCTGAAAGTGATGGAAAGTGTGTATTTCGGCAAAGTAATTCTCCCCTGTAATTATCCCTGATTTTTTTTGCGTTGACAATATCTCAACACTAGACCAGTGATTCTGGTATAAAGACTGTTTTGGCTGTGTGACAACAACCTTTTTGTGTCCTAAATGAAATAGGTCTTTTCTTGAGGTAAAGGCAGTCCTTTAACAAGAGCGTGTGCAGCACCCATATGTATGACAAACCAAGGTTCATGTTTCCTTGTCTTGGGCCTTCCTGGGATAGCGAGTCCAGCTAGTGTAGTTTCTTTGACCTCTGTTGAAAGAGTTCTTGGAAAAGTGCCTCCTCAAGAAGAAAACCTTTGTTTCAGTCAGTTCCCCAAATACTTTTTGGTGTCCATGGTGGTATACTCTGTATTTTACCTGGTTGACTCAGCAGCAAATGATTCTGAGGTCCTGGGACATGCTCAGTGATGGCTTTTATTAGCTAAGCGTTGTGAAAGGAAGTGGATGTGGAGAACGAAAGGCCTTTGGTGGATTTAAACACTGGATGATGGAGAATTGCTCTGTATTAACACGACTGTCACAAAATGGGGGATGGGAGCAGGGGAATCTTAGCTTGCTAAAAGAAGCATTCCCAAATGCCTGGAGTCTTTTTTGTTACACCATTCTGGTAATAGGAAGTCCTCAGCATTTGAGGTGGGGTCCAGAAATCTTTTGATTTTCTTTCCCTTTTGTTTCCCATTCCTTGCACCCCTACACCCTGCACATCACTCTTAGCACTCAGCAGGGATGTGTGCACTTCAGTGTGGAAGAAAGAGTTCAGCTGTTTTGAAGGAGCAGAAATATATATGAAGAAAACATTTCAGGTTTTGTTTCCACGACAACCTTCGGGGGCACAGATGGTGAAGATACTCTAATCACTCGTCCTTCGCATTTCCTTTCCAGACTGAGGTGGTCAGTGCTTTCAGGAACGTTTCTTTTACCGCAGCTTGCTGTGAAAAGCTACACAGGGACAGGATGCTTTTCAAACAGAATGGCAGCTGGCATGTAATGGCAGGTATATAACTGCATCTTCCAGACAGTACTGTGCAATTTCTCCTGTTTTGCTTTTTTTTTTATCCATACCTGGTTATGGCCCAGGATACTTGAAATAATTTTCACTGTCCCAGGATTCTGCTTGGGGAATCTCAACAAAATCTTATATCTTCACAAGATGGTCTTATTAATAAGCCTTTCACATTTCTAATCTGTTCCTTAGAGTTTTCTATTACTATTCTTTTTTTCAGGATTATTCCTTTCTATGAATATTACTGTTTTCTGCAGGTCAAGCAATTTCCAATAAATTCTTGGGTTATTCTGTCCTCCTGCTGGAGAACCCAGTAGTTCCCTCTGTTAGTCTGTATGCAGAATCAAGCAGTCTTTCCTAACTTGCCTTGGGTTCCAGCACCTTTCAGCTTTTCATTCCCTGCTCTTTTTATAACGCTGCGGAAGATCTGTTTTAGCTAGACATAATGCTGTCAGTTTAGGATGGGACCTGGAATCACCGAAAACCAACACCACCCTGCTCCAAAAAACACCAAGAAAAAACCCACTAAAGAACCCTGCGGCAAGCACTCACAGGTGGCATCCTACTCTTTACAATCTTTTTTCCACTGTAAGCAGCTAGGCATCAGTCCCCAGGGCATTCACCAGCCCTCCGCAGCAGTTGACAGTGTCTTGTTACAGATTTATCAAACCGGACTGCTGCGATGATGGAGTAAAAATTGGATCGGAAAAGTCTGTTGGGGCTGCAGAGAAGAGAAGCCATTAAGCACAGCGTGGGAGGAGGGGAAAAGATTTTTGCTCGGGCAGCATCACAGAGGAGCTCTGTGACTGAGGCAGGGCAGGGTCAAGCTATCCAGAGTGCCATCTCTATCTTGTATTATTTCTGCTGTTTCCTAACTCATAATTTCCAAGAAATTAGGCAGGATTATATAATTGGGAGGGAAGGGGCTGTGTCTGCAACAAACACTCTCTCATTTGTGGCAGAGGCTTTGCAGGTGTAATCGGTGCACCGAGGAACTGGAAGGGAGAGCAACTCAATCCTGAAATTTCTCAACTCCCCTGTTTCTTGGTAAATTATGTTTGAGAGGCTGCATTTTGATTCTGTTATATTGCGTTAATGAGGAAGAGGCATCTTCCTGTACTCCCAGCAAGATTTTTTTCCTTGAAGATGGGGGAGACAATAGGAAAAAAGGAGAGAAGTAAATGAACTTAATGCTTCAATGAACCGTTGAGGTGCTGCAGACTTTTAAGGAATGTTTATATGCTCTGTCTGTAAAGATGCCAGAGCGTGTGATGTGTATTTGAATCTTTGTGCATGTAAACAGATGTTATCCGTTACTGGCATAATGCATCAAATCTGAACGATGCTTATGTTCTGTCTGGAATGTAAGACAATTTTATCAGAAAATGCAGACAGGCAAAAAAGTAGCAAAGTGAGCAGAAATTCCATTGGTGTCTGTGATCAGAGCGCCACAGAAGGAGGAAGAAGGTTTGAGAATAATCCTTTTTTATGTGTAGTATCTTACAAAAATGAAGACATAATAAACACTGTGAATTACTTAAAGGTATAGTTCTTGGTATATAATTCATTATTTCATCTGGACAAATGTACTTTGATGGATTGTACCTAAAGGATTTTAACCCTTTGACTTCACAGTTTTGCATGAGGCATTTGGACTTCCCAAAAATTGTGGTAGAGCCGGTGATGTACAGAGACTGGGACCCTTTGTTGTGGTACTCACATGGATATTTAGATGTCAGTGAGTTCATTACTGTGGGTTTTCTTTTACCTTGATCTTCTATCCCTGGTGTGGTCATATTTTGCGTGCCATTGCAGTGTGTGAAATGTACTTTAATTGTCATGATTCTTCAAAATTGTTGTAAGAGCATTAGGATGCTAAGGTGTAGTACAGCCAGAAAGACTAGTCAGTTTTTAATCTAATAGGAGAGCTTTGCTCATCTGAAATTGTTGTCTTTGGTAGCCAAATAAAAACAGATAAATGTTGCAAATAGTAAAGACAGTTTACTTGAGAGTTACTGTGTTGTGTTGTATTTGTTGCTATGTATGCTAAACAGAACAATAAAACACTTTTTAGTGGCTGTACTCTCTACCTTTGGTTGAAAGCAGGAATACAGAGGCATTCAGGGACTTCTTTGAAGCAGAAGTAGTACTGAAGTGCTAGGCTTTTGCTTTGATGCTGTGAAAATGCCTGTTGGAGAACCACTGGCCTTACTTCTAGATGCTTAAAACACAGTGGATGGCTTTTCTCAAAAAAATAATAATACAAAAAAGCTATAGTTATGCGAAATAACTTCTTGGAACTTCATGAAGACGAAAGGGGCGATACAGAGACGTGTTAATGGTGTCAGTGTTGGTTTTGGCTGAGCCTCTAGAAGACTGAAGCTGTTCCCACCTCACGCCCCAGAGATGGCTGCACAGGTTGTGCTGTCACTTCTGCTCCTGCCCTTCAAATTTGGGTCTGCATTGCTGTCAATCTGCCATGCCATGGGTCTCTTATGGAAATTCATACCGTAGATTTCAGATAGATAAAATGGTGGAGTGAGGACAGTTTCCTTACAGAGCTGTTCTGGGAGCAGTTTTGGGGGCAGGAGTTAAGCCTGTTACTTATCAGAAAAATACAGATGGTCCAAGCTGCTGTGACACAGATGTTGTGTCTTATCAGCGCCACCTTGCCTTTCTCTTGGCTGGTGAATGGGCTTTAGGAAGAGGTGTCTAACTTTGGCGTTTGGGATGGGATTGAGGGAGAGGGTGGTTTCGAGCTGTTAAGGCTGTCAGGGTGTGTGGTGCAGCACCGGGCTCTCCACCTCCCCACTGGAGTCCTTGTATTCAAGCTCCTTCACAGCCTGCCCTTTGCAAGCGACTGCCTGGGGGGGGATGTTCAGCATTGTTCAGTGATGCTCTCAATGCTTACAAGTTACCGGGAGAGGAGATAGAGTAGGGTGGTGTTTGATACCTAGCTGGGTACTGGTATTAATATTGGTTGTCCTTCATCAGTAATGATGTAGGCAGAAATTATTTTTCGCATGGTTTTTACATACTTCCTAAACACTGTGTCTCATTTAACTTGCATTTAAAATTAAATTTGAAATTGGAAACATCCACAAAGCCCTTGTTTTGCTATAGGTTGTTAAAATCCTTTAAACTAGACTGAAGATGCTTATCAGTTTGTCCAAACACGATTTGTGACCAAGTTCAGAGGAGAGCCGTGCCATGGGCCAGGGCAGGAATCCCTCCCCAGGGCTTGGGCATGGCAGCAAACCCTCCTTCAAACCAGGTTTGACAGGCACCACCTCACCGTCTTCCTTTAGTGATACCGTATCTAAAATCTTGAAGTACTCTGTGGCTGGTTCAGCATGTTGCTAGATAATTCTGTGTAGTAACTTATTTTGCTGAAAAATGAGATATATTTTTAAAGTTGTTTCCCTGCACATTGATTGATGCCAATGTGTTTGTCTTTCACCCTGATACAGGTTGCAGCTAACCCTTAACTACCAACTTAGAAACAAGAGAAAGCATCATGCATGAAGACTGCATAAACATCCCCCTCAATAAGCAGCTCTGAGGAAAGGGACCTGGGAGTCCTGGTGGACAACAGGATGACCATGAGCCAGCAATGTGCCCT
>VXBO01001568.1:442008-490568 GCA_013400135.1 Rhinoptilus africanus | reverse complement strand
GGGGGTTGGACTAGATGATCTCCAGAGGTCCCTTCCAACCCTATGATTCTGTGATTCTGTGTCATAAAAGCACCTAAAGTTACATGGCTGCTTAAGTAAATGTCATTTTTATGTTTAATGGCATATGTAATAAATAAACTTGCTGGGGTAGGCACAAGAGCTAGCAGACGGGGTGTGGGGAGTTAAGCTGTCGTGCCGGGGCAGCAGGGCACAGTGGAGCCCCATGGCAGCAGGATGAGGAAAGGCAAGAGGTCTCTCTGCCCCTTGCTGTGCTGTGCCGAGGGTTTGGGGGCTTGGGATAATCTGTGCGAAGTCACAGAGAAGAGATGCGTTTCTCTGAATGTTCTCAAATACATACGGCGCAAGCACTTGAGCTTGTAAATTCATTTTAGCAAGGCCCTGTTCTCATCAGTGACGTGGAAAATGAAGCCTTGAGTCCTAGAGCCTCAGCATGTGTGCTGCCTTCTCATGCAAAATTTAGCACAGTCTTTGTTTGAAAGTACTCCTCTGAACATAATTTGAACATGCTTGTTTTCTGGTCGGGATCCTAACCGTCTGCAACCATCTGCTAGCAGGTGTTTGGTTTTGTCACGGATTTTGTTTTATTACCTTTATCATCTTATCTTTGCTCTCTTTTTGTGCAGTGTTGGATGGGTCCTCACATCCCATCTGTTTCATGCAGGGGATGGAAAATCTGCAGATCGGGACTGTGTCTCACACAGGGTGTAGTTGGGGGTTTTTTTAATTGCTTTGCCCTGATATCATATCTGCCATTTAAAGAGATAGGGCAGTCATCTTCTTACAAATGTGCCCACTTGCTGAGCCTTTTTTTTCCTAGAGGAGATTTAAAAGAGTGTATGTAGTTGGATGCCTTTACTGTAATCCAAATTCTTCTATTAGAGGTTGAGTCTTAATGCTCTTCTTGGTCTTCGCTGGATTGAAAAACTAGGTTTCTAAACCAGAACTTCTGGTATTACAGCACAAAATCTATTGTTGTTCTGAGAGTATTTTTCAGAGGATGTGTCTGAGTGAAGTAAGGTTATTTAATAGTAAAATGTGGCATCATAATCTCAGGCAAAACTGTCTTTAAAAAATGTGAACTGCAACAAGGGGCAATATGAGGAAGTCTGCTACAAATGTAATGGAAAACTGGGCATCAGGAAAGGGATTACTGACATTAGGAAAAGAAACAAGATTTGTAAAATGCAATTAAATTTACTTACTGCCTTGACACAATCGATGTTCCAGTGATGTGCAGACAGTGGATATAGCAACTTAAATGTAGCTGTTAAGAAACACAGATTTGAATTATGAACAAGCAACTTATTTTCAAAAGGGCAAGCAGCGGATTGCTGGCCTTCAGCTAAATGAATTGTAGTCATGGAGTGGGTTTTTCTAATGTGGTAACACGATCCCTGCCCAGAATTCCCCTTCAGGGCTCTTTTCTACAGATGGGTTGGAAACTGACAAGCCAGAGGGATCTGATTTTGTCCAGCCCTTCCCAGCAAGAGTGGGTAAGCAGCTACTGGAAAACAAGTAGCTGTTATAGTTGTGTGTTGGATGACTTGAGGGAGTTTAGTGATTTATGAGCTCACCAAAAGACAAATTGTGCCATTGCGGTCCATTGTTAGAGTACCTCAGCAGAGCACAGACGTACAGCTGTAACCAAAACATGAGATGCTGAAGAAGACAGAAAATAAGACAGTTCTGTTTAAGATCTTTACCAACGATCTGGATGAGGGGATCGATTGCACCCTCAGTAGGTTTGCAGACAACACTACATTGGGTGGGAGTGTTGATCTGCTGGAGGGTAGGTTGTCTCTGCAGAGGGATCTGGACAGGCTGGATCGATGGCCTGAGGCCAATGGCATGAGGTTCAACAAGGCCAAGTGCCGGGTCCTGCACTTGGGTCACAACAACCCCAAGCAGCGCTACAGGCTCGGGGCGGAGTGGCTGGAAAGCTGCCCGGCAGAAAGGGACCTGGGGGTGTTGGTCAAGAGCTGGCTGAATATGAGCCAGCAGTGTGTGTCCAGGTCAGAAGGACCTTTTTTTCAGAAAGAAAGCCAGCAACATTCTGGCCTGTATCAGGAATAGTGTGATGAGCAGGACGAGGGAAGTGATTGTCCCCCTGTACTTGGTCGGCACTGTTCAGGCCCCACCTTGAGTACTGTGTCCAGTTTTGGGACCCTTACTACAAGAAGGACATTGAGGTGCTGGAGTGTGTCCAGAAAAGGGCACCAAAACTGGTGAGGGGTCTGGAAAACAGATCTATGAGGAGCAGCTGAGGGAATTGTTTAGCCTGCAGAAAAGGAGGCTGNAATTTCTTCCCTGAAAGGGTTGTCAAGCACTGGAACAGCCTGCACAGTGGAGCGGTTGAGTCGCCATCCCTGGGAGTATTTAAAAGACTTGTAGATGTGGTGCTTGGGGATGTGTCTTAGTGGTAGACTTTGCAGTCTTAGGTTAACGGTTGGACTTGATTATCTTAAAAGTCTTTTCCAGCCTAAATGATTCTACGATTGTAAAGTACAATAAAAAAAAATGATAAATACAAGCCTGAAAGAGGTAATGGTGGTGGTAGTAATAATGATGCTTCGTTGTGTGGATTTGGTACAAATTTCGCGAGCCTGTCTCTCCGTGGTGTGGTCCTGGTTTAGCCGTGGCTCGCCCCTGGCGCAGGAACAGGGGTAAGGTGCTGGTGGGAAGGAGGGGGTAGTGCAGGGCCGGGGAGGCTTGTGAGGCAGTGCGGCTGCCTCGGGAAACGCTCCTCGGACTTGACCCTCCCAGGCTGAGGGCAGCCCGGTGCAGTGCAGGTTGTGTTGCTGTACTGGAAAGAAAAATAATCTGGAAGTTTAATTATGTGTTGCAATCCCAGCACCTTAGAGTGGAAATTACAACTCCGGTTGGGCTGGAATGCTCCATCAGTCAAAAAAATGCACTCATGCATAACTACCTCAGTCATGGCTTATGCTGGCAAACAGAAAGAAGTATTACAATTTTTCCTTATTTTTAGAGCCCATACACATTGGCCCTCTCTCTAAGGAGGCACAAGATTGTTCTCCCTTCACAGGGGCTTGTTTTCCCTGTGTAGTCTGTAGGTTGCCTCTTCAAAAAAGCAAAGAATCCCTAAAGTCTTATGATTTAGCAGCATTGAAAGTTAAATGTGTACTGGAGAAATACAGGTAGAAGCTTGTCTGTGAGTCAGAAGCGTTTGAAGCTCTTCTTTCTGACGGATTTATGTTTCTGCGAGACTAGGCAAAATAAATGTTGCAGTTGTCAAATCAACTCAGTTTTGTTCATCAAACTGCCACCTGAACATTGGTTTATTTTTAACCACAAAAAAAGAGCACAAGTTCAAAGCTTTGCATTTAAACTTCGTTAATCATGATAAAGAAATGAATGAAAGTTTCCAGGGTGTGAGCTCTATGTATGTGTAAATAATGAGCAGAATGAAATTTTACTTGTAATAAAAAAAATTAATTGAAGGCAATAGGAAGTACATGCGAAGTTGTGAGTGATTGCTATTGCCCAGATTTTCACAACCCTAAATAATGTATTATAATTCTGTATAATGAAGGAGTGTTACATTAAACAACCACCCTTCTCCCCAGCTCCTTCTTTCCTTCTGAAAAGCAGAGGGTAGCTTGTTCCAATGAGTTTTTTATTTCTGTGAAACTCTGCAAAACAGAGTCTCACTAGAAATGAGAATCTGGGTTACCAGGAGGATGCTGTTACCTTATTTTTAAGAACCTGGTTTTATAAAGGAGATGTACATTTTATGTGTAAAAGTCAAATCTAAACCCTCACTTTCAATTGTATCAAAAACATAGAATCATAGAACGGTTTGGGTTGGAAGGGACCTTAAAGATCATCTAGTTCCAACCCACCTGCCGTGGGCAGGGACACCTCCCACCAGACCAGATTTCTGTCTAGTATTTCTTTAGTGTATTAATATGAGTGGGTTGATACAATCAGACATTCAATAAATTATTATTTTTTAAATAGTTGAATTACATACTCACATATACTGTTAATGATGCTACAGCCAAGGCTTCATTGCCTCCCAACTTTTGACCTGTAGCTTTCCAGCTTACATTTGGTGGCTGTAACTGCTTGTTACTTTTGCTGAAATGAGGTAGGCTCATTTTTTTGAGCAATGAGGTATACCATTAATTGACTTCTAAATTTGCGCACACAATACTCTGATGATGTTACAAGGTGTTAAGGTGAATGAAATAGCTTCATGCAGGGGTTTTCAGAAGTCAGATAGACGACCCAGGGTGGCACATGTTACTGTGTGCATAGCTTGTGAAATCGGATCTAGTTTGCTGGAGTAAGATGCACTCCAGGATTGTATTTTTTTTCACAGTCGTGTAGAAATCTTTGCCATAAACACTGCTCTAAATGTTTTACATGATCAAGCAGCCAACAAAGTAAAGCTGCAGTTCTGTATGAAGTCGTTTGTCCTAGGAGAGCCAAACTGACGTACTCTGGTGAGTCTTCAGCAAAACATCCGTGTGCTTGCTTCGTGCTCCGGTGCTTAGCTATATTGAAGCATTAGCAATTGCTTATGTACTGAGTGACTGCGGGTATGTGGCAGGATAGTCCCCTACAAAGACAAGTACAGCTAAAAACAAGGTGCAAATGTATTCAAATTTCAGTGCAAGATTTGGGTGTGATACCACTAGGAGCAGAGATTTTTTTTTCAACAGAAGCTTCAGATTTTGTGTTTTGGGTTACCAGAAAGTGTTTTAACCCATTACTTTTGCAAGATCATTTTGGATACCTCTAGAAGGCATTTCTTCTAATAATTTGCAGGCAGTAGAGTATGCCACTGTCACATGTATGTCACAAGTGCTTTCACAATCCAGAGTCTGCTCAGTGTATCGACTTCTCAAAAGTACTCTCTAATTTTTCCTCTAAAAAATATCTTTGAGGGGTTTTGCGGTTATTTAATTGCAATGCAATAATTGTAGAGAATTACAGTGATTTTAGTCTAATAAATCATGTTAACTTATTAACTGGGTTTCTTCTTATTCGTTAGTACTGAGGGTGTGAACACTGTTTTTTTCATTAGCATGTAAATTTTTTGTCTTACTGCTGAAGACAGCACGGTCTCTTTGGTCAGTTACGTCCTTGCTAAAGAGCCTTTTTTTCCCTGCTTCAGTCTGACCAGATACTCAGGTGATCCATGAATCATCTTGTTCCCTGGCTGATGAGCTCCAGTGCTCATCAGCCTTCTGGGCTAACCTGAATTGGTCTGGCTGATGAAATGAGGCTACGTCAACAAAAATAACCAAGTGGACTGTGTTGCTGTTAGTGCCGTAATTCAGCAGAAGTACTCTCAAATTGCTTAAAACAATATGTTGGTGTCAGATTTGTTTTGTGTGGGAAAACTAGAAAATTTCAAACCCCTCTCCCTACTACTGTGCAGATGCAAAATGTAATCGTCCTTCCCCATCTTTGCACTCCCCTTCAAGGAGCTGGATCCGCTGACTCCTGACTTCATGTTGTACTACACACATCTTCGATGGGTCCTGCAAGATTTGCACTGGATATATGGAAGTTAGCATATTACGCTAAAATTTTTCATAATCTAATACACCTCTGAGATCAAAGACAGGAGCTACTTTCAAATGGAAAGTTTGAAGAAGACGATAATGGAAGCAACATTTAGAAACTGTTCCATTCTCTGCAAACAGACCCTGTCACTCATTCATGAAAGCTGCCCTATGTCTACCTAAAAGTTTAAAAGGATGAGGTATTGGAAGCAAAATTAATGGTTTTGGTTTTGTTGTCTGTTTTTTTCCCTTTCAGTGGGCGAGTTTGTGAGTGATGCCCTTCTGGTCCCAGACAAGTGCAAGTTCCTTCACCAGGAAAGGATGGATGTGTGTGAAACTCACCTGCACTGGCATACTGTTGCTAAAGAGGTACATTTATCTGTTGTCTTTCCTGCCTTCTTTCTTTAGAGCTGTATTTCTCTTCTGAGGATGAGTTTAAGTATAGCAGTGACAGGGAAAATAAAAAGCAGTACTTCAGGATGTTTGAGTGGATGGCTTTTTTGTTCTGCTTTATCCGGTAGGACGTAGGAGTCGCTCCGCTGAGCGCATCAGAGTCCACTGTTGGATACTTAACATTGCCCTTTGAACATTGACCCTGTTTCATAGCACTGTTGTTTTTTTCCCTCACATCCACTCACACCCACCATGTTTTCTGCCTCCTCCGGCTTCCTGTGTTAGTGCTGCTCTGGAACTAAAGATGGATCACTACTGCCTAGGCTTTGCCTTCATCATTGTCCTTGATATGGATGTTGGCATGCCAGGCGCGTCACAGAGATAAAACAGGCCGCAAGGAATGCAGTATGTGAAATTCGACATACAAGGGTTTGGAAAGCTGATAAGGCACGGGATTAGCTAAAGACATTTTTCAGTCAAGCACAGAGTTTTTACAGTTTACCAGTGCTTTACTGAAAACAGAAATAAACCTAATGTTATGATCGCTAATGCATTCTGGACAGTTTTGTCCCTATGCAGGAAGCTTGTAGGAAGAAAAACTGAGATGAGCTTCATGAAGATTTCTGGATGCTGCTTTGTTGGGAGCCTCTTAGTTTGTAGGTTATCCCACCTTCTGGAGATCAAAACTGAAATGCTTAGCAGTTTCAAATTTTCAGTTCTTGCTTGAATGATACTGTCGACCCCTCAAATGAAATGTTTAAAGCACCAACCTTCATGCAGGCGAATTCTAGTCCATTTTAAGTACTTGGAAACTCGGAATGAAATAGCTTAGCATCATTACTGTGCACCATTGAACTATTTTCCTTTTTTCACCTGTCCTTACATCACTATATCTTTCTGTCCTACATCACTGAATCTTTAAGGTATAATTACGCACAACTGACTCTTTTCTGAACAAGACTAGAAAGTACTGTACTAGCAGAGGTGTCAGGTGAGGTACAGTGTGTTTCCAGTATATCAGATATTTTTAAATACCAATCTGTCTTGCAGTGAACTTTTTAATAACATAAATACATCAGGATTAATACATCAAATTACCACGCTGCCTTTGAGTTTATGAGGCAGACCCTGTAAGGATTTTAGGGAAGAGGATATGGAGTCATCAAGTATATGGGAGGAGACAAGGCTTTTTATACTGGCAAAGACTAAAGGTCAAGGGAAGGGAGAGCTTGTTGCTTACAGTGGCCACGCAGACACAAGTAGGGAGCTACCTACAGTGCAGGCAGTGAATGCACATGTGACCACTCTAAATCGTGTTTGAAAATGTAGAGATCGTGAAGTTCACCAGCTTCAACCTCCTAAGACAGTATGCAGCCCCTTATGTTTTCTCAAGGTCTGTGACCATTTTTCTGTCTTCCCCCATGACAATATTTTTGCTGTTTGCGCTCTATTTCCTGTAGTCCTGTAGTGAGAAGAGTATGAATCTGCATGACTATGGCATGCTGCTGCCCTGTGGAATCGACAAGTTCCGTGGTGTGGAGTTTGTTTGCTGCCCATTAGCAGAGGAAAGCGACAATCTTGATTCAGCTGATGCTGAAGATGATGATTCAGATGTCTGGTGGGGAGGCGCAGATGCAGACTATGCAGATGGAAGGTAAGAGTGACTTTCTACCCTTCAACTTGTTATTGTCGTTATTAAAGATGCCAAAAATCTGTCTAAAAGGGCTCTGTGTGAAAGACTCAGTGCTCCTTATAAATGAACTTGCAGCTGCAGTGGTTGCAAACATCGCTGCTCTGCTACTTTATTTTTAACTTCCCACAGACAAGCTTATTGTTAATACAGTTATTGTGCTTTTGATGCCTTCATCTTTTCTTCAATGAGAAGTATTGCCGTATTTATAACAAAAATGCTTAAATACATTCTTCTTGACAACTTAATGATAAATACTGTACTCTTAAGATGCTTCATGTGCAGTCTGGAGTACTGCAGCAGATATTCAGCCAACATAACCGATGGAGGTTTTGAAATGTCCTCATTCATAACGGACATTAGCTGTGTGCCATTATTACCATAAGAGTATTCTTCTGCTGACAATTACTTTCTAAACATGACCGAAAAGACAATCTGTTTTAATATCTAGCCTTTGACAGATTCATTAATATGCTACTGTGAAGTCAAAGTATGGAGGTTTCCTTTGCCAGTCAGCAGTGGATGGGAAAATACCAGGCTTGTCTTTACCTTTTAAACATCCCCTGCGCACATAGGCTGATTTTGAGCCAAATACGGGTTATGACAGTGTTGTAACTGAGTGGTCCGGAGCTGTCAAAGCCTTTTCATATCACTCTCTTCAGCATGTTAGACAGCAGTTGTGAGAACAGAGTACAATGTTATGTCCTTGCAATTGAATTTGAACAACTCTCCAAGATGCCTTTCTTCACAAAACTAAGATCTACATTCAAATTCTGTTTGTGCTCTCTAGCCCTCCATCACTTCATACTGTGCTAATGCAGTGTTTCTACTTCTTAGATGATACTGCATCATTTACAAATAACATACAAAATCAAAAACTTGGAGCAGATTTCAATTGATTTCAAGGAGAACCCTGAAAATAATTGGGAACTGAATGAAGTGAATAATGTGGGAAGTGAATAGTTATGAATTGCATTAAGTTTGGCGGTTTTAATAATCCAGATGGACACAAGTTCAGGAACAGCGTAGAGAGGAAGGAGAGAGATTGAATTGCTGTAATTTGGTGCAAAGAGATGGCATTAAGACAATGAAAAATTAGAAACCATACCATGGTGGGCATCTAAATCTTTCCTGACAAAGCATTAGTAAGTCTTGCAGGGAAGAGTTCTTTGTGAATAATGTAAGAAGTTTAATTAAAATAAATATTTCCCCATTGTAATTTCCAGCTGTCTCTCATAAACAGGACCGAATGGTCAGGGCTGTTTGATGCAAGAAACCTGCATCAAGTAATATTGCATCTTCCACCTTCACATCTTCAGGCTTTTTTCTGACTTGTACTTCCAACAGCTGTCAAAGTGTCACAATTTATAACGCTTCCAGTGGGATCTGGACTGTTGCTGTGTCACTTCTGTATATTTCATTTAGATTTTGATTGGAATGTGTTCTCTTAGAATAAGACATGAGTACAGATCTTGTTCTAATTGAGGCAAATTTGCTTTTTTTCATCATACGTATATATATACACACATAAGATTGATTCATAGATCGGTCTTATATACCTATCACCTGTCTTATCTATATATATGTATTATATATCCGCATATATAAAATAGATATAAACCTTTTGTTTCATATATCTGATCAAAGATTACTAAAATATTTTAAATAAGAGTTCACAGGAGTGTATATAAAGTAGTTTTGTTTGTAAGAGAAATATCCTTTTTATTTCTGTATTTTTCGTGTTTGTCACTGAACATTTAAGTTACTATTCTAGTCTGTTTTGTTCCTCATAAGCAGTTTAATATCTGAAGAGATGATCTCAAGAATAACTTCATAGATTTTGTATCCATTAGGAATAGGAACTGTAATTGCATTTGAACCCATTTCTGAAGTCCCAAGCAAATACTGCTGGGTTTTTTTCGTCGTCTCCCATAGAAATGGATGCAAAAGGAAATTGAAAGGATTCTTTTATGGGGCACTTGTACTTCAACTGCAGATGAAGGGCCAAGCAGTTTGTAGTTCTTTTACACTGACTCACTCTTATTTCTTGCTGCCTCTTCATCTTCCCAACTGCATTCAAATTGTGGGTACCGGAGCCAGAAATACTCTTGAAATTTAGTCATATAAAAAAAAATTACTCATTTCTCATGCAGCAGTAGGTGGTAGTTCGAATTTTGTGTGTGTATATTCATACATATATGAGCATATGTTTGTATATGAATATATATATATGTGCCTTAGTCCTAAGCTGATTGTGAGGAAGGACGAGAAAGGAAGTGTAAAGTAGAGTGACACTTTCCTAATGCTAAATTCCCAATATTCTTTGCTATTAAAGCATCTCTGTTTGAAGTGCTTAGTTAAGTCTACATTTTTTTGCCTTACGCGGGTGATCTCACACTGACAATGTTTGCTTCGTCTTGAAGCCTTGCAGCGAGTTCAGAATCCCTCTGAGTGTAAGCGCGTCCTTGGTGTGATGCTGCACAAAGGGAGGAGAAGGAGGTGGTGGCTCACACACTGGCTAAGGCCAGTCCTGCTGCTCAGCAGCTCTGGCGCAAAGCCCTCTGTCAGAGGAGGTCTGGGGGCTTCACGGAGCCCCTCTCTGGGCAGGGAGAGGGTGTGTTTTTTGCAAATCAGTTGGGCAAAGTAATTAGCAAAGTATTTTCCTCACTCGGGAATCGTGATAGCTTTGACTTGGGTCAGATCAGCTGAGCACTGGTTGTTGATGTCTTCCAGTTGACGGCTTTCAGCACGCAGTCATGAGACATGCTGTGCCTTTCAAAGGGGGGGAACTCAGTCATTCCGGGGAATTATTGTGTTTGCATTACTGGTCATTTTCTGGCTGCTGCTTCAAGTACTTTGTTCATGCAAAGATAGGAAAATTAGAAAATAGGAGCAGGTCCTTTAGTAGAAGGATTTTGTGCCGTTACTCTGCCATGGGTTTGTGGTGGGAATTCCTGTTGCAGCAGTTTGTGCATTGACTTTTTTACCCATTTCTACCCAGAAGTCACAATTTCTGGCTGGAAATAGTTGCCACATGAGAACTTCTCTAATTGCTCTTTCTTCTATTTTTTGTTTCATTAAAACCTGAGTTTGGTTCTGTTGTACAAACAAGGCCTTTTACATGCTTTTGCCATTCATATCTCAATCTCTTTGGTATTAAGAGTTGCCAAGTTCCGGGTAGAACATAACCCACTCCTCTCACCCAAGCTGAAACCAGTCTGCTACAAATGACACCAGCTGTGGGATTTCATATTCCTTGTTTTGCACATCTGGCTGTGGAGCCTTCTGGCTCGGTGGCTGTGGGTTTGTCTCTCACCCAGTCCGTGCCCAGTACTACTCCTGGGGAGCGAAACCTCCAGGCTGGCTGCTTCATGCTCCCATCTCTGTAACCGCCGCTGGCACAAATTGGGCACAAATCCCCCTGTCAGTGGGTGGTGGCACGGTGACTGCCACGTGCCTCAACGTGTGGGCCTTCGGAAGGGCTGTGCTGGCTTTAAGATGCCCAAGTCAAAGTGAAGGTGACATGTTTGAGGTAGGGGTGCCGAAAAGCAAATGATTATATCCTCTTTTCTCAAAACTCCTATCATGACAAAGCAGAATCCAACAAGTGTAGGTGATGTATTTTGAAGTAACTTTATATCTCAAACTATTCAGATCTAAATTTTAAAACACTTGCATTTATGATTCTGAATATTTAGAAGTAAACATGTTGCACCCGTTCATTTTGCAAAAGCCCTTTTTCAAACTGCCTTGTGTTTTTACCATCAGCAATTGTCTCTGGAGCACTGAACCTTTTTTTTGTTTTGTCGTGGGTGTTTTCCTCTGCACAGGAGGAAGCAAAGCTCAGCAGCACGTCGTATCCGCACCGTCGGAGGGCACGTGGAGGCAGCCTGGGCTGCAGTGCCATCACAGACGGACCTTCTTTCTACCCAGTGTCTGACCACCACCTGGGTCTGGGTGTAAAAGGATGTGGCTTGCCTTGTGGTGTGCCTTGTTGGCAGTATTTGGGGAAAGGAGCAAGGATGTATTTTGGTGACGGGTGTGATATACCCCCTTTTTGTTCATGAGGCAGCATCCACCCATGCTTTTGAAAGTGCGTCAAGTCATGCTCGTCCTGAAATAGCACATAACTCTGACTAAGAGGTCACGAGCATTTTTCAGCAGTGGCGTTCCTTGCTGTTTTCCGCACCTTTAATTAAACTTTACCTTGAAGACTGCCTGAGGGACAGCCAGATGCAGGTGCTGGCTTTCAATATAGCTGCAGAGCTCTCCCTGCATAGCTACAGCTCAGTCAAGTGACCTGCAAGCTCTGGCTGCCCTTGAGACGCGGCACAGCCTTGTGGCCCTCCTGCCTCTACCGGGGCACTTGCTGGAAGCTTTGGTAGCCTTGACGTTCAAGGTTGAACATCTTCAGGAGCGATAGCCAAGCTGGAAACTTCCACGTTTTCTCTGTCTGCATCTGTCTTATACATGACTCTCCTCATCTTCCTGTCACTGTGTGAGAGACCTCCCAGGCTTTCCTTCCCTCCAGGGAAACAGGCTGCTGTCATTTTCCTTCTTTCACAGCAGGGATGCTGAGGCACCATAAGCCTCACTGTTAAAGGTTATATAGAAAGCTTTTCTTTTAAGTTCCATGTCTCAGGAGCAGAAGATAGTGCCTTAACTTCATCCCAGTCTCATTTTTCTAGGCAACCTAAATATGTTTTCAAGGTCCAAAGCAGGAGATTTAATTTCTCATTGGTTTTTTTTCCCTCAGCAGGTTAGGCCAAATTAATTTTGTCTGTCTGGTGTATAAAACGTGTGTTCAGTCTGATGTAATGATTGGGTAGTGTTGTAAATGCCACATTGTAGGGAGCAGTGTATTTTACAAGGGTTTGGTTTACAGTTTCTCATAAACTTCTGCCAAGCGAAGTTTTATGGTTTGTGCATACTTGCCATTAGGCTAGTTAATACGGTAGGTATTTTACTACAATAAATAATTCAAAAGAGTGCAGTCCACTTTGTGCTGATAACTAGGCATCTGTGAAGTAAAATTTGTGCTATGTAGCATGGTAATCATGTTGTTCTCTGGTTTTGCAACCCTGTACTAGACTGAGCTTAAGGTTGAGTGCTCATCTCCTAGATGCTGCAAAAAAAGTGGTTAGTGCTACATACTCCATAAAGAGGTGGGGTTTGTTTTTTGGTTTTGGGTGGTTTTTTTAATGGTATCTGGAAAAACTGACTTTTTTCATAATTGCCTCCTCCAACTCTAATATAAGAAATCCTGAAAGGCTTTTAATACTTGTCAGTTTTCTTTAGTGGTGAAAGCAGTGTTGTGCATGTGCTTGTTGTGCTGAATTGTCTCCAGGTGAGACCCTATGCTTTGAATTACCAGTCTTGTTCTAGCATTTGGGCAACAGGAGTCACAGGGGCCTGACAGAATTGCTTTGCTGAGTAATTTGTTAGAGATCATCACTTGACATGGAGGAAACGTTCATTTCATTTCTTTCGCTTTCTAGCTCTTTTTATGTCTTTACCTATAACTTAAGTGGTACAAAGATGCCAACACATGTTTTACCTGGTGTCTTCCCTTCAGAAATGTCTGCGGGTTAAACGCAACGTCAAATTAGTTACAATCAAAATTCCCCAGAGTGCTGTCATTAAATCAGGCTGTCACAAGGTGTGTTTAAATTGGCCACGGTCATGTAGTGCCCTGACCTGATATAACAGCACTGTGTCCTCATGGTATGTCACCCTACTGCCTTGACACAGAGCAAGCACACAGGCAATTGGGCAACTGGGACGTCCACCTGTAGCATATGTTTTTGAAATATGCCTAAGTCTAAACAGTGATGCATAAAAGCAAGTATACAACAGTCAGCATAAGAATTTTAAAAGTCAAATTTAATGGGCTTTAGTCATTTCTGTACTCGGGATATTCTCTTTTGCCAGTGTAGCTTTGACTAGCTGGTGCTTAGCTCCTTTCGTTTGGGTCTCTGCATGCCAGAGCAGTGGGAGATTTAATGGAGGCAAGAGTTGGGAGGCTGTTGATGTTCTCCTTGCGAATGCAGGTGAAAGCAAGTAAATGATATAACTGGCGGGGCTGTTCTTGAGTGTTCTCCATGTGCTCACAGTGTTCATTGACAAAGACTATCCAAAACACTAAATCCTCTTGCCCTGTTTCTCCCCATTACATCTCCCTGTGTCCCTCTCATGTTTTTTCCCCCTCCTCATCTTTTCGTCTTGCTACCCCAGAAAATGCTTTTGGAAATCCAGCATAAAAGAAGAGCCTTTAGGGCATTGTTTGACCCAGGCATATTTCTGGCCATTGCGTATTAGCTGATGAGGGAGATTAAGAAAAAGCAGTGAAAGTGCTCTAATCTTCTTTATCTGTTGCTTTGATGGGTACTTTAGTCTCTTTGCCATTTGAACTGCACCTGGAGAAACAAACAGGGCTTGAACATGGAGAAAAAAAATTGGCAAAACTAGGAGGCTTGATGTGGTGGCGTTGATATGCGTTGCCTCCTCTCATTTCGAAGAGAGGTTTCTGTGTTGTGTTTCCAGAGAGCCTTAAGGGGCAGGCTGTCCTTTGTGCTGGCTGTCAGCAGCTTGGTGTCCCTTGTTCAGGTACACCTGCAGGGAGGCCGACAGCGTGAGTAGACCCCTGTGGGCCCTGGGGTGCCAGAGCCCCCATGCTGTGGGAAGGGATGCACGGATGAGGAACAGTCAGGCCCTGAACCGTGTCCGCCCTGGAACCGTGTCTGAACCGTTGCTGATGAAGAAACAGTGGGGGCAGATCTTTCTGAGAGTCTTACTACTTCCTAAATCCTTCAGTTTCTACCTGGTTCTTCACACTTGTGTCTAGCATGTAGCGACACTGGTTTTTGACCGTTCATCCCTCCTCCTTCTCTCCCGTTGTTCTTGCTGTTAACGTTGTCTCGCACTGAGTCAGAAACCTGAGGCTTAACTGAAAGTCCAGCTCTGAGCCCAAAAGATCTGTCTGAAGGACGCAGAAAAGGGATTATCTGGAGTCCTTTTGAAGTTTTTGTTATTGATCAAGAAAAAGGAAGGTGCCGTGCCTAATTTTTTACTGGAAACGTGCTCACTGGAGGAAAAAGAAAATTAACATTTTGTCTCTGTTGAGTGTTAATCTGTTTTCAAGCCATCTTTTCACTCATGTTAAAACAAACAAGTTCTCATTGATGTAAGCGTTTTCATTAAACTGGAAAGTCAATTTCTAAAATTTCAGTGAGAAATGTTCCAGTGGGAATCTCCTAAATGATTCTTTAAAAAACCCAAAACATTAAAAGAAAAATATCCACCCCCTCCTCCCCAAGCACTTGAGCTAGTAAAGCTGAACCAGACGTGGAGGTAGACAAAGGGTCTGTACTGCAGGTTCTGACTTAGAAGCAGGAAATTACTTGCATTTGGGTGGATAAAAAGATTTTCTTTTTTCCATACTGTGCAGAGTGAGCCGTAGGCTGTTCATCCCCCTCAGATTTCGGGAAAACTGAATCTTGTGCCAGCAGTGGTATGCCTATTGCAGTGGTTCAGTCTGCTTGGTGGGGAGCTCAGCGGTCCGTGACACAGGAGCCGGAGGGGTGCAGCCAGAGGCAGTGCTCTCATCAGCTGTCCGGGCAGAAATTGTTCCTAATTGGGAGTCAGTGCCCTAAAATGAACACTAGGAAATTACAAACCTGCTTCATTTTTCTTGCTTTTTTCCCCTCCTCTGAAGTTTGCCATCAGTACAGGTTAACACTAATTACCGAAAAAGGTGAATTTTGCACACATGAGTTGTCCATCACTAAATTGGTATTGTAGGGAAACTGAATTAATTTGGGGAGATAGTGCGGAAGGTGTTCTGATTTTTGCAATATAATATTTCAGCTAATTGGTCGCAAGTTCACATGATCTTGATTTTTGAAGTAGAACTGTTAGAAACAAATAGAAAAAGTCCTTTATACCTGTTCTAAAACATTCTTAATGGTGCAGCTTGTCTAAAAGCTGTGGTTTTAGAACTGTTTTAATGATAAACCCTTGTTGCTTTCTTTAAAAGTTAAGCTAAGGCATCACCAAATTGTAGGCATAATGTTACTGCTTATGTTAAATAACTCCAAAAGTATTTTGTCCTATTTGCATATTTTATATGCTCTTAGCATATTCTGTGTCTCACATTCTTACATTAATTGGGTTTGTCTTTCATGTTGGCTTTTACTTAATATTCAGGTAGTTCATGATATATTTTTAATAACAGCTTTTTTCCTTTTAACGTGGAGGTTGTTAAAATAAAATTCAGAAAGCATAGAAACACCAGAGCATTAATGGCATTAATGACTCTAGAAAGACTGGTGAGTGTTGGATTTCTTCTTAGGACAAGTAAAGTTAGAATGGAATTGATGAAACAGCGCATTGCTTTGAGAGGTAATTACAGCGATGCTGAGCTGGCAAATCCAATCACCATTTGAGTATAAAGCATTAACTAAAGTGATGGATGAGTCTATGGGTGGGGAGAATTAATCTGATTGAGGAAGTGAGGAGTAGAAGATAGCTAGCTTTCGTGACCCCTGATGAAAGCAGTTTGCTAGCTGTGCAGACTACCTGTATGACTCAAGTGAATGTTGAGCTTGTTTCAGGAGGCTAATGGCATCAAACTTGCACATTTAGTAGAAGATTGACTTGCAAAGAAGGGATACAGGTTTTTTTGACCTCACAAAACAGAGCCATTGGCTGCTGTGTTTTTGTTAAGTAATAGGCAAAATTTTTATAAGCAAAAACTTTGTCGCTTGTCATGACTTGTGATGACTGAAATGTGGGAGAGAAAGGTTCCCTGTATATGTTGTTGTAGTCATCAACTCAAGAAACCCTTCTGATATGTCTGTGAGATGTTCTGAGAAGTTCTCGTGACATCGTGATATATACTAACCCATTTCAAACACTGTACTATTTATAATGCATGAAAAAAGTTGGAAGTGAGAAGTTTACAACTGGGGGTTTCAACACATCCTGTCACACCAGTATGACTGTGTGCCGGTGCGTGCATAGCTGGATATCCCTCCTTAAAGTTATCCAACAGTTACCGCTCTATTTTACCTTTCAGTGGTATTTGTGATCTGTACTAGAAATAAGAGCTCAGCATTGGGGTGGTTTGTGGAGATTTAAGAATTCCACCTCTTCTGAGGTTGTGCTATTAACAGCACAATGTAGTAAAGCATTTTCTCTAGTAAGTACTTTTTTCCTTTGCCTTCTAACAAAGGCTATACACTTCTAATACGTGGATCAAGCAGCAAAACATAGAAGGTTGGGGTTTTTTTTCCATGACAGAAAAGGGTTCTGATCTTGAATGCAAATGTTTTACCTTTGGTTACAAGGTGACAAGCCATTTCTTCACATGGGATCTCTATTTTGATCACTGCTGAGGGGAGAAAAAAAAAAAAACCACTCAAATGGTGACCTGAGTGAAAAAGGAAAGGTTAAAACAGTAAAGTGTTGACCTGGAGAACTAGATCTATCCTTGCTTCTGCCATGAAAGTCTTCTGCTAGGCTTGGCATGCTGCAACCATCATAAAAAGCTTCGTAGAAAAGATGCCCCTTTTTCTTCTGGCCGTGTGAGTGGAGATAATCTGCTCTGCAGAAGTCCTGGCCTCTTGCAGCTGCTGCTGGTGGCAGCTGTATTTAAAAAATTTAGGATTGCACATTCTCTGAAAAATGTTATTCGGTGTCTTAAATTGAACATCCAGAGTTATTACACGTTTTGGTATGGTTTTGTTTGCTTTCTCAATTGTAAAGCAAAGCGATTCTTCCAGTTTTACCCTGTCATTGTTGTGTGAGGGTGCCAAGACGATGAATTCCACAAACAGGGCAAGTGCTCGGTTGGTACAGAGGTCACACTGTCCGCCTCAGATAAGCTGTAGGGTAGCAGATTGCGCAGAGAAACACTGAATAGTCCATTCTGAGTATGGCAGATTTTTGTGTAAACAAACATACTGTAACAGATCCAGATTTTTCTGCTGATTCTCCAGCTGGCTGCAGTAGGGCTGCACAGGTGACCTTCCCTCTGCCTTCTTCCATCACTTACAGTCTTAATGCATTCCTGATGTCAGGATTTTGAATTTAGTATTTTTGCAGTGTCATCATGCTCACAGAGCCTGATTTTATATGTTTGCAGATACATTTACATTTCTAGTTTTTAAGTTTCTCTTTAGCAAAAATAATAAAAATGAGAAAGAATAGGGGTTAAATATATTATTACGCTGTCCTCTAAAAATGGCATACTTCTTGTTGAATGTTCTAGCTTCCAAAGAAATCTGTCAGAACAGTAATACCAGCAAAGGCTTTGTTTCCAAGAGAAAATTAGGTTAATTTTGAAAAGATAGTCTTGCATGTCAGTCAACGGGTACCTTCTGCGATTGCATGAGATCAAATGTTAGATGCTATGTCTTACACCCATCTTTTTAAGCAGGTCAGCTGTGGAAAGAAGTGTCTAATGGTATAAAGTACACCTTCTTGTTTAATTATGGGGAAAAAGATAAATGTATCTGTCAGAGGCAGTAGGGCAAGGAATGCGTTTGGCTTTTATAATTTTATAAAAATTAGATTAAAAGATTTTTAGTGAAACTTTTTCTTGTTTTCCATCAAAGTTAATGAAACCAGGCACGTTTTTGGTACTGTTTTTGTACAAAAGGTTAAAAAAATACAGTAAAAGGAGAGAGACAGTCTGAAGCCCATAATTCAGTTGTTTGATATCGTCTAAGAACTCAAAAGCGGCCTATGTGACACTTCTTGAAATGGCTTATTTCAGTTTTTTCTTCTGTTGGGAGCTGTGAAAATAAACATGATTGCAACCTCTTCAGTAAAGGAAAATAATTAGAAGGGACAAAGCGAATGTATGAAAAATACTAGGCAATACGAATTGCTCATCCTGATTTGCTGTGGAATAGAAGGTGCCCATTTGAATTCTTAAAAGGTTAACTGTCTCTTAGTAGGTGTTTATATGTGTCTGAATATCACATTATTTCTTCTTGTTGTGAGATACCTGATTTACTAACCTAGTATAATCCAACCCTAATGAAAATAACCAAAACAGTTCTTAAGCAGTTTGTGCTTTTGTGGTCAATTAAGAGACAGACCAGAAATATTATTGCTGAGGTACCTTGTGGGTCAGACTTTCAATTTTGTAAATCACTGTAATTTTCCAGACTTTGTTGCCAATAAGCCATTTAAAGGATCAGTTACATAGACTGAAGGTCTGGCATAACCCTTTTCTTTCCTGGCTCTGTGTCTAATCTCGCAACTGCAATGCAGTTTCATTCTTACCCTACTGTCTGTTCCCACCTCCCCCATATTTCAGGAAAACTGACTTTTTTGGTGGAACTCCCTACTTCTAGACTTTCAAGGTGAATGCTGAAATCTTCATTTCACACTTGGTTTTGACTTCCTTTCCTCTCTTGTATCCCTTGCAAAATTACTTTGGTGGTAGTTGTTTAAATTTATTACCTGGATACTCAGTTTCACACAGTAGGTATACTCAGCTTTGGCTTGACTTCGGCTAGCATACCAAAGCCAAAGTTAAATAACAGAAGGTACAGTGAGATGGGTGCTCATGTGCCTAAGTGCATTGTTGGCTTAGTTTTTAGCTTGAAGTAGTTCCAGTGTTGACTTATATATTTAATTAGCAACACCATTCAGAGGAGTGCGGTGGTGGGATCAAACCCAGTTCCTGAGAAATCTCGTCCTTCAATCAGATGAACTTTTTCTAGCATGCATGGTTTGGAAAAATGTTAGGTGGAAAATACCCAGGCCTCTGATGGGCAGGTTTGTTGAGGGAGAATTTGGTTCCTTGCCTGTTAGCTTTCTGATTTGCTTTTAACCGAAATCCTGGTAATTAGGGCATCTCAAATGCACTCATCTTCTTGTTTGGATTCCAAGTTCATGTCCTACTCATGTATTTTCTGTTGTGTTTCTATTTTGTGTTTTCTTTTAAGGCATTAACTCTTACGGCATGTAGAGGTTCACAGTTGGATCTGTGAACTGTTTCCACTCCCACAGTTAAAGAACTTTGTGCTCTGGAGCTTTCCTGTGCATGGGGATAAATATGTATTTGTGCTCATCATTAATCTTCTGCTGGAAGCAAAGCTAGACCCAGGCTGAAAACCTGACAACCCAGTCCCATCACATGTTTCTTGGAGTTTGTCTGGGGGAGCTGTAGAGACTATAGAGATGGGGTTTTTTTTGCTTTTGGGAACCTGAAGCACAAAGTCCTGGAAACTTGATGGCTTTTTGCTACTGCTGATTCAGTTCCTCTCCTGTAATTAGCTTTCCCCCAGCTATTTGTATAGGCTTGGTGGCTAGTAAAAACCACAGTCCAGATGGAATCTGCTTGCAATAAAGTATAGTTGCAAAGTGTAGTGAATGCTAATCTTTCCAGATATTAAAACATCTGTCTTAAATACCTTTTCATTGTTTTTCACCCACTGAAGGAGTATGTTTTTGTTCAAGTTACTTGTCAAAATGATGGTTTACACACATCCAAATGGATGAGCATTTATTGGAGACAAACGTGAGCCACTTCCCGAAAGCAGGAATTAGTCCATAGTTATTTGCTATTATAAATTGAAAGCTTTGCCATGTTTTTGTCTGAAATTAATAGTTGCAGACAGCAAAAGCTATGTTTTAAGAAGAGGTTTCTATGTGGGGCTACTCCTGCCCCGTGAGTTCTGAAATACTGTTAGAAAGAAACTCTTCGTTCTTGTCTGTGTTCTGCCTCTGTCCCTGTTGCACGTTACTGAAATACGGAAAGGGAACTTTCATTTGCTACCATTTTCTTATTTCTTGAACAGCAAGAGGTAGCATAGTTCTCTTTCCTTCCCTTTTCTTTACATTTCCTTCAGTTTTATCTTAACAAATTAAGAGGACAATGCACTCTTCTGAGTGAAGTGAATAAATAGTATATTGGTGCCAGCTCTTACTTCCGTGATGGATTGAGAACAGGAAGGTGTTAAATATACGTTACAGATCCCTGATTTAAACATTGCTTGTAACAATGTGCTTAGGTGCATGCTAGCAGGAGCTGTGCAGTGCCGTGTGTTCTAAAACCAGTCGGTAGGTTTCTGTTGGAGTCAGTGGAAGCGATTACTTCTTTAAGGCTACCTGGAACCCCAGTGAGTCTGCGGCATTGGAAACAGAGCTGAAGCCACCAAATTTCAAAGACCCCGTTCCATCGCACACAGGAGCGTAGTTGATTTGTATTAATGACCCAGGTGTGCTCCTTGGATGCTCAAGGGAAGCATTGTTTCCATGATAGGGGAAATGGTTTTTAATACGTCACGTGTGAGGAGGTTGAAGCGGAAGGTTCAAAGCCATGATGACCTCTATGTCCACCATGAAAAGAAAGTGCCAGCCCTCCCTACCAAAAGTCTCCACTGCCAGGAGATGGAGATGTACTAGTATTGGAGTGGGGAGGTGCAAGTATTTTCATGGCTGCGTTCAAGCCTAGCAATTTTATCCCTGTTGTTTACTGCTGAACTCTTAAATACAGATGGTGATGATAATACGGCTTTACTGTGAACTTATCAGTGTATCAAGTAATTTTTTTGAGCAGCCTTTTGAAAAATCTTGTCACAGGCACCACGAAACTAAAGCGAAATGTCAACAATTTCTTGTAAACGAGACACTGCAGTCTGTGGTGCTAATAAAACCCTGGCTGGGACGGTATCAAGGGAGTAGACAGAAAAAGCTGTCAAGGTATCATGGTTCCAGGAGAAACAAGACTGAGTCATACTTGTTTACCGAAGAAAGTAAAATGTAATAATAATACCAGGAAGAAAGCACACCTGGTATTATTATTAAATAAAACTCCCAAGACTTCAGAGAAAAATATCAGTATCCACATTCATTTGATAATAAACCTTCATTTGAAAATGATGAGTTTAAATGTATTACTGTGATGAAAGGTGTGCAAAAGTTAGACGCGCTGTCTGGGCAACAGCACCGTGGTGGTACTAATTGAGAAATGTGAATGGTCCCAGAGCATTTAGCATGACAGGGAGAAACAACTCTACACACTGTGCAAGAGAGAGGGTTTTGTCCCCGTTTGACAAGTTGATCCTTTATTCCAAATGTTGAAGTATAAGTTCATTCCCTTCTCTGTTGTTCGCTATCGTCCCTCTGGCATGCATCCTCTTTGAAGAAGAGCCAGGATGATAACATTGGTTAAATCCAAGGAAACAAGACCAAGCCTACTATTTCGTGTTTCTTATATGACGTAGTGCCTTTTCTAATGCTATGAGTAGAAGACTCCAGGGAGACCTTATAGCAGCCTTCCAGTACCTAAAGGGGGCCTACAGCAAAGATGGGGAGGGACTCTTTATTAGGGAGTGTAATGATAGGACAAGGGGTAATGGTTTTAAACTGGAAGAGGGAAGATTTAGATGAGATATTAGGAAGAAATTCTTTCCTGTGAGGGTGGAGAGGCACTGGAACAGGTTGCCCAGGGAGGCTGTGGATGCCCCGTCCCTGGAAGTGTTCAAGGCCAGGCTGGATGGGGCTTTGAGCAGCCTGGTCTAGTGGGAGGTGTCCCTGCCCAGGGCAGGGGAGTGGAACTGGATGATCTCCGAGGTCCCTTCCAACCTAAGCCATTCTGTGATTCTATGATATGATTCTACTGTCTTCTTTGCAACAGAAGCACATCAAGATGTAGCATTGCTGAGACTGAACCTGTGCCTTCAAACACAAGGCTCCAAATCCACTGATTACTGCCAAATACTGAGGGTCTCCCTCCTTACCCATGATCTCTGGCTCCCGAGGAGTGCTGCTAAGGGGCTGCATGGTACTGTTTTTCTCCTGTCTTTCATACCTGTGGCCCTTGAGAAGCTGTGGTCACCTCCTGTTTGCGCTGCTGAGCACGGGTGACTGTGGCTGACTCCTAGGAGTGCGTGACTTGGCCGGCAGCCTTGACATCTAATGTGAAGCTGTTGCTGTCGTTACTTTTAGGGCTTGTCGGGGTGCATCCCTGCCTGTCGTGTGTTCGTGCCATTTGGCTGGGAGACCGTGCAGTGTAGCTGAGCTGATGATTAAACCATCAGAATAATGCCAGTCCAGTTAGTTTGTGGTATTTGGCTTCATTCAAGGAGAAACTTGTTAAGAGAGGGTAAAGCACTTCATCTTCCCATCCTCTTCTCTTTGGAAGGCAGTACTAATAGGGGAAGAGAATAACTCATCTTTGTATAAATAAAAACATAATAAAATAGATAGTTGGGAAAATAATTACTTTTAGAGAAAGCCTGGAGTGCTTCTTTAGAACCTGAGTGTAGCTTCACACTTCTGTACAATGAGAGTTTTTAAAACCTGTTAAAAAGGGAAATGACCCTCTAAAGCCCAATTTCAGGCATCTTAATTCTGTAAGTATATAGAAAGGCTCTCAATTCCACTTAGACATCTAAATCTGAGGGAAAAAACACTTCTGTTTTCATTATTCCTTTTTCTTGAAACTTGCAATATAATTAAAAATCAAAAAAAAGGTTGTCCTTGATGCTGAGAATTTCTCAGCAAAATGCTGTGGACCGACAAAGCTGAGTTGATTGCTTTCGTGTAGCTAAAAACAGATTCATATTGGATGCGCACATACAAATTATTTTTGAAGTGGCTTTCCATGTGACTAATTGACTTCCCTTTGTTTGTTTCATTAGGTTGTTTTTGTTGTCCTTTTTTAACTTTATGAGCTTGCCAGTATCTGAAAGTGATCATTCATATGAAAGGAAGAGGAAAAATAATTGCACTTTTTTTAAAGCATGCTGTGTTTGTAGCTTAGGTGGAGAGAAAGACAGAGCAGCTTTCTTTAATGTTGAAAGGCATATGGTGTCTGATGCTCTTGATCAAAATCTGCGTATCTTACACTCAGCACGCCTAGTTTAGATGTCTGTAGCCAATACTTGAAGCCCCTTAACCTGGAGATCAGAAACAGGTACGGGACTTATCCACCTCAGTCTTGCAGTTGAAAGCTGATAGTGTACATCTGGCATTTATTTCATGCTCATAAAAAGGTGAAATACTTGGTAAGAAAAATAAAACCAGAAGAAATCTATGGTTCAGAAAGGAGTTAGTAAAAATTAAGTAAAAAGTTTTGGACATACTAAAATTAGAATGACAAAGGAAGACCACACAGTGGAGTTGGTGAAATTTCTAAGCCAGTTCTTTGAAATCAAAAAATTGAGAGGAACCCAGTGGTTTTGTGCCCCTTTTTCAGTCTTTATGCTGTGTAAATGGAAACAGGACATCCCTTATTCAGACTCCTCTGCAAGTTTGCTTTTACCACATCCATTCGTATAACCTACCTGAATAACGACAGCTTCATTATTACTTTTAAGTCTCTCTTGTGTTTCTAGAGGCCAAATATTTTGGAGAGAAAGGAACAGGAGATTCATTCTTGTTTGTATAGAGACTTAACCGTTTCCTAGTAGAGTCAGGCTTGTGGCATACAAGTTTTTTACCAAAAAATTTCTTAACATCTTTTTAATACCCTATTAGGAAAGATCGTACTGTCCTCCTTTTTACTCTGAGTTCACTTTCAAAATTGTAGTCGGTAACCTATTATAAAATGAAATGTTGCAGGCTTGGTCTCTGAAATGAGGTGAAGGAGAGAAGTTGCTAACTTCACATAAAAGGCTGTTCAAGCATACGTGATGCCCTGAAAAAGAAGCAAAACCACTTGTGCATGAAGATGACAAAAAGTCACTGCGCGTTTGAATATTTAAAGATCATTTACTCATTAGTAGTGAATTTCAAGTAGCAGATCAGATTAACAAACCTGAGACCCTGCCACAGCTGGGTATTGAGCTAGGAAGCCTTTCAAAAGCAACAGTGGCTGAGCCTATGTTTTTTGGGCTATTGCCTATGTATCATTCAGAATTAAGATTGATCCTAGAAAATTCTTGGCATATTAAGCCACCAAATGCATCTGATAGTCAACGGCAGCATTCCCACCTATCGTCCAAGACTGATTAAATCCTGAGGGTTTGGGGCAGCTTTAATGAATTTAAAGCACGACAATGCATAACAGCGTTTAGCCCAGTAGTTTGGGGTTTCTTTGTGAGCGTAGGGGTGCTTGTGTTGCCATCCTAATACACATCGGTACCAGGGGTCCTTTAAGGAGGCCTTACACATCAACTCTGCAGTAGGGTTGGTGGTGCAGAGCATCCGAGTTCAGCTGCACACGTTGGCCGAGGTGGCACCTCATCAGCAAAACCGTGTGGTCTTCACCTCTCCCATCAGTGCTGCCGTCACACAGAAGGCCAAAACTGAGTCGTCTCCTTCTGTGGGTATTAGATCCTGAAAAGCAATGTTGTGGCCTCTGGCTGCTTTGAGGTGCCGGAAGGAGATAAAACCTCACAGATGAAAACTAGCAACAGTCACCTGAAGCATGAGTTGCAGCATCATGTGTGTTGATTGTGTCTGTCCTGTCCTTTGTGAAAACAGTCAGCTCTGTGTGCTGTTCCTGCAGAAGTGGCTTCTCCGTTCACGCAACAGGACTTTAACAACAGAACAAGTAACTCAGCAGAGAGCGTAGGGAGAAAAAAAAAAAAACAACACTTGGGTCAGTTCAACACTCGGTAGTTCTCTGTGAACAGCACATGAGATAGTCCATAGCGAGCCTCTGGGTAAGATGTTGCCCAACTGAGAAAATCCCGAGGAACACTCGTTTCCATGTCCATGTGAACTGAGTGCATTTTGAGCTGATTTCAGCATCTTCAAAATAAAAATTGATTTGTTGATGGCAGCATGGAGCAAGCATGTTTGGAGTGTTACTCAGCTGTCAAAATACAGTATTGCTGATGGGGATTCTTTTTCCATCCCCGTGCAAAAGGAGGAGCTCCAGTCTGGCATCTTGCTACTTTTCTCACTGCATTACTAATGTTGACTTTTTCTGGGTTTTTAGCATAACAGATTTCTTACTCATTGGGACATTCCAGAGTCCCTGATTCTTTCTTTTTTTTTAAAGGGGAGAAGAGAAATGAAGAAACAGGTAACTTCTTGTCCTTAAAGAGTTTCTGAATAAAATGTTCTCTCTTGTTACCTTGAAATCACTTTGTTGCTGAGAGATTCTTATCATTTTCTTCATTTAGTGATGACAAGGTAGTAGAAGAACAACCAGAGGAAGACGAGGAGCTAACCGTTGTGGAAGATGAAGATGCTGATGACGATGATGATGATGGTGATGAAATTGAAGAAGAGACAGAGGAAGAGTATGAGGAAGCGACTGAAAGAACTACCAGTATTGCAACCACTACCACCACAACTACAGAGTCTGTGGAAGAGGTTGTCAGAGGTAAATTCATGGGCATTTAGCTTGGGGCTGGAAACCTGATCCTGCTGCTTTGCATGTTTGCCCTTTACAACAAAAAATGTTCCAAACAGCAAAATATCCTCAGTTGCAGCATTGTTATGCTTTGGCTTCTGTAATTTGCACGTTGAATCCCCTCCCCTTTCCCATTACAAATATGCTTTGAGGTGTCTGACAAGGAAGTGTCAGATGTGGATGGAAGCAGAAAGGTTGCTTTTATTTTAAAGTGACATTAAATAAAATTTGACTGCCATATGTAGCAAATAATACAGGAGAAGTATGTGTGTAGGTTATCGTGTGCATGTGTTGCAGAAAGATAGGGAGTGTCCACTGAAAGCAGGAGCTAGCAGTAACTGGTTTGGTCTTTTATATTAACAGCAGTTATTAGTCATTTTGTGTGATTATGTTAGATACCTGTTTCCAGTATTTCTCCATGAGCTAGTAATTCAGTGAAATGAGGTGAATTTAGAATCTAACTAATGAGAGTCGGGCAGAGAAGGGGTGCGGGAGGGAACAGGAATGCATTGCCCAAAAAAGGAAACCATAAAGTGAGAGAGAAAGCTTCATCTCTAAAATTTGGTTTTCATGATACTTCGTATTTATTAACATAACTGCATTTTTAAGCTTTGAATTTTACCATTTTAACCTAGTCCATGGACAACATAGCAACATAAAAATGTTTAATGCCTCATTTCTCCTGCTATACATATTTGAATGAACTATCCTTATATTTCTTTTTTAATAAATACAATTCCATATGCTGTAAATCTCTAAGATAGATGCCGATTTTTCTGCAGGGCTTACATCTTTACCAAAAAGTGCTGGAGATGATGACAGAAAATGAGATTAAAGGCTTCAGTTGAAAAGAGAGGAGTTGGGACTTACAGGAGGCAGAGGCAAAATGGCAGTGATTGGGTGGTCATGAAATGAGGCAGAAAACATCTGGCCTGATTCCTTTCCTCTCTCCTTGGTCTCCCACTCCATCCCCCTGAGGATGCTTGGGACTGAAGTGTCAGCATTCTCCCCCGTTTTGTGTGTGACAGCATCCTTTCCTCTGGAAGCGGTGTGCTGCTGTTTGGCAGAGCAGGGGGGCTGCCGGCTGCCATTCCTCACACACACCCAGGACAGAACGATGCCCGTGGGATGCTTTGGAAAAAGTGGAGTTCCTTCATTTAGATTTTTCTGTCTGGTCTACATCCAGATAAGCTCGCTAATCAAAAGCGCTAATGTTTCACTAAAATCACTTGCAAATGTTTCTTTCTAAGGCCGGCAACGCGGTCTTGTGCATTTCTGCCTTATGGAACTGCGTTGAGTGTTTTGCTCAGTTATTGGAGAGCCATTTCAGCAAGGAGGGGGCGGGAGGAGATTATGTTTAAATCTTTAAACCAATTAAATGTATTTCCATTTGTGAGCTTTTACCACCTGGGGATAAAACACCCTGTTCTTGCTGGTAAATGAATATGGAGAGAGAGGGGTGGAAAAAAAAAGTACACTTGACTTTAATGGGATTTTGGATGAGTGGAAATGAGGACAAATTAGGTAGAACGTGTTTCTTTACTGAGGTTGACATTTCAAAGAGGTTAAGATGTTTAGCCTTCAGGAAAGTAGTGTGTAATAATATGAATGTAAAATACAAAAGAAATGAGGCGAGGTATTGAAGCCACCTTTTAAAAGTCCTTTAGAAGTGTATACACTTGCTAGCTGATAATAAAACGCTATTGTCCTGTTTTTCCCAGGTCTAGAATTTGCCACCTTGGGTGACTGTGAGTGAAATATGTGTTGCTGCAGGTGAAGTGGGGGCAATCTGTTACCAATACAAGTTTTAAGTGCAGCTCTGCCACAGCCCTTTGGGCTTTCTGACCCCCATCCCTTCTGGGGCGCAGCGGGGGCAGAGACTGTCCCTCAGCGTGTGTAGCTGGTATCTGACAGAGCTGCACTAGAGATAATGCTTAGGAGAAATGTAACTGTAGAAGAGTACAATGATAGACAGCCTTGGCCCTTGCTTCTGCTTCCTGTGCTGCACTTGAGAGAGAGCTTCTTACAGGGCCTCTGTCCTCCTGATGCGGCCAGAAGGTCCAGCAGAGGAACTCCTGTGGTGGGCATCTGCTGTTGTCTCGCTGTTGCAAACAGAAGAGTTTGTCGCTGTCAGTCCAAGTGAAAAAGGCAGAGGTGCCTCATAGACAACGTACGTATTAGGAAGTGATCCATCCTATGGAGGCACCTTGAAAGCCTTTCCAGGTGGGCTTAAGCGTCAGACCTTTGTTCTCATGGACGTGAGCTCTGTTCAGGCTACTTTTCCGAAGCGTTACTCGGTGCAGTTCATAAAGTGTATCCTAGGATGCTCTTCACAGAAACTTTACAGCCAGTTTTATGTATGCTTTATGAAGCTATAACTAATGTTATGCCATTAGCATTAAGGAGCACAGGGTGGGTTTGCCCAATTTGAGAGGAGTTGCTTTTCATATGTGAAATCAACAAAGAGCAACTGTTCTAAAAACATAAATTAGGATCTAATTGTGGGCTGGTACTGAGCCCTTTCTCCCCCAAATCAGTGGAGTGATTGCTGTCAGCTATAAATAATTGAAAAGCATAAATGTAATGTTTCACTTTTAAGGAGACTTGTGCTATTGTAGAATCAATTTGTCAGGCAATTTTATTTATTTTAATGAATTGTGAGTAAAATAGCAATAGCAGAACGACTTGCAAACTTATTTCCAGTGAAAAGCAAGTTTGTCTTGCCTAGAGAATGAGAGGTCATTGGCAAGAGAACAGTTTTTTCGTTAAGTTTCTACAGCAACCATATTTTTATAAGCTATAGTGTTTATTCAGAAATATGAATCAGTTTTTCCTAGCACGATAACATGCCAGTATTCGCTTCCCTGCCTTTTGTGAAGGACCATCTTTACTCTCAGTTCACCCAGAGTAGGGCAGCAGACCCTAGACTTTCAGAGACGCTCTTGCTGGACTTCAGATATTAAATCCAGCGGATCGTGGGTCAGAGGTTGCGGGGATCCAAAGAGCGAAATCAATGTCGGGTCGACATTTTTCACCTTTGATCACAGGGAGATATCACTGAATTTGTGCTGAAGAAAGTGCGGCTCCTTTATGAAGCCCTGCAGGAAAACTGTGGCTCCTGCCTTTTATGTCTATATGGAGTAAGGGAGGTGACTCTCCGCTGGCCAGGATTTAAGCAGGGAAGCAGTTTGTTTTCCACGTTGTAGCATCATGGGTATTGCAGAGCTGCTCCCAACGCATCCATGCTCCAGGTGATTCTTCCAGTGTGTGACTGAACCAAGCAGGATTGCTGCTTTCCCCGTCACGTGCAATTGTTTGATTTCGTTTCCGCTCTCCTTCAGCTCAGTAAGTGACAAGAAAAATCAGTCTCTCTTGGTGCACAGCAAAGAAGCAGCAGTTTCAGCTTAGTGCTTCCTCTCAACATAGCAGTCAATCAGGTCTCATTTAAAGGAGAGCAGCTGGGTCAGCGCAGCAGCCTGGCAGAGAACGCTTGGCAGCTTCTCCGCATACCTATCAGCAGATGCGGGGGATTCAGCAGCGTAAGCTTGACCTGCCTCGTCTAGCGTATAATGTTGCCCTTTAGCAATTGGGTTTGCTTTCTCTAATTCAGCTGGATTTCTTTAAACGGTTAGGAAAGAATTTAAGCAGTGCTGCTTGACGTGACATTTTAACTGTGTTTACAATCTGGAGTTGCAAGCGAGAGGCCATATGCTGGTTTCCTAGTAAGAGAAAAGTAACTTGATGTTTATATGGTAGCTCTTAGCTTTATTGATCTAGATGGGTTTTTTGTTCTGAAGACTTGTGTCTAAAAGAATTTCAATTGATGCAGTGACAGCTACCATCTATTCTCTGGCAAGGGAGGTTAACCTGGATTGCTAGACCTATCAGCTGTAAATTTTGGGACGATAGTAGTAGCATCTATTAGATTAATCGGGCTTTTTTCACCCTCAATAGCTTTGCCCCACTTTCTTTGAAAGTTTATTATCTTTCTTTTGAAGTAGTAGTTGTTTGTTCTTCATTAGCATCAAGACTATGCGGTATGCTTTAGTTGGAAAGTAGTAGTGTGTAGTTGTATTCCCTACTAAGAAAACATCAATACATTGCAATATGAATGGTACACATTATGATAACTCTGCTGGTTTTCTGTTGTGAGATCTTTATTAAGAAGGATAATCTCTAGCATATGAGCAAGAGCTGATAAAATTAACCTAATGGATTTGTATTGAAATGACTGATAGCTTTTAATTAGATACTATAATTTAAAGCACAGCTATTCAACCACTGTATAATACTTCAAGATATGTTGCAATTGGAAGGAATCTTTTACGTGGTCTAATAATCTTGTTGATGGAAAAGCAATATATTACTACCATTTGGGGTCAAGGGCAAAAGTACTCAAATACTAAAGACAGTAATAGTGTTGTTTCACATAAGGTTGGAGGGTGGAGCGTGGTTTCATTTGAAATATATCCTGCCAGAAGAAATTCCCTGAGAATCTGTTTCCCTAGGGAAAATGTGATTTTACTGTACTGAAGCAATAATTAATTAAATATTTACGTGAAAAGTCTGGAGTGCACTTTGGGGCTAATCCTCATGTTCACTGTCTTGCCACATTAGCATAATCATTATGTTGTGTGGCGACTGTATCTTTTTTTAAAATATACATAAATTCATGACATTTTATTGACCTACATTTAAAATCAAGCTGACATTTTTGTTTGGGTTCTGGCCATTAGAAGTAACTATATGGCACCTTGGTTCAAATTCTGTTGTGCACAAGTAAACAGAAAATGTATTTTTGCATATTTATCCCACTTTTAGAATCGTAAGGCTTGGTATTCAAGTATACAATTACAAATTTTTTTGTATTCCAAATATCCCCTCTCCAGTTGCTTAAGAATAAACATTAAATGGGGAAATTCAATCTTAATTGCGCAGGATGGAAATTACAATTTTAGAGTATTTAATAGTTTTGGAAGAGCTGTTCTTCAGTATTGCATTTAGAACTCATAATTTTGCTTTATTCTTTTAACTTTCTCTGTAGAAAGTATTTTAGCAATTGTGTAGCTTGTACACCAACTTTATTCCTAGAGTATGTGCCAGCTTCACAGCTGTCTTCTCTCAGTTCCAAAAAATCTCTTCTGAAATTAGCTTTTATCTTTGAAGACTCAAACTAAAATTTAGCTGCCTCTTCTAAACATATATTCAGAATGAGGAAGTTTTGTTTTAATGAAATTATTCTTAAATTTTCCCTTTTGATTAATTCATTGAGCAAAACAGTATTGTGCCTTTTTGGAACGCAAATAGCATAACTAAAAGATGAACAGAGTGCATTTACTTTTTAACTTGTCTAATTTTTCTGAGCTAGTTAAAAATTGAGACTAATATAGATACATGTGTATTAATAGCCTCAAACTATAGCTGTCAGTTCCTGAAGACACAGAAGCCAAAATTAGTCCAACTGTAATATTATATGTACTAGTGCATAATAAAGAGGAACATATACTTCGTGATAGATGTTTGAGAGGTTTATTCCTTTGGCCTCTCTTGCCTTAATGGATTGCTTTGTTCTTTAGTGAAATACAAATGGTAGAATATAAGATTGTGATCCCATATACTTAAGCAGCGAATGCTTTAGTTGTTCACGTCTGGTGTGATTATGATACGTGGTTTGAACTGACAGCAACGTAGACGAAGCACGCACTTGCCAGTACTAGCCAGCTGGTTCATACCACCGCCATGATTTGTTTATATACATGACAATACAAATTTCAAACTTGAAGAGGTGGTAGTGTAGAAAGAGCCGTAAATATGTTATTTTTTCCATTGCCAGGGCTAAATTAAAGAACCTGTAATATTTGTAAGACAACATGATAGTATCTTTCTAACATAACATTAAGGTAAAGAAGTTTTTCAGAGGTGTAAACTAAGCATAGGGCCCAACTTCCAAGACAGGTTGGAGATGGTACTCTAACTCCTTCAGTTAGGTTGGTTTTGTTTGTTTTGTTTTTTGTTAAATTCCCTCCAAATTTAATTTCTGGTTTATCATTTGGAACTGATTGTGCTAGCATTTAAATGACCTTAGTTCTAATGATCTTGTAAATAAATTCAAATCCTGAAGAAAATACTGAGCAACCTTGATGTTTACAGCGATAGAAGTATGTAAATGTAGCTTTAATCCCCCCTCCCCCCTTAGAACTTTAAATTTTATTTCAGATTCCTCAATTGAAAATGTTGGTGTTCACAGAGTAAGTGTTAGTCCCATGTGGGAAAAAAAAGCATGGAGCTGAGATTTTTGGAATAAAGCAATTATAATTTCACTTTGATTTAAAATGAGTTTTCTTCAAGGAAGAGAAAAAAACAATTTATATGGTAATGAAAAAATATAAAATGCCATTCAGAACCATATTCTGTATTTTCCTCTATAAAAACTGATCGTCAAAAGTATCTAAAGTGTTTGCACATAAATTCTAATTAGCTCTACTAACAGCATTTTGGTAAATGAGTGTTTATGGAAGTACTTTCTGTAAAGCCACTATAAATCAATGTCCACATACTTGAAAACTGTGTATTTCCTAGGATGCTGAAGCCTGTGTTTTTCAAAGGAAAAACAATGCAGTCAGTACCGATTTTAATGTAACTAATTTGTTTCCAGTATACCCCTTTAAGTATTAATTTAAAAGCAAATCAGAAAGCTTTGCCACACTGTTGTCCTTCAAGGAATGCCCTACCTGCTTGGTTAGAAACAACTCCTCTTGATGCAAAGAAGCTGGAATAACTCTAAGAAGCTTAGAACAAAGAAAGTTGAATTATACTTTCCTGATTATCTCAAAAATAATTTGCCAAATCTTAGGTTTCGGAAAGAGAAGGTTTTGGCAACTGTAATCTTTGGCTTAATGTACAGAGAAGGTGGGAGAAATTTTACTATTGAAGAAGGTTGGTGTGAAAACTCTGTCTGAAAAAAAAATTTAGACCGCTTGTGAACCTCGGTAGTGGCAAGGGCTTGTCCTCTTTAATTTTATCCAGCATCATGAAGCCAAAGGCAAAAATGTGTCTTTGGAGAGAGAGGAGTGAGTGAGTTCCTTAAAGCGAAGCTCACCGATAATACTTGATGTACTTGATACAAATTATTTGTGATATCAAGTAAAATTGAATTATACAGTGGCAAAACGTAACTCGTCTTCTAATCAGTTTTCAGCAACAAGATTAATATATGAAGCAAAGACAGCTCGTAATTTTTTGATGAATCATTTAGCAGTGTATGCTACCTGCCTGCCGCTAATATCTGTGAAAATACCATAGCTCATCCATCATAGGCATTAATTGCTACACTCGGCAGCAGGGGAAGGGGAAGCAGTATTTGTACTAATAGCCAAAAAAACCTTATTGCATTTCCCATTTTTGTACTCCATTTCCCCACCTTCTCAGTTGCGGTGGCACAGCTGAGGATCAAATGTTGTGGCTTTTTTGTATGAAGACAAGTGATGGGGATGTGGAGAGGCATGAGAAGAGCAATTGGCCCACCAATAAGAGCAATGGGACCATTTCGCAGGCATTGAAGATGGTTTAAAAATGTACACTTACCCCAAAGCAGGGGTGAAGGAATGCTACTCTGGCCCTTCACAGAACCGGTGGTGGTGAATGATGGTGGCATCACTGCAAAAAGGGGGACAGCAGCAAGAAGTTTTCTAGACTGGACCATCAATATGCTTCCCTCAAACAGAGCAATCATATAACAGTAACCCAGAGCACTTTTCCCCCCTCTTGTTTGTCTTTAGGTCATAAACTGTTTGCACGGTGGCCCGTTTCTCTCTGTGATTAAATAATTAGCATTTAGATGTCACCAGTAGCAGTACAGCCCGCTGTGCAGGCTGGGGAGAAGGATGTCCCTCCACTGCCTTGCAGATGACGAGCCAGGCAGGAGGCAGGTCCCTGGCCACAACACAGGGCTGCAGTGCTTCAAAGGCTTGTCCTTTTTATTGTGCTACCCTGTGGCTTCTTGTGTGCTTGTCCCAGGGTATCTTTGTGTGTATGAATGACTTCAGTTTCCAAAGAGCCCGTTCCTTGTTGTCACTGGAATTAGTTATTTGATGGACAACTACTGTCACTTTTTCACCTTATTTGCACGTGCAAAAAAGCCTCTGCTGCTGTTTCTGTGAAAGAGGTACCTACAGGAAATTTCAGATTAAATCTGTGAACCGTTCCCACACTGATAACATTTAACAGTGCAAAATTAAATTAGTCAGACGTTACAGCAAAAAATAATATCTTGAGGGAAACCGAGAAGGCACTGATTGGGTGGGTTAGCCCAGCGTCAAGACTGAGTTGTTGAGACCTTTGTGGTTTTTGAAATGACATTTCCTGTCAGCAAAAATTCTCTTGATTACACCTGTCTCTTTAATGTCAAGAGTCGCTATTCATTTTTAACTGACATATGGCAGCTCTTCCAAGGCTGTGCGAAGTTACCTTTGTGTGAAGATTTGACTGTGTAATTGGATGATGGGGCTAGACTTTATTTGAAAATAAATCAGAAGAATCACTTGTATACTAAATGTGGCATATAATTAATCATATGGTAGTATACAAACAATAGTAATTACTGTGTTTTACAATTAAATACACTTACTTTGTTTTTTCTTAAAGTAAAAAAACCTAATACTCCTTCACCCCCCGATATTCCTTTCCCCCTAATTGCTTGGTACAGAGCTGCGACATTTCCAGTGCATCTCTGATGATTGAATAGGTGGATCTGTTTCTCTCAGACCAAATGGATGCTCCCTAAAATTGATTCTTGACATTATTTATAGGTGCTGTATATGAATATGTTAAACACGTGTAAACTTATACCTAAATTACATACTTAAGGAAATGTAGATAGACATTGACTACCGATGACATTTGAATATAAAATCTGTTTATAAGTAGCGGTGCTCCTGGGGAGAGTGAAGTGATGAGTCAGGACAGACTGAAAGGCCAGGATCTTTGTAGCCAGCATCCAAGAGTTGATGAGCGCGAGGGGGATTTTCAGTGCTAACGCACTGATATTTCTTTGTACCTTTCAACCCTTAGGGATCTGCCTTCCACAAAATTCAAATATATGCAGAGAATTTAGAAGCCTCTAGTTGAACATACCAGCTTGTCTGCCAATGCAGCGCGTGGGACGAAAGCAAATGAGGAGCGTATTGGTGTTTAACGTTATGTAGATTTGAAACTGGTTTTGTCTGTTTGGAACATTATTGGTAAAGGGCTATACGTTTACATGTGTAATTGGCCAAATTCCAAATTTTAAGCAGAATTTGCTTTGTCTTCTTTTAATTTGTGTGGTTTGGTTCTTCCCTCAGGTTTTCATGTGTTGCAGGGTACAGGCAGAGACTGTGGCAGCTCACAATGAACACAAACACAAACCGTTTTAATTTTTCCCTGTATATATTCACTGGGGATGATATTTTCTCCCATGGATGGGATAAAGCTATGGCAGTAATTTTATATATGTGAGCCCTCAAACTATGAATTGTAAATGCTGTGCCAGGCAGCTTGCAAGAGGGAGTTTCTTCGACAGTGACTATGTATAAATAGGTGTCTGAAGAGAACTTGTTTTCCTCTATAACTCATAAATACATTTTTATTTGGTTTTTTCTTTTGTGTAACCTGAGAAACCTTCTCAGCTGGGGGGAAGGAGAGGATGTGTAGCTAAAAACCAGCAAGAAAAAAAAAGTGAGACCTGCTTTGAGATGTTCCCCTGCCGCACAGGTGCCAGGGGAGCTGCTCAGGTGGGATTCTGCTGGGGGCCATCAGCAAGCACCGTGGGCCGGAGCTGGGGAGGGGGGGTTGTACCCCCCTGGCCTGGAAGCAGACCAAACTTCATGCTAGTACCATTGCCACCGTGATGGAGCTTGTTTCGGAGCAACACCCCTCAGTGTGTGCAGATAAAGTAGCTACAAAAATAGAAGTGTGGGCAGGCTAGGGAGACTTAGTGGCATGGGTCTGAGTCAGCTCAAAACGTACCTTTTTCAGGGGTGGTTTTCCAGGAAGGGGTTTCCCGTTCCCCAAAACACCTCCTTGGTGCCTCTCCTTCCTCGCTCTCATGCGCAGACATTGAGAGGCACCTAATTAGGAAACCGAGATGAAATACCATTGACATGCTAAATGTGGTTCCTCCGGGTCTCCTGTGACTAGAGGTGTGCTCTGAGCAAGCCGAGACTGGTCCCTGCCGCGCCATGATCTCCCGCTGGTACTTTGACGTGGCCGAAGGAAAGTGCGCGCCCTTCTTTTACGGCGGCTGCGGCGGGAACCGGAACAACTTTGACTCGGAGGAGTACTGCATGGCGGTCTGTGGCAGCGTCAGTAAGTGCCCCTCCACGCCAGCCTCCCTCCTTCCCTCCCTCCCGCCGCTCGGGAGCGGGACTGGGCTCACACTAACCCCTGGCCGCGGTCTGTCCAACACCTCCGCTAGATCCTCTCTAGCCTCTCGTTAACCCGGCATGGTAGTGGGCAACTTCTTGGTGCTGTAGGTGGGGGTCTGCAAGTAGGTAGCTTAAAGCCTAACACTTCCTTAGACGAGGCCTTCGCACTCACCTTCTCTTAATTTTTCTGTCCAAGCGTACTGACGTTTTGCGTGTCCCCGTGTGTGCATGTACAGTGCATGTGCAGGGAAACACACAAACTTTAGGGAAGCCCCAGGTAAGTTTAAAAATAGCTTATAGTTTGTTTGTACAGTCTATTTTCATGCATTATTTCTGACCTTTTTAAATCAAAGCAATGTAAGCTCATTATAATACCAGAATATTTATTTCCAGCCTCAGAACAACTGATTTCTTTTTGTTTGGTTGTTTTTGGTTTGATTCAATACCTTGTGTGTGTTTACAATGGAAAGGGGAAAAATGACCTTTGATTTTTAGGTTTCCCTGAGGGCCGCGATGCACGTGGATGTGAATCACCTCGTATTTTGTTTAACGCAGCGTTTATTTTAATGATCATTTGCTGTGAAGAAAGAGCGCTCGCACTGTGATTTTGGTTTGAGAAGGATGGCTTTCTCCATCACAGGGTATTGAATCATCAGATGCTGCATTTTTATCAGCTGTGTTACGGTTGAGGAGCCTCTGGTACCCTCCCCTTCCATCTGCCTTGCCTGCACATATTCTCAGGAGAGTATTGACGGCCTTTTACATCTGAAACATTAAAGGCTGAGTATGTATCTCATTGTCCTGCCTGCTTACAGGGCAAGGAGGAGCAGAACAGAAGCAGCACATTAGGACTGCTTTTAGTAAAATATTTTCCAACTGCACCTCAGAATATTTGAAATAGCTAGAAGGCTTAAAAATGCCCACAAACACAAGCATCAAGGTGTGCTATGTGTGTCATGGAGCAGAGGAGCTGACCTCTATTTTATTGGAGCAGGAGCAAGAGCAGCCGTGGAGGCTGGGTTGCTGCTCTGGTGCTCCAGCTGCATTTCATCTCAGCATCTTTTAGAGGTGTTCATGGCAAAGCTCCATGGAGGGACCTGGAGAAAGGCTACACAAGGCCGGTGAGGAGGACACCTCATGGACAGCAGTCAGCTTCTGCAACAAGACAGAAGATGTAGTGAAGAAACAGAAGAGCTATGCAGTAGATTGGAAGGAAGTCTATAATATATTTGCTAAAGGAATGACATTTTGAACCATTAAGTTCCGGGGTTAAGTAAGACGTTTCTAGAGATGCAGAACATGGTTTGTCTCTGATTGCATGACCTATGACAGGCAAGAAAAACTGAGACTCTGTAATGAGTTAAATTAGGACAGTAGTAGAAAAAAAGAGAATTTTAAAAGCAGAAACATTTATGCAATGAAAAATGCAGGGTATGCAATCTTAACGAACAGTTGATACTGTAGACGTAGAAGGAGGAAAGAAAATTAAACTTGAAGATGGCTGACTCGTGCAGGTTTGAGGCATAGAAAAAAAACTCTGCAGTGAGAGAGATATCGAACAATAACGCTAGAAAAGCCACTTAAGCTTTTTTCAATTAAGTTTCAAGTAGGTGAGATGAGGCTGTGTTTATGCTTTAGGGTTATGGCCAACAGAGAATTTGTAAAGGGTGATTACCCTTTTCAGTCACACGTTGGGTGAGTATCATGTTTAAGGGGTGATTGGATCCCAGACAAGTTGATGGCCATCAAAACTAATAGTGGAAAATAGCTGAGAAACTTAACCTTTTGCTACTTTGCATCTGGAAGTAGTCCCAGTCAGCAAGGGAAGAACGATGGGACTGAACATGATTTACCTGCACAGAGCTTTGGATACTTCAGGAGTTTGCCTTGGTCCGTAAGAATCAATTAAAGTCACCTGCCCCTGATAGTACACCTCTTGTGACAGTACCTGTTCCTTTCCCTGGAATTTTTTAAAAAAGGGTGATGTGGACTTCATCCTTGTGCTTCATGGCCAACAAGGTAGGATTGAATGAAAAATAGCTATTGGCTTTCTGTGCTGTGCTATTTTATTTTTAAGGTCAGTAGAAGAGTTTCTAAAAGCTGTATATACTTGTTGGAAAAAGTCATCCTTTTCACATACCTGATAGGGATTAAGAATTATTACTGCCTTTGTCAGCATTGCTAAAAAATATAGAATATTTCTGTGAGCACTGGACAACAGCATAAATGAGGTCGTCTTGTAGGTCTTGACTCTTGCAAGATTGCAGTTTTCTTAAAGACCTGGATTTACAGGTTTATTTTGGCTCCTGCCCTTCAAGTTGAGCCATAGGGATGCATTTCTTTCTCCATCCAAATTCTGCAGTGGGACTCGACAGACTCAAATATCTCCTGACATCGTGCATCTTGCATGAAGAGCTGTAGTTACTCACCCAGCAGTTCAAACGTGAGAGTTTCATTTCTGCCTCTCCTGGTGCTGCAAAATTATTACACAGAGGGAAGGGTGTTGCTGACTAAAAGAGCAGTCACATCACCAAACAGACTTCATGAGAATTATTCTTACAGAGTAAAACTTGGAGGGATGAAGCTCCGATTTGTCACATTGCTAATACAGTGGTGTTACCTACAGGTTGTAGGTGAAAGAATAGCACCAACTGCTTGTAATAGCAAGCCAGCAGAGTTTATTGTATTACACTTACCAGCAATCTAGTGATCTTTTTGCAGGAAATCTTCTGCTACAAAGGGTGACCTCTGCCATGGTCTTAAAAAAGAATATTATAGATTGAATGAAACTTGGAAATTAGATTGTGTTCCTTCTTCAGACTTCTCTCTTGGCAGCAGCAGTTGTTCAGTCTGCTCGTGCTGTTTGGGAGGATAAATGATTTTCTCTTCCAAGACTGGCATTTCTTAGGCAGCATGTGAAATCAGAAACAATTCTAAATTTGCTGTATAGCATATCCATTAGGATGTTCAGGTGAGCCCAGGCGATTCCTTTTTATCTTAGGGAATTTGGTGGTTTGTTTTTTTTCTTGGGTTCAATTCAACAAAATAATGCCAAGAGCATTGCCATTAGTGTTCTTTTCATAGGTATCTTGGTTTAGTTTGGGATTTCCAATTTTGGGTAATTTTGTGTTTAAGGAAAATGCAGTTAGGTTGAGTACTTGAACTGCAAGGCTTCATTTGTACAACTGGCAGTGAGGAAAAATACAGCAGGTCTTGTCTTTTAACCTAGATCTCACAGAGGACTTCTTACTGATTTTCTTCAGCAGATTCTCCAACAACGTTTGAGTCTATAGCGTACACTTTTCAAGCTACTTTAGATACCTTTTTGTGTTCCATACTGTGATCTATACAATTCTTATTTCTGTTACCAAAATACTTTGTTTTCCTCTGGTTTTGTCTGCTGTTTCAGTATTGCCATACTGCTGCTCCTTATTTTTCATCATTTTGCTGAGTTGGATTGATCGTGAAAATTATTAGAAGTGCTGAATGCCATACATTTCAGCACCTAAGTGAGATCTTGTCTTTGGAACTAATCCAGCGTTGCTGAAAGAGGGGATTTATGTGCTTATAGCAAGCTTTGGATCAGGCAAATGCCACCTACGAAAAAAAAGAAAGAAAAAAAAACAGTGGAGAGGAGTTCCCATCTAGGCCACCACTTTTCTCTCCTCCTTGGGTCTATTTTTTCCTCTACATGACCCTTAACTTAATCTTTCTATTTGATCTTTGTCTATCTGTGTCTCCCCACATTCATGCTTATTTATTTATTCTGTTCCATTATTTATTCCTTTTTTCTTCAATGGTCACATTTTTGTTGCTCCTTTATGTCCTATAAAAATCCAGTGAGCCTCCCTTAGACAGGACACAAGATGGACGCTAAAAGAACATCTTTCCTTTGTCTAGGTGTAGTCTGTTTTGCAGGATAAACTAGACTGATTTTACAGAGAGGAACATGGAACAGTGGGTACTGATTTGGTTTCTCTTGTATAGTGGGCAAAGGACAAAAGGGTGGGATGTGAGTTTATTTTTCTCATAACGCATTGAAATNACAGGCCAGGATGCTGTTGGCCTTCTTGCCCACCTGGGCACACTGCTGGCTCAAATTGGACTGAACCGAAACCTGAGGATGTTCTGTTGTCACAAGTGCTCATATGCTATAAATACTAAAAGTATGAATACTGAATGCTAATATCCTGAATATATTGTCTACAGAAAAAAAGAAAAAAAAAAATCATGTTTTATTCTGCTTCCTTGCTGAAGTCTTTTCACCTTGATCTGAAAAGGTGGGTCTCTCCTGTCGTGTAGAGCCTTAGACTCTCTCCACTATCAGTGAATTTGACTGATGCTCTAAGCTCTGACAAAAACGATTTGTCTGTTGGGTAGGAGCTACTACTGTCACATTTTTTCATTCATCACCCAGCTGCACAGGAATTGATATATAATTGCCCTAGAAGTAGAAAGCTTTAAGGATCTTGTTACCGATTCCTTCAGCCTGCCAGGCCACATGCTTTCTCTCGACTGATTTTTAATAAGGATGTTCAATACTGTCTACAGGTTCTATTTGGTATAAGGACTCAAACTTCTACTGTGTGACTGGCCATGATGGCTCCTTTGAAGTCATTAGGATCTATCAGGCAGTTATTTCAGATTTAATGACCTCAGAATGGGTATGTATGGACAAGAATAAGCAGAAGATGATAAATTGCTGTTACCGAAGAAATTATTTCTGTCTTATTGCCATACTAAAAAATAATCTATTGTATCAATTTTTTCTCTTGTCTCTTAATTATAGCTTGTTAAACATCCTTAAAGCCATAGGAAATATATTATTTTTTTAATAAGTGCTATTTTGAAACCATGTGGATGTTTAGGTCTCAACTTGGGGACCAGAGGAGCTTCAAAGCTGTGAAAATTCGTTTTCTTAAATGTGTTTCATTTGTCAGCTGCTGCGTAGGAGACAGCTCTCCCAGCAGCTCCTGCAGCCACGGCGTGGTGAGCGCAATTCGTGCTGCCGTGTTTTCATTTGTTCTGCATCTAAAGCGAGAGTGAGCTGTACTCTGGTGGCACAGTCAGATTTTGAAAACTTTGACATATCACTAAAATTTACCTTTAATGAAATAGGGGGTTTTATCATTGCACTGAATTCCTACGGCTAACATCAAAGGGAAACAACAGAGTGCAGTGCTGCCAGTTGCCTCCTTCCTTGCATAAACCCTGGAACCTAGTAATAGGTTTAAATGTCAACACACATTGTTCTATTTTTGATCATTTTAGTGCGCGATCACAGATTTTAGGTGAATTTAGGTGAAATAGTATTTATTCTCTAGGCTAAATTTTGTAAACTTACAAACTTGCTAAATCTCCTGGTGATTTTTAAGTGACAGATAGTTTATTTTAATTTCAAATGGAAGATAAGGAAAGAGACGTTCTAAAAGCTAGTGCTTCATAATATACATGGAATTTTACACCGCCTTAAACATAGATTAAAATACTGTACACAAGGCTAAGACTAATACGCGGGATCCACTCTTACTGCTTTTCATGTAGGCTAGCTTCAGCCTGCCTGCATTTTAGTATCAGTTTGTCCCTGATAGTTGATAAAATTGGTTTTACTGTGTTCCCAGTTCATTCTCTTAAGTGAGGGAAAAAATTCCCAACCTCTAGAGTTTTGCAGTGTCCAGTTTAGTTTCTCTTCGGAGGTACTGCAAATAACGGTTTGTACCTTTTAACAGCAAAGGCTTATAAGATGGTACTCCTGTTGTCAGGAATTTCCTTTATCCATTTGTTATTTGTTTGGGATGTTGCAGTCTCCCTAGTTAGCAGGAAGTAAAATGTTTTGGCAGCTAAACTTGGCATGCTAACTTCCAGAGCGTGTCTAAGGCGTTAAAGAGCTGCAGTGCATTGCTGTAAGCAAAACGGTAAAATATACCCAATTTTTAGTTAGGTAGCACATTTTAATCCTTTGTCTTGTTTACTGAGTGATTGCTCATTTTATCCGTACAGCTTCAGAGACTGCTTGAGCCTGAGGCCAGGTAGGAGGCTCAAAGACGGGAAGCAGACCGTGTCTAGAGCACATTCATGTGGCCTAGGGGATACTGCCCTTTTGCTGCTCCTGAGGTTTGCGGGGGAGTTGGCAGGCCTCTATCTATAAAAGCAGCAGAGCTGGCAAGTTGCTTCATACCAGGAATGTATTTTTGTTTTTTTGACAATGCACTTAGTGCTGAGAAATATTCATCGCAGCGACTCGCTATGGTGCTAACTTGTCACGGCGCTACAGGAGGTATAATTTAAAATACAGAAGTCTAGTGCTAACATTTCAAATCCTAAAAATCTGCCTTTATAAGTAGTGATAAGGCAAGGAAGCGTTTCACATAATAAGTGCAAACTGTTTTCTTTGAATAAATAAAAACCACCAAGTTATTACAAATACACTAAGCCAGTCACATTAGGCCAACCTATTGGTTCATCACAAAAGCTCTTTATATTCAATTGTCTTACTGCTTCCCAAATTAGCAGTAAAGGGGACATTACCTCTCAAAATTTTAGTTAAACGTGTCCCTCTTTCACCATCTCCAGCATGAATTGCCTCTATCTGCTGGGTTTTATTTTCTCTGGCATGAAAACTTAGCTGAATTGCGTGTCTTGAAGACAATTTTGAATAATGTAGATGAAATCTTAAGGAAAATGTATTTTTGCCATTCTTCATTAATTGTGAGTGCTTGACACTTGTCATTCAGTGCCTAGGAGCTGTAGTGGGATGAATTCTAATATAATCTATTTAAATTGTTAATTTTGACTACCACCTTTAGTTGATGCAAGTGACTAATTCCTGTTTCCACAGAAAGATATAAATTTGCATTATATCTCACCCTTGAACCACATGGGGAGCCAGTGTTGGACTGGGCCTTTTTAAAAAGCTATTGGGTAAAGTTTAGTATTCAAAAGGGAAATAATGCAAATGTTTTCATATACAAGAGTTAGACTACTGATAATTTCAAGCACTGGGAATTTTATTAATGTAGTGTATTATTGTAGACACTGGTTTTGCTGCAACTTGTTTTGTTGTGTCTGATCACAGTTCCCTTTTTACGCGTTGGAACTTGATGACTCCTGTTTGCAGCCTCGGCAGAAGGCATGTTCGGGAGAATACTGCTGTCTTGTATTTGTTCACAGCAGTCTCATTTGATGAAGAATTTAATAGATGGTGAAGAATTTAATAGTTTTTTATCCTTAATAAATATTTGAATTTATGGTGACAAATCAAAAGACAGTGAAATTGAAGCAGAGTATTGCGAAGATGCTTGAGGAAAGTTTGCCGTGGTGACCTCCTCCCATGCATGAGAGGAATCGAAGAACTCATAGGAGGGGGATCTGAGCAGTTAATGTCCGAGATGAGTGCCGAATGGATACGAGCAAGGCAAAAATTGCATTTGTCAGGGCTGGTGAAAAGGAAGGTGCATTCACAGAGATGCAGTGAAAGCATGATTGCCAGGTTCTGGTGGTGCATGGATAGGAAATGTATCTGAAGCTCCTACGTGGAAGGAAGCTTACATGAGGAAAATCAACTTAAACCTAGTTTAGGTGGCAAGTATCAACATTAGTTAAGGTAATAGATGGGGAATAATAGGGATATGGTATTACTTTTTATTTGTCTCTCCAAGAAGTCTCTGTGATTTCACTAAACTCTCTTTCAAGCTGCCTATCGTTTTGATGTCATAAGAACTGTTTAAATGATAACATATCGAAGGAAGGTTGGATCAGTCTTTGCAAAGTAAAGTTCAAGAAGGAATGTAACTTTTAAGCATGAGATTTGTCTATCTCAACGCACTTAATTGTATTTTCAGGCCAAGGTTGCTGAGTTGACCTGTAATTATTCTTTAAATACTAATGCAAGTTATGAAATATTACATTAAACTATGCACAGTCTTTTATGGCAAAGTAGTTTAGCCTTGATGGGTAATAAAACCAATGAGATAACCCAACTATTAAAAAAGGAAAGAGCATCCCTCTGGAACAGTGGGTTCTCTTTCATGTGTTAACTCTCTTCATGCCACCTGTGCCTGGAATCTCTTTCAATTAAACTACTGGACGTTTTTAAACCATGTGCTTTCTAATCCGCTTTAGGAACATTCATCTAATTTAACAAAATTTTGGAAGCTGAGGCAGCTTGAAATGGCAGGTGGAGAAGTCAAGTCTCAGAACTGATGATTCTTTTTACTCTTCAGATGTGATCCCTGAGCATACAACCACTACTGTTAGAGGGGGCTTTTTTTGTTAATTCAGTACCAACATGCACATGTTTTTTTTCTGACAGAAGAATGTATTTCTTTTCATCTCGTCTGTTAGTCCATGTTTTGTGCTTTCCAAGTCCCCACAATTGTAGTCATAAATCCTTGGGTTTTACGAAGAACACTTTACTTCCGAAGACTTTTTGGGTGTCTTAAAGATAATTGTCAAAAAATGAGGATAAAACAAATGTGCAAGATAAATAAAACCCAGCTGGATGCTTATGTGATTAGGCTGTGTGATAAATATGTATTTGAAATGGATGAGCCTTAACATCAATGAGTACCTTAATGGGAGTTCTCATTATCGAGCATCTTTGCTGAAAATTAAAAAGCTGGAGCTGAGTGGCTTGAAGAAGAGGAGTGCCAGGCGCTGATGGTGGTCAGCACAGTTCACTGCTCTGCAGTTACCTTCCAGGCAGGGAGATGTGCTGATGAGCCACGAGGCAGAAGGTCTGGCTCCCAGAACTCCCACCAGGCCAGGGGTGATGTCAACCCTTGGAGCACAGCCGTGCTCTCTGTTTGCCCCACAAAAACTAAAAAAGAAACAAGCAGCAGCAGCAGCAACCTGCCACTTACGGGTAAGACACTAAAACTGGTGACATGTCTGGCTGTCATTCTCACAAGGTCTCCGTTGTGCTGCTGACTGTGGAAGGAGCTCTGCCCTCCCTTTATTTTAGACAGGGTTCAGAAAGTGGTCTTGGTGAAAGTGTGCATGAAGAGAAAATAATTAAAAGTGAAAAGGAATGGTACTTTGCTGGTCTTCCAGCTTAAAGTGCTAAGAATGAGAATAGTGAGAATAGTTGCCTCTACAATGTAGTAGATTAGAATTTGTATATAGTGCGTAAATAGACTTACTGTTCTGTGCCCCAGAGTTGGTCTCTACTAGAAAGCATACCATTTTAGCATATGCTTTTCTCTATGTAAGAAGCTGTTAAGTTTAATAGAATTTAATTATATAAAAACTCATCCTGGTACATCCTTTTCCCTACGTTTCAAGTAATGGTAATTTGCTACAGTCTTAGATAAACCTTTCCCAGCTGGTTTTTTTTTTTTGTCTTGTGGCATTCAGTCCGTAATTTGCCTGTTTTGTAATAAAAAGGTAATCGTTTCTTCCTTCCCTGTTGTTTAGGTTCTGTTCATTGGTTTTGCCACCCTGCTATAAGCAGAGTAGCTCATTCTCAAAAGAATGGGGATACCTTCTTGTAAAAACAGCTCATTTTACCCAGGGTAGCAGTAGCAATAATAGAAACCCTTCTTACTAAAGATACTCCGTACACCCTTGTGATTGTCAGAAATGGTATAATTAGTTGCGGTCTTAGTCCGCAACTGAAAGCTTTGATCTTAATCCTTCATTAATGAGACAGTTGCGTATGTGGAATTCAGAGGCAATAAATACATACACTGAAAACTACATTGTAGTTGGGTAATGCTCTCATTCCGAATGGTTTCCATCTTCTATGTAACAGCCAGTGTCATTTAGAAAAGGGGCATCTACTAATCCTTTCACTTCATATGAGGTTGGTGAGTGACTGGTCTTTCTTTCTTTCTTTCACTGGAGAGGCTGATATGGATTATTTATTTTTGTGTGAAATAGTAAAACAGGATCTGGAGGCAAATTGTTGCATTTTTCTTGCCTCTTTTTTTTTTTATTTTGCTTCTGGTCTTCTGATTCGTAAGGATTGTTGTTAAACAGAAAAATGCATAGAGCATAATTTGGCTGTATTACTGAACCCCTGTGTCCAGGAAGGTTACGATTTTGAAGTCTAATTGGAAAAATAAAAGCATGTGGGAATTGACAGGTAAAATGAGTGCAAATGTGAAGGAAATGTCATCCGTTACTGCATTTCTTCCACACCTGTCAACACACACTTTTTGATCAGTTCTCATACAGTAGTAGAACGAGTTACCTTATAAAACAAGCAACGCATAGAAAATGAAACCTCCTTCTAGGAGCAGATGTGATCAAAAAATAACATCAGGCTGCAGATTTTTAAGGAATCCTCACATTTAACTGATGTCTGACCAAATGTTCCCAGTTTACTATGAGAAAGCATGCAATACATCTCCAGAAATAAAGTTCCCAAATGTATTGGAGTGCAAAGGATAGGTTTTGTGCCAACAGCTGGGAAGAAATTTTAGAATGTTTCTGCTTTATGCAGAAGTGTGAGGCTCAGTATTTTTGTAACTCTATTTTTTTCTTGGGAGGGGCAGGGTAGGCTGTCAGTTATTGTTATGTTGGAATCATAAGGGGTTTTTAACATGCTGTTGATAATTGTGATTTTTTTTTTCTTTTAATACTGGATAGAGAGGTTGTCACATAGTCATTTGCAGGCTTTGTAAATACAGGAAGCAAAATCTTGTGTGGTTATTTGTTTTTAAGCAGACTCATTTTTTGTCAGAGAAATGTTTCTGATTTCAGATTACCTGAATAGCCAACCACTTATAAAAAGACTGCTCCTGAATCGCAGTTATAACAGAAAACAAAAAACGTATACGACCATTTCGTCTCACCTTTTAGTATTTTCCTAAACATATGCCCTGAACTTCTTTTTAATGAAAATTATCCCTATTCTTTAAGAGTTTAAACCATGCCTCTGTTTGCAGAGTGAGACGTGGTTGGTGGTGTTAAGTGCGTTGGTCTCTGTGACCACCAGCGGCTGAAGAAACGCTGCAGGAGCGGTCGGCAGCCCGGGTCCTTACGGCTGGCTTTGTGCAAGCTCGACCTGCTCCGCTGTGCGCCGGGCATGGACTGGTGCCGGCAGCAAGCAGGGAGGGAGAAAACACCTGGGTTTAGCCCTTGTTTTTGTGCCTGTTCACTGGACGGGTTTCGGAAGGAGATGCTGAAGCAGGATGTTTTCAAGGATGCTTTTGGGTGAATCAGCATATCTTTGCATAAGTTGTTTAAACACGTAATTGCACTTAAATACTAAAAGTGGGTGGCTTACTTCTGGTCTGGATTTCCAGCCTTATTTCTGCCTAGCTTTGGTTTCCAGCCATCAAACCTCAATTGCTTCTTTCCGATAAAGCTGTTGTCAGAAATCTTTTCTCAGTAGAGATTTTCTAGATCAAATTAGTGGTCCAATCCCTGGTGGATAAGTGTCACTTGATTGAGCTTCTTACTGTGAGACGGGTCCCCCAAGCTCCCATCAGCCCTCATGCCCATTTCCAAACCCTCTTTCTTTTGGGGACCGCATAATGGAGAGCCACGTGTGCTGTTACACCAGCCTTTTGCACAAGGTCAGGGCTAATGGCTTTCTCCTCCTACGCAGTATTGCTCTTCGTTAGCATTACCCGTTTCAGCGTTAGCTTCAGAGAGCAGGTTGTGGCCAACATCAATGTAGTATCCCCATCCTTTTCCTCTTTCTCCTAGGCACAGCTTGACTGTCTCAGGCATCCAGGTCTGTGGAATGCCTGGTCTTTGTTCAGTGTGGTTTTGCACAGCTTTTTGGGGGGGGCTGGGTGCTAATGGCATCCTCGGCACCAGGCACTGAATTGAGTTTTCCAGTTCTCAGCACCCGCTACTCTCACCTGTTCAGGAACACACCAGCAAGCATCCTGGTGGGAAGTCAGCATATTGTCCGAAAATCCAGGCCATAAAGGCTTTGTGTGTGAGACAGGAGCTTTTGAAAATCAGACCTTGAATGTACAGGTGGCTTAACTGATCTCAGTGCAAATGCCGGTGACCTTTTTNCTTAAATTAATTTGGTGCTTGAGAGATTAAAAGACAAAGCTATTGAGAAATACTTCTGAGCGTTACAGAAATGTTTTCCCTCAGCCTGAGCTTTGGGTGATTTGGTTTTGGGATTTGCGTGTACTTGTTGTAGCCTTTCTGGCAGCCAGCACTGCACCCCAGCACAAACCACGTTATCACTGAAGATGGCTTGTTAGGAGCTTAAAAAGATA
>VXBO01001568.1:346831-439431 GCA_013400135.1 Rhinoptilus africanus | reverse complement strand
GGGGAAGCTTATTTGTTCCTGTTTGATTGTTACAGAACTTCACTAACAAAACTTACAATTTTACGAAATGCAAACTTGTCATTAAATATTTATGAAACAAATCTAAAAATGGTGGAAGGAGTGATAATTTGTGCTGCCTATGACGTCTCAATTGGATTATTTTTGGTTGTTTGTAAATGATTTTTTTTTTTGAGACAAGCAGGGCCTTTCCTTTCACCCCATAACTTTAAAATCCATTGTGCACTTTATACCAACAGCAGCCAAAACCATTCATGCCTGTTGTAGAGAACATGTGGAGATGCAGCCTCAAATGCAGCCATATCCAAAGGCTTTCTCTTCGTTTTGGGGCATTTTGTTTGTTTTGCTTTTGGGTTTATACATCTACTGTAAAACTGCAGGGAAAAGTTAGATTTTGGTTTAAATTTTTCTTGACATTTGAGGATGTATTTCTTTGGGACTAACATGTACTTCTAACTGATGCTTTTAGGGTTTTTTAAAATAATTTAACATAGATGTGTTTAGATTTCAACTTGCTTTGGGAGAAATACTCATAAATAAATATTGTTTGTTATTACTCAGTCTGATGTTCAGAATAAACTTTGCTTTTGTTGAAGACATTGAGAGATGTTTGGGGTGTGGGAGGTTTCTGGGTTTTTTCCTACCTGTATTAGTCTATCTACTAAAATGTATTGCCTCTGTAAGTGAAGTTAATTGTAATACATGTAGTCAAACGCACTTTACAAAATGTCCTGCACAACTATGTGTACAGTCTGTCTTTGTCAGAATTTTTAAACTAACTTTGCAGTTGTTGAACTAAATGTGAGCAGGGGAATTAAACTAATTGCATAATAAAATATCTAGGGATGATGCAGTTGAAATGAAATGGTTGATCATCATTGGAGGTGATTTTTTTAGAAATTGCTGTTACGGCCCTGGCACAGAAATGTTACCAAAGTTAATGTGGAGGTTGTTGGATGTAACTGTGTAGGGAAGGAACTGTTGCTCACTTTGCTTCAATTACCCCAAATGCAAATCTTTCCAATACCAGTGGGATAGGTATTGCTTAGTTATTTGACAGGAATGGCTAGCAATTAGTGCAAGCTTGCTGATTATTTCCAGCATCCATAAGGGGTTTACTTAATCAAAGTTTTTACAAATGAAGTAAATATCTGTGAGGCCAAACTGTCACTAAGGGAAGTATTTGAGGTATTTCATTAGGGTACTATGGGATCCGTAGGTGCTTTAAAACGTATTTGCATTGGCACTTGTGTGTTACGGTTTACCTTTTAAAAATAAATTAATATACAAAGCATGTAACTTTGCAAAGGGCTTTCTGCTGGCTTATGTTCTCTAGTCATTGCTGGGCTTTTTATTCCTTGGAATTTTTCCTTTGGCAGCAGTTTCTAACCTGCTTGAGTAACATTGCTTTGCTCACTCCGAAGAGTTTCTCCTCATTAACAAAATGGGACGGGGGGGAAATCCTTGTATGTTTGCTGTGTGTAACATAGCCGCCTGAACCACATTTTTATGTCTTTCTGAGGTTAAATGAATGGCTTTATCCTTATGGAAATTAGAACAGATGTTTCTTGCTTGGTCTGACTAAATTTTACCAGTACTAAAGTAGAAATTTTCCTTTTCTTTCCCCTCTCTGCCTCAAAATTTTACCTCAGTCCCTACCACAGCCGCTAGCACTCCTGATGCTGTTGACAAATACTTGGAGACACCTGGAGATGAGAATGAACATGCCCATTTCCAGAAAGCCAAGGAGAGACTTGAAGCTAAGCATCGTGAAAGGATGTCTCAGGTAAGGGGAGATTTCTTTATTCCTAAATGCAGGAGTTTTGTCTGTCAAGTCTGCCTATTTGCAACGCTGTAAATATACCATTTACTGCCTTTCTAACTGTATCTCAGAATTCAGCTGGCTGGGGCATACATTTGCGGTTGGGTCACAGCTGCAAGCTTTAAGTCACTGCAGTTACTTGTGTGGAAAGGAAGAAAAAGTCTGTTAGAAATTGCTCTCATCTTTGTGGAAGAATGTTTGGTTTGTGAGATTATTCTTGTTACCAAGTAAAGAACTTGACCCACAGTATTAGTCATCCCTCCTTTGCAGCAGCTGAGGGAGATTGCTTGTGGTTGGCTTAGTTCTCTGTGTGCACACATACGTGACCGTGCCTTGGGGTAACAAAAGATTGTGTATGTTCGTCCAGTCGTCTTGAGCCTCAAGATAACATGAAATGCACCTAAAGACAAAGAAAAGAAGATAAATGTGCTTTTGAACTGAACCAAAATCCAACTGAATCAAGCCTTTTCTTTCCTCTAACCAGAAAGATCTGTGTAGCCTGAAACTGTACACTGTTTTTAATCCTGTTGAACACTAAGAGATGAGCTATTCACTCTCTCAGAAACAGGGTTTATAGTAGCAATGCCAATAAAAAAAATTGTCACAGCTCTGCTCTAATAACAACATAGTTTAAAAAAAAAAAAAAAGTTTAAAGGAAAGCCTGTGGTGCATATTTTTTTAGAACGGAACAACCACAAAAATGAATGTAGTATAACTTGGGTGCACTGCATAAATCAGCGTAGCTATTTTACTATAATTTTTCATTGAAACTTTGTCCCCTTTGCATTTTCAGTGTTTGTGTGTGTTACTGACAGATTAACCTTTAGCTCTGTGCTAAAATGTTAGAGTAAGCCTGAAATTAAGCTCTCATAGAATAAATTCCCCATCTACTGGCACTGTAGCTACGCCTGTCACTTTTCTTATAAATAGGGCAGGGCATCTTACCTGATGCAGTCATCTGATGGGTGCAAACCGCATGCTGAGGATAGGACACTTCGTAGATGGGAAGATATGTGCTCCCCATCTGCCTCTGCTTGGGCAGTGTTGTAGCACAGACAAGCCATCTCCTCTTTAAATAGAGAAAATAGCCCCAATTTAATGCTTTTAAAAGTGATATCGTTGCCTTCCCCTGGAGGATTAACGGCTCCATTAAAACAGCCAGTGGCCGAGGTGGGAGTGTTGCTGAGCATGGGTGCCTGCAGGGAGCCAGCCTGAAGCCGCAGGGGGAGTCGGGAGGGAGGAGAGGGAGGCACTTGCCTGCTACCCTCCCCCCAAGGGACACCTCATCCCCGTCCTCTTTGTACCCAACTTCCCTGTGCCTGTTGGACTCGGTTTGGGAAGGACGGGCTGAGAATCAGGGAGAATAAAAGAAAGTTGTGCATGCAGCCTGGCTGTCAGAGGAGAGAGGTCCCTGGGAGGCTTGGTGGGTAATGCAGTTGTCACCCCATTATTACCTCCCCTTTCTTGCACCAGCCCTGTTCAACAAACACCGTAGGGACGGATGGATGTCCTGAAAGCGAGGGGCAGTCAGTGTGAAAGGCAAGTTTTCCTTGAACAGCCCTCACATTCTCACTGCAGCTTGAGGTTTGTCTCCGAAATCCCGTGCGCAGTGTCAAGGTTAAGCTTGGTAATTAATGGCAGTATTTGGGTGAACTGTGTGTTTCTCTGTTTTCTACGAAGCTGATGGTTTGTGGAAAAGAGCTAATCAAATGCACAGGCACCCAGAGAACATCATACAGAGGGACCATGCAATGCCAGTGCTGGAGGCCAGCAGAGTGAGCTGGGAAAAGCACTGAGCCATAGCATCAGAAAACTTCTGGGTAAATGCACCGCACATTTTAGCCTTTACGCGCGTTTGGGGCGACCTCAGAAATGAAGGCTGTGGTTCAAGGGCCTGGCTGAAGATCACGCTGGTTCTGCGTGTGCTCTGCCCTCGTTAGCACATTCCCAGCCATCCTTTCTGTCAGCGCTAATGAGTGTACAGCTGCGGGGTGAGGCAGGTCAGCTCCCTCATCTCACTGCAATGTCACACTTCAAAAAAAATAAAAAAAAAAAAAGGGAAAAAAGGGAAATTACCAACTCCAAGCTAAATCAGACCTGGGAAACAGCAGCACGATAGTACATCAAGAAAGAGAGATCTTTGATCTCTAATTTGCTTAAGCTGCTTATGAAATCACAGCTTAAAGTACATATGTCTTGAAGTACACAGAACTCCTACAGAGCTTTCAAGAAGTGAGTTAACTTAAGTTTTTAAAAATTAGTTTTCCCTTCTATGAGTAATGTACAGCGTTGAGCTAGCCTCTCCTGATTAATAAATAGTTCAAATGTTTAAAAAAGGTAAGATCTTATGGAGAAGTAGAAAAGCCAGTTAGTATACCATTCTGTGTTTTGTTCCTCACATGAACTATGATATGTCTGTGTACCATACCCCACTGGCCTGCTTTCCTGGCAATTTATTTATATTTTACATTTTCTTTAAAATAAGGTAGGTTCTTAATACGCATTTAACTAAAAATTAATTGGAACCTGTTAGGTGTTTAAAACAATGCTAAATAAATTAACTTAGTAAGCAATGTTTTTCTCTTTAAAAAAAAAAAAAAGTTAGTGAATGAGAGTCCTGCAAAGTCCTTCAGCAGCACTGAACATATTTATTAATTTTTATTCACCCAAACAATAGCTCAAAGTCCAGTTCTTTCAAAGCAGAGAACTGGGTGCTTACATAGGAGCAGAAATGCCCATTTTCTTCTTTTAAAAAGAGAGAAAATGATCAGTGGTTTTGGAGCATTAGGTCATTTCTTAATCTTGATAAATGTCATAATATGGGATAAATCAGTTTATTCACTAAAAAACAATACTTCTTGTATTTAATAAAGCAGACAGTTGTAAAACAGTATGATTTGATGCACACTTTGCAGCAGCCAATTTAATAAAAAATTTCATATGCGTTCTAGTTCACATATAAAATGTAATCATCTATGGATTAGGGAAGTTTATCATTAAAAAAGTGAATCAAAATTAAATATTTTAATCAAAACATGTCATCAGGGCGAATGCAGATATTCCATATATCCTCTTTCTGATGTTTCCCTTTGTTTACCATGAAATTCTGACAACTTGTGTGGGTTTTTTTCGCTTGCATAAAGATACTCACATAGGCAGAGACACACCTTCTGTTGATGGTTGTGTTGGTTTATAGTTCACAGCTCCTAAAAGACTTTCTTACTAAGGGACTCTGTGCTCTTTTTGTGCGATGACCTGATGCACCTCTGGTTCAGACTGTTTTAATCCCTTCTGCTCTTAAGTGTCCATCCCTTTAGGTTTTTTGCCTTTGCATCTTGCAGGACACCTGGAGCAACAAGGCTTATAAACATTCCGAGGCAGTGCTGTAAAGAGACTTATGATAGCATGTAATTTTAAGGTTTTCCCAAGCAGCATTAATGCAGCTCCAAATAACAGCAAAGCCACATTCCCATACAAACAGGATAGCCATTCAGCAATGCATGTGTAACCTTTAAAAGTTTGCTATTCTCTGACATCTATCAGGGTGAGATTATGTTAGCTGGTTACAGGATGCCATAGTTCTTGTCTCCTGCTTTGGTGCAGTTCTCCTTTTCCTCTTTCTCTTTCCAGTTTGTTAACTCCTGTACAACGCCCTCACTTAAACACCCGCTGTTAAGTAGCCTGGTGGAACCAGATATTGAACCTTACTCAAGGGAGCAGTATATTTATACATTTCTTTCCTCAAACATCTTGTGACATCCTCATGTCTTAAATTTGCTCTTCCTCTGTCTGTTTACAATATTTTAGGAATCACAACATGTACAGTGCTTATGATAGGAACTTAATGATACCTTGTCTCCTAGAATAGTCTTGCTTCTTGGCAATTTATTTCCAAAGCAAGCATCTGAAAATACTGCAGTCCTCAACCAGCCTGAGCAGGGCTAGTGATATGTTCAAGTTTATTTTGGGGTGGGTTTTTTTGGATCATTGTATGCCGCAAGTTCCAACATCCCGGAGGGATCTTCAGCTGATTTTTACTGCCAGTGCCACCAGAGGCTCATAGAATGGTTTGGGTTGGAAGGGATACCTTCCACTAGACCAGGCTGCTCGAAGCCCCATCCGACCTGGCCTTGAACACTTGCAGGGATGGGGCACCCACAGCTTCTCTGGGCAACCTGTTCCGGTGCCTCACCACCCTCATAGGAAAGAATTTCTTCCTGATACCTAATATACATCTCCCCTCTTTCAGTTTAAACCCATTACCCCTCGTCCTATCACTACTCATCCTGACAGAGTCCTTCTCCATCTTTCCTGTAGGCCCCTTTTAAGTACTGGAAGGCTGCTATGACGTTTCCCTGGAGCCTTCTTTTCTCTGGGCAGAACAGTCCCAACTCTCTCAGCCTGTCTTCACAGGAGAGGTGCTGCAGCCCCCTGATCATCTTCATGTCCCTCCTCTGGACCTGCTTGAGTAGGTCCATGTCTTCCTTATGTTGAGGGCCCCATAGCTGAACACAGTACTCCAGGTGGGGTCTCACCAGAGCCAGGTAGAGAGGGAGAATCGCCTCCCTTGACCTGCATTCTTTTGATGCAGCCCAGGATACCATTGGCTTTCTGGTCTGCAAGCGCACATTGTTGGCTCATACTCAGTTTTTCATCTGCCAATACCCCCAAGTCCTTCTCCACAGGGCTGCTATTAATGCACTCATTGTCTAGCCTGTATCAATGTTTGCGATTGCCCTGGCCCGCATGCAGAACCTTGCACTTTGCCTTGTTGAACTTTATGAGGTTCGCACAGACCCACCTCCCAAGCTTCTGGATTGCATTCCTTCCCTCTAGAGTATCAACCGCACCATTCATCTCGGTGTCATCTGCAGACTTGCTAAGGATGCACTCAATCCCATGGTCTGTGTCCCCAAGAAAAATGTGAAATAATACTGGTCCCTTTATTCCCTAGGTCCCACCATCCCTATAACTGCGTGGGGGAGGGCACTTTCCTTCCTTAAAACTGACTGTCACTTTAGTAGGAGTACCCCTCTCAGTTTCAGTCAGGGCTTTTTGGAGGGGTTTAATGATGTTATTATGAGAAAAAGGGTCAAGGCTTAAGCGTGGAACAAAAGCCCTTGACAAAGGTAGGCATCTTGTTGGTATGGCTTTGACCTTCTAAGCAAACTAAGCAAACCTTCAGGCAAGCACCTCTGCTGGTCTGAATGCTGTAACCCAAATGTCTGTCATAACTTCTTCTCTTGCAGATGCGCTTCTGTGCTCCAGTGTAAAAAATGGGAGTAAATTCTGCTGTTTTCAATGTAATGAGATTTTTGTGGTTAGCATCTCTTTTAATAATGAATGGCGCTTTCCATACTTCCTTTTTTCCCTCTTGCTGCCCTGTCCAGCCCAGTTTCAAAAGGAGTCTGCTAAGCACTAAGTCCCGAGTTCCGAAGAAGTTTGACTTTGAAATTACTTGCTTCTTAAATCTCAACCAGAGGTTGTCATTTTCCCTGCATATAGCTGCCAAGCCTTGAAGAGCCATAAATCTGTGTGGCTTTTGTAGATCTGTGCTTTCAGTGAAGGAGAATAGGTTTATACGTGCATAGAGGCCAAGTTAAGCCTTTTTTCTGCACATGCATATTTGGGGAAAGTGGTTTCTTCTCTGCTTGCTTACAGAGTGCTATGTCATATTTCTTAGTCACTCATAATTCGCTAAAGCGACAACCGGTGAAAGCAGTTTTTGCTGGGTGGTGGCATGACTGCCCATAGATAGCTGTAGGGCAGCTGTNCCCTGTCTCTGTTGAACTGGGGCACCCAGAACTGGACACAGTATTCCAGTTGTGGCCTCACCAGTGCAGAATAGAGGGGGAGGATGACCTGCCTTGACCTGCTGGCCACACTCTTCCCTATGCACTCCATAATTCCACTGGCCTTCTTGGCAACAAGGGCACATTGATTGCTGATGGATAATGTACTGTCTACCAAGACCCCTAGATCCTTTTCTTCAGAACTGCTTTCCAGCAGGCCCACCCCTAACCTATATTGGTGCCTGACATTCTTCCTCCCCAGGTGCAGGACCCTACACATGTCCTTGTTGACCCTCATTAGGTTCTTCCCTGCCCACGTCTCCAGCCTGTCCGGGTCATGCTGGATGGCAGCACGGCCCTCTGGGGTGTCAGCCACCCCCACCCCACCCATTCAGTTGGTTAGCATACACACAGAGATGCTTTCAACCATTGAAGTCTTCTCAACTGCAAAAATTGGCACTAAAAACACATCTTCTGCAATCTTTACATTGATTATTGTTTCTGCAAACAGCCATGTCATCCTGTTTTTATAACAAGCCATTCACTCTCATTGCACCAGAGCTGAACTCCGAAGCCTTTAATTTACAACCCTCCGAACTAGCTGTGTAGTCTGTCGGCTTGTCATCCTGCCTGCTCTGCCTTAAAAGGCTTAGAGAAATAAAACAGGCAGAGGTCTGGTCTAGCCAAAGGTCTCCTTATCACATTACCTACAAGATTTGTTTTCATCATATGGATTAGCGGAGAGTTAGTTTGGGGCATAAAGATGGCAAGAGAACTGTTGTTTTGAAAACCCATCAACTGCTCATTCAGAGTGAAAAAGAGTATTAGGCAGGTGTCAGAGATGTGATTTAAAAACATAAAAGGAGAGGAGGGAGAAGAAAATCATAAAGTTGCTAACCTCAGCCAATGCTCAAGCTTGAGCACATCGTTGTAGTTTATGACTTGAATTAACACCATAATTTCTCAGTCTTCTGTAACGTTCACATCCTGGCACCAGTGACATTTCAGATCTCCAGAAAGGTGCTGCCTGTATACATGAATTAAGCTTTCTCAGCCACCATAATCATAGCCAAAGTGTACAATTAAGAGATGAATACCCAATGTGCAATTAATACACAGCAGCACTGTGAGCATTAGCAAGATTTTTTCGAGAACACATCATGGTGCTCCAAATTGTGGTGTCGATTCATCTCCTCTAGTCCTGCTTTGTCAAAGAAGCAGTAACATCTCCTCTGCCCAAGTACTGGGAATGTAACGGTAGGTGGAGGCAGCCTGTAACTGCAGGGCACTGCGCATCATGTCCTCTGTCATTGGCTGCTTACTACAACCTCTTGAAAATGAATTTTCATGTCTCCTTGTAAATTTTGATTTCCTACCTCCCTAGAGCTTGGCTGCAATTTGCACATCAATGCATATTTGCCTGATGAGAATGTAATGTAAATTGAAAAGATACTTTTAGGCTGACACTTCATGTAGGTTGTAGTGCAATTCTTGGGGCTTAAGTTTCAGCTTGCAGTTCTCAGTAAAAATGTGGAAAAGACTGTGATTTTGAAGTTCTTGACTTCAGATCTTTGTGCTTACAGCTGCTAGCCATGCCCCTGCTGAAGCCCAGAAGGAAACAAAACAATTTCCCACTGTAAAGTTTTCAGGATCACATTAGCTTCACATTGTGAACCTGAAGGTGCACAAATCCATTGGACCTGATGAGATGCATCCATGGGTCCTGAGGGAACTGGTGGATGAAGTTGCTAAGCCACTATCCATCATATTTTAGAAGTTGGGGCAGTTGGGTGAAGTTCCCACTCACTGGAAAAGGAGAAACATAACCCCTCTTTTTAAAAAGGGAAAAAAGGAAGACGCGGGGAAGTACAGGCCAGTCAATCTCACCTCTGTGCCCAGCAAGGTCACACAGCAATCCTCCTGGAAAACATGCTAAGACACATGGAAAATAAGAATGTGATCAGTGACAGCCAACATGGCTTCGCTTAAAGGCAAGCATGTCTGCCAAATTTGGTGGTCTTCTACGACAGGGTTACAGCATTGGTGGATATGGGAAGAGCAACTGACATCATCTACCAGGACTTGTGCAGACCATTTGACACTGTCCCACACAACATCCTTGTCTCTAAATTGGAGAGACACAGATCTGACAGATGGACCACCCAGTGGATAAGGAATTGGCTGGATGATCGCACTCAAAGAGTTGCGGTCAATGGCTTGATGTCCAAGTAGAGACCAGTTACGAATGGCCTTCCTCACGGGTTGGTATTGGACCAGTGCTGTTTAACATCTTTGTCGGTGACATGGACAGATGGATTGAGTGCTTCCTTAGCAAGTTTGCAGAGGACACCAAGCAGAGTGGTGCTGTCAATGTGCTGGAGGAAGGGATGCCATCCAGAGGGACCTTAACAGGCTTGAGAGGTGGGCCCATGCCAACCTCACAAAGTGGGCAGGGATGAGCCACAAATACAGGCTGGGCAGAGGAGGGATTGAGAGAAGTCCTGAGGAGGAGGACTTGAGGGTGTTGAGCTTAACGTGAGCCAGCAGTGTGCACTTTCAGCCCAGAAAGCCAACTACATCCTGCACTGCATCAAAAGAAGCATGGCCAGGAGGTCGAGGAAGGTGATTCTGCCCATCTACTTTGCTCTCATGAGACTCCACCTGGGGTACTGTGTCCAGCTCTGGGGCCCCCAGAATAAGAAGGACATGGGATCTGTTGGAGTGAGTTCAGGGAAGGGCTGTGGAGATGATCAGGCAGCTGGATCACTTCTGTGAAGAGAGGCTGAGAGAGATAGGGTTGTTTGGCCTGAAGAAGAGAAGGCTTCCAGGGATACTTTACGGCAGGCTTCCAGTACTTAAAGGGGGGCTACAGGAGAGATGGAGAGGGACCTTTTATCAGGGATTGTAGCAATAGGAGAAGGGGTAATGTTTTTAAACTGAAAGAGGGTAGATTTAGATTAGATATTAGGAAGAAAATCGTTCTGTGAGGGTGGTGAGACATGGAACAGCTTGCCCAGAGAAGTTGTGTTGTCCCATCCCTTGAAGTGTTCAAGGCCAGATAAGATAGGGCCTTGGGCAACTGGTCTGGTGGGAGGTGTCCCTGCCCATGGCCAGGGCATTGGAACCAGATGATCTTTAAGGTCCTTTCCAACCCAAACCATTCTATGATTTCTAAAATATGTGTCTCCGCTCTCTTGGGCTGTTAGTGAGGCCAGAATCTCTTACAGATGAATAATTTCAGTGATAGTGAGTTAATCTGTTTTCACTATGACTGATTTATTACTGTCTTAAAATACATTCCCAGACATTGTGTGAAAAGGAAGATGAAAACTTGACACCAAAATCCTGTATTTAGAGTCAATCTTGAGTGCAGGTGTCTGCATGCTCGTCAATTGTTAGGGTCTACAACCCTGTATAGGACTGAGAAGGGATTACGTTTCAAGGACTGGGGCTTGTAAAAGTCTCCGTTGAGCCCAGGTTTGGTTGTGGTTGGTTTTGTTTTTTAAAGGCATAGGCTCAACCATGTACCGTGGGGCACCACAAGTGCTCTCCAGTCTGTTCATCAAGGAGCCTGATTAGCAGCGTCCAGCATGTGGGAAAACTGAGGAGCCTGAGAAAGGAGCTGTGTGGTCCAGACGTGACATACAGCAGGTCTAATTCGTGCAACCTTTGGTATTGTTCTTGGTAAAATTTCGATCGTGCATGCAGACTCTCAGCTTTTCAAAAATCCTCTTTAGAAAAGGGTATGTCTGACTATTTCTGTTAAATGGTATGAAAGCATGTTTTTTGGTGAGAAAGGAAGGAAGGGAAATGTACATTTAGAGTAATTGCTTCTAGATGTCTTCTGTCTTCTTCCGACATTGTGCTAATCCTGCAAATAAGCAAGTTACTTGTGTGCATGGCATTCGGTGAGAGCAATTGTTCCTGCGTAAAATGTGTTATCTGAGGAGACTGCTGTCTAGGTGTGAAATGATTAAAGTCCCTAAGTAAAACCGCAAGAAGGTTTCAGATGTCATGGAAAGCAAGTTTAGTAACTCATTTGCTGAAATACTGCCCTGTGTTACAGAAGGAGGTGGCCTCTCATGTTGCTGAAAGGAACGGTACTGAAAGCTGTCCTACATAATTTTTCTTTCAGCATTGTACTTGAGATGTAAATATATTCAGTTCTTAAAGCGTTGGGCACCTATTTCTGGACAAACTAGCACAAATTGCATGTAATTCTTGACCTGTGGTACTCAAAGGCCAGCGATGTAGTCCAAATAAATCTAAAAATTTTTGAGGTACCAAAAAAAGTGTCACTTAGAATGAGTTGAAATTCACTTGTTTTGGCCAAGGGCATGCAACAGATGGAAGCGGTTTCCTTTCTGTCTGAGATGAAACGGGGTTGGTGTGTTCATCCGTAGAGACCTCCACTTCCCTCACTTGAGTGCTGCTGGTTAATGGCTGTCTTGATTCACAGGGGAGTTGCAAGAGCTTGACACAGTGTTCAGACACAGAAAAAACGTCTTTGTTTAATTTAATAACAAGTCCCCACCATCGTTAAATGTTGTAAACACTTCTTTAATAGAGAGAAAAGGAGGAGAGGACTATTAAAAGATGACTGTCAGAGTTGCAGTGCTTGGCTGTTGCTAAGCCCTGAGACAAGAGAGGAAAATATGAAAGTCACGCTCCTTGTTTTGTTCGCTAGGTCATGAGAGAGTGGGAAGAGGCAGAACGCCAAGCAAAGAACTTGCCGAAGGCCGACAAGAAAGCTGTTATCCAGGTACAGGAAAACAAAACCCCAACCTTACCAACTGGGGCCGCAGTTAAAATACCAAGGGGCGCTGGGTGTGATACAGTTTTTAAACCTACTTCTATGGGGATTTAATGTCATTCTCTGCTCTTGCTGTTGATGGTTTTGCTTCCAGCTGCTAGTGGCTGCTGGGTGTCTCTGTGCTTTGCCAGTCCCTGGAAACAGCAGTGCGGAATATTGCTCGTGACTGTGTGGAGGGGTAGAATTTCACTTTCATTTAGATTTGCCTTCAGTGAGAACTGAAAACTTGCTTCCCACAGGCCCCTTTCAGAATTTAGGCCATGATAAACTCTCATAATCTGCAGGATCTAAGCTCAAAGCAGAGATGGAAAATGTGATTTAAGGAAGGAATCGCCATCAGTTTTGTCTGAAAGAAACCCTCAGCCAAAAATTATTTTATCCAAAATTATACTGTAATTCAAAAATTCTGACAAGCCAGAAACTCCTTGAATCCCACTGTGGCTACATTCAGTACTGCTAGAATGATTTCAATGCAAAACTATAAGAAGGTAACATTCGGAAAGAGATTGCATTGCATATTAGATCCCGCAGCTTTGCTCTCTGTGCATTTTTCCCAGTCAATCTTTTCCTTTATTGGAATAAGTTTGGGCTCAATTTTTCTTCCTGGTGGCCAGTTTATAAGAAATTATAGTGCCTCTGTTCCGGTTGGAGTGTTTCCCCCCTCACCCTGCCATGTAGATTTGCTTGTGAAGTCATGTTGATATATGGAAAGCCCTCACGATGGCAGGGAGCGTAGGCTTGCTAAACTCCCCCCTCCTCTAGACACAGATCTCTACTGCTGAACCGCTGTCTAAGGAGGCAAATGAAGGATTCACTGGTGGTTGTGCTGAACCTGTCAGGAATATTTAATTAGTTTAATAAAATAAGACCAGGTGTTCAGGGATACAGGACATCAGCAGTTCCCACTGAAATCAGTAAGAGGTGTGTTCAGTGCAGAGCTCCTGGGAGCCAAGCTAGACTCACATGGGGGAGACTGTGATGATTTGCAGACTGGGGTGTTTCACATCCCCTGGTCTCTGCTGATGTCTTCACTGTTCCTGTTGTGATGGATGGTTTTTTCAGCATTTCCAGGAGAAAGTGGAATCACTGGAACAAGAAGCAGCAAATGAAAGACAGCAGCTGGTGGAGACCCATATGGCACGGGTGGAAGCCATGCTGAATGACCGTCGCCGCATTGCTCTGGAGAACTACATCACAGCCCTGCAGACGGTCCCACCCAGGGTAAGTGCAATACCACCAGCTATGTCAGCTGTGTCAAAATCACCGTAGTTGTCCTGGAGAAAAAGAAGGTGTGATCAGATCCAGTCCAGCTATGGAACAGTGAGTGTGTGTTCCTCGTGTAAAAGCTACTACAGCAGTCAGCCAGTGTGGAAGTCAAAAGTTTAGACTTGGTCTGTACACAAATGTATGCACAAGCACACTCCTCCCATACATAGCTGTAGATAGACAAATATATACATAAAGATATTAAGCAAATAACGTGGAAGTGATTTGGTTGTCAGAAATGGTAGCTGTTCACGGATTCTGCAGAAGGATGATGAAGCATACCTCCGAGTGATGCACAGTAGGATACTACATCATGTCAAGATGGAACTGAAGGATGAGGGTAGTTGTGATTTTCTGTTTCTCGTTGAGTTGTTGAAATGTTTTGTGAAGGATCTTGTGAGGATTGTTGGATGGCATGAAGATGGCACACTAGCAATTCAAATTTGTCTGTACTGGAAGTGATGGCTACTGATGGGTATAAACACTATGTTCAGGATGTGGATTGAATGGAATTTTTAATGATTCCGTATCTGTGATATTTCTATTCAATACCAAAATAACAGGTCCCAAAGAAGAGAATCTGCACGAACACTGTGGGAAAACAGTCAAATGTTTTATACACCCCTCACCTCTTGAACACTTCCTAGCTGTAAAAAACATTATGTTACCAAAAGACTTTTGGGTCAGCAGTGTAAGATGTAGCCATTAGATCCAGAATTTGGCCTCACAGGCAATTATATCAATACGGCTAACCTGATAAAGTTACATGTTTTAAGTGAATTTCCTTCTGCAGAGAAACCTGCATATTCAGTGAGCATGGAAAAGTGATCATCGTCTTAGTTCTTTATCATCATCAAACTTCTCTCCACCCCATGGTGCAAAACTCCCTTGTTTTTACTGTGTGCCAAGTAAAAGAAAAATATTTTACTTAGGTAAAAGTGTCATGGGGGGACTTCAGAGCAGTTGTATGAGGAGTTGATCGGTATTTTACAACATAGTAATTTGTGGAAAATGAAGCTAGCCAGTAATAAATTGGTAGAGGATGTTGTTTGGTCCCAGGGTGAGGTGCATGTTGTAACCTCTGACTGTTGTGAGGGTAGTGAAGGGCTTAGACTCAAGTGTCTCATTAGCAGACAAATTGGTGAGTTAAAGGCTGGGATGCAGCTTCCTTTAGGAAACTGGAGTCTGCAGCTTGGAACTGAGAAGTGAGATGAGGTGAGTGCATAGACTGGCTGCACGTTGTGTTGGCTCTCTTGCGGTGTGGTTTTGGGTAGTTCATCTAAAATAGGATTTCACGTTCGGCTTTAGCTAGTCAGCTGTTGCTATAAAGTTGAGCCTCATGCAAATGCAATCCCAGAAAAAATTATTTGATTTCAAGTTGTATGCGGATGAGGCTGACAGCTTGGTTCTGCAGGTATCTGAGGCTGTGGAAGGTGCAAATGGGGACCACACGTTAACAGCATAATGGTCTCTAGAGCTGCCAAAATATGCAACTTTATTCCTAGAACAAGGGAACTCGACCTTTCATGTTTGTGGAACACAGAAGACATCTCCACTGCAAAAAAAAAAGGTGAACTTCAGCTGCAGAACACTAAGGGGCAAAAATGTTAACACCAACTTTGGGACCAGAAAAACCTTCATTTTATGTTTGGATTGCTTGCAGTCAGCTCTCGGGACATTTAAATTAATAATACAGTTACTGTATCAGTGCAAGAGTATCAAGCCACATCTCCACTGCCACTATTTGACATGAACACTATTTGGTATGTGACTCCAGCATAAGTAAGTTTTGAAGGTACTGTTAAAAAACTGAGGTATGTCCTATATTTTTTCCCTACAAAAGCTAATAATTCTGAAAGGAGCAGGCAGCAAGCATGGAGGTAACAGTAGCTGAAGGTGCTACCAGAGACTCATCTCAAAACTAATGGGGGTAAACAGTTTAAAAACTGAGGTCTTCAAACAGTTCTTTTGCCGGTCTTGTTGATGTTACTGTCCTTGCCTCACCATTTTTTGGTTGTCTGCTCTGTAGTTACTGGCAGTTCAGGCACGTACCCCTGAACTGCTGGTCAGATGTGTGCCAAAGCCCCTGAAGAAACTGACCTTGGGTTCAGCAGGAGGATTTGTCTGGTTTTGTTGTGGGGCAGAGGGTGAAAGCTTAGGAGTGGCTGATGATAGCTGAACAGCCTAATGAATGAATCCAGTCCACCCTCTGCTTTGCAGGATATGGAGCCAGAAATCTGAATACACTGTGAATCCAATCTTTGGCTGCCTGGCCAAAGAGAAAATGGGATTAACGGAAAATTCAACTCTGATACCCCAACTATATTTCTCTCTGGCAGTTCCCTACTAAAGTAAAAGTACATTTGATGCAATTGTGTTGTCTTTGGGAGAGCAAGTCATAACCTTACTGGTGACTTGTTAAGTAATCTTACAAAAGGGTTTTTGTGGAGTTCTCCAAAAATATTTTTAAGAACACCCTTCCACAGCCTGCTTCAAATTACATGGTTTGCTATTAGTATGTTTACTACAGAAGTAGATTCTGACTATTTAAAGGGGTGGAGTCTCTTTCTCTAAAGTTACAAGGGGAGAATTTGGATTTAAAATAAAAAATAAGTTAGGCTTTTTTATTGAATTGCATGTCTTCTCACACAGCTTGGTTACCGTAAGTCTGGTGTGTATATATAATGTATATAGATGTGTGTGTGTGCAGAAAGTATTTTCTATGTGCTGTGTAATCACTTCAACATGTTGCCTTGTACTTGAATTTGAACTTTTCCCAACGGTTTTTTGACTTCTGGCAGACCAGTTGAAGCAGCAGGATTTCATTTTGCTTTTGGATGTCTAGAAATCCATGACCAGTCTTTGCCTGCGGATCAGTTATCACAGCAACATAGCGAGTCTGGCACTCCCGGTGACAGATCATGGATGTGGGGCACAGTTCTCCATGAGTGACAAAATCCTGATCTGCTGGGAACTCCTGTTTCCTATATACATACAACAGATGCGGTGCTTGTGTTCAAGGGGTGGCCTCTTCAAGGGAGCTGAAGAGAAACTTTCTCTGACTGTGATAGTCTTTGCATTATGGACAGGGGGAAGCTGGAAGGCTATGTGAGCAGAAGTGTCATCATTTACTTGTTCCTTTGGAGAAGGCTTTCCTCGTAGGATAGCAAGATACGGGCCTACGGGAACCTTTGGTCTGGGCCAGTAGCGTAGTCATTATGTTCTTATACATGCCTAGAAAATCAGGGATTTTCAGTGCCATTCTACCTAAAACTACAAAATTCTGGGAATGCTCTATGAATAGCTTCTGTACAAGACTGAAAACTTTAACTGCAGGTTTTTTCAGGTGTTATGCAGACAATTGCCCAATGCCAGAGGAGTACTTCAGGGTACCATTCTGGGCAGCAAGGGAGCCAGGGAGCTTATGGAGATGAAACAGCATAGCTTCAAGGTCAACTAGAAAACAAATTTGAGCAAAACCAAATATTTGTACTGTTGTTCTGTTCTCAGAAGCACTATCGTGCAGGCTGCCCAGAAACTTAAAATTTGATCCTCACCCCTGATTCCTGATGCAGCTTAGCTGTGCTGCTATACTTTGCCTTTGAAAATGGGGTGCAGCTGTTCAGTATCTAGCATCAAAATACTGTATTGTTTCATCCAGCTTGATGGTCTTACTACAGAAAAGGAGGATTAGTGGCAGCTGGAACCAATATGCCTCTAGTTTTTAACAGTTGGAAATTTTCCCCTTCATTTTGCAAGTTAAATAGAATTCAAATCCATCATTCTCTGAGCAGGTTGATTCTATAATTTGTTTATATTCCCTGTTTCACATGCATGTCAAATTTTGCTGGATTTATGTCTCCCCTGTTTAATCTTCATTGCTAAGAGATGCCCATTCTCTGTGGGAAGCTGGTGGCGGGCGGCAAACAGAAGCAGAAAAGAAATCCAGCTCCTAGGGGTGAAATAAAGGGTTTCAGAGCAAAGAGACATACAGAAAAACTTTCAAAGGTAATTAATGAACCTCCTTACTTTGCATATAGAGTAAAGTGAGCATATAATATTAAAATCAGTTAAGTGCTTCTGTTCTCATTTGGCACGATTTTACTACCACTTATTGCCAAACAGAGCAGAATTATTAAGATCAACACTCACATGTACTTTAATCCATTTGAAAGTTTTTGCCATGTTTTTTTTCTCATTGCCCTCAGAATTCGCCGTGGTATGCTTTATGCTGTGGGAGCAGTGTCTGTTGATACAGAGAGAGCACAGTGGGGGCTGAAACTAGTCGAGTTTGACTATTTGAACATGGACGAGGGATCTGCAGAGGGGCCCTTACTCAGTGCCTCTGCGTTCGGAAAGCTCGAGGCCTTTCCTGAGTCCAACAAGGTTGCTGTGGAAATATGCAGTTGGAGGCAAGCCAAAGCGTTACTGCTGATCTAGTGATAAAAATCCTCCTGTGCAGTAGGAAAGAGCAGGCCAGCTCTGATACTCCACCCTTCAGCTCTGCTCCTCTAAACCCATAAACTTACAGCTGTGGAATTTCTCACATACATTTAATTTGGTAGGATTTTGTAAAATACACGGCATGGATTTGAGCTCTGCTTTTTAACCAGGTCAGACTTTGAGAAATGTGGTCACCTAACTCTGTTTTTGAGCTGCTTCTGAGGCTTTTATGTGAATAAAACCAGACTGTCTTGTTTTTTCCCCAGTCTGTGGGTTTGAGCATATGGTATAGTCATACACCTAGGCTTGCCAGTAGGGTTTTTTGTATGAGTGAAATGAAGACAGAAGAGGCAATTCCAGATGGGTATTAAGCTCTGCAAAACCATGGCAGATTCATTATATCTAAAATGCCAAGTTTTAAAAGAGTGAGCAGAAACAAAATTTGTCTTAATTTGTCAAAGTTGAGTAAGTTCAAATCCCAAAAAACAAATGATGAGATTGGATCAAATACTGTTTTCATTTTACTCTGCTCCAGGAAAAGCTCTTGGGCGCGTAGGCAAAGTTTTGAGTACCATTTTAGCCACGTGCTTGTGGTGTATGGGATAAATTGTTTTCTTAAAAATTAGCAGAAATTATGAGAAGCCATCTTTTAACTCCACATGAAAGGTAGCTGGATGGGGGTTTAGTTGTGTCTTACCCATGAGTGAAAAGTCTCTAGCCAGCCTTTTGTGAATGTTCCTAAAATGAACTACTATGCCTGTGTCAAACATGACTCGCAAGTTAATAACACAGCAGGTAAAATGTATACCTAAGGCATTCCTAATAAGTGAATGAAAAGGAGCAGTTGTTGCACATTTCAAGAGCAGTAACCAGAAAGGACTAGTGATTGATTTTCCTCTAAAGGCAAGATTAAATAGCACAATACAGCATTGTGAAACTTTCCTCTCTGATTTTCAGAGAATTTTGATCAAAATGACAAGCCAGCTCAGAATTTCCCATGGAAGTTCCATGGCACAGAGCTGGGAAGTTGTATTTTAAATACACAGAAGCGCTTTAATATGATTTTTGTGTTGTTTCTTTGTAGTAAGTATTTTGGATTTCCATGGGGAGAGTGTAAGTTATATTTGTAGCAGTCCAAGCTGCGTTTGATGTTTCCATTTTCCAAGCTCAATGAAATTGCACTTTCATCACTCCCATAAAATAGTAAACTAGTAAAATAGTAAACTAGTGAAATAGTAAACTAGCATCAGTGTAGAGTTCATCTGCATGCATATATATTCATATTTATGTGTATGTATTTAGTTTACCAGAAACTGTTTTTCATGCATTTTAGATCTCATATATGATTCCTCTATGGGGGAGTAACTTACCTCGATGCTGATGCCACCTGAAATAAAGGCACTGGATTACAGAGTCAGTGGGGCTGGAACTCACCACCAGGTAGCCAAGGAGCCATCAGCGGTTTCTGCTTCGTTTGGGCTTGTGTCTTTGCGCTGCTGGAAACCTGTTAACCAGCTGTCAGGACTACCAAGTTAAACTTTCAAACCAGGGCGTTGCAATACAGGGCCTGAACTCTGCCCTGATGCATATTTACAGTCACAGGAAGAATTGTCTTCCAAATAAGAGAGTAGGCATATTCCCTAGGGTTTGGGTAGAAAGCCTGGATAGTCTACATAAGCCGCATACATTGTCTGTGAATCTGTCTACTGTGTACCAAATGAATGACACCCCGGAAGGCTGTGCTGCCATCCAGAGAGACCTGGACAGGCTGGAGAACTGGGCGGAGAGGAACCTCATGAAATTCAATAAGGGCAAGTGTAGGGTGCTGCACCTGGGGAGGAATAACCCCCTGCACCAGTACAGGTTGGGAGCTGACCTGCTGGAGAGCAGCTCTGAGGAAAGGGACCTGGGAGTCCTGGTGGACAACAGGATGACCATGAGCCAGCAATGTGCCCTCGTGGCCAAGAAGGCCAGTGNGTTCCTGTGCAACCTGCTCTAAGGTGGCCCTGCTCTGGCAGGGGGGTTGGACTAGATGATCTACTAAGGTCCCTTCCAACCCTATGATTCTATGAATGCATGCAAGTCCCAACATACTCACAAAAACTATAAGTAAAATAATACTTTGACGACATTCTCCAGCATAAACAGGATTTTAAATTTAACAACTAAAATACCTACAGACATGAGTTGGCCTGTCACGATAGCTTGTGAAAGGGCTACACTTGTTCTGTGCTTAGTTTTAGATAAAAAAGTAGGTTTTTGGAATCTCCTGAAGAAGGGAGAGAGCTTTGTAAAATGGCTTTCATGGGAGCAAACAGCATGTGCTTGAAATAGTCGGCAGCAGCGTAAAACAGCAGCATTCACTCTGCTTCACCCTGCATTGCCCACCATGCGCCGCCTTAGACACATTCCCTCTTTTCTTATGCACTTGCCTAAATAGCATGTGTGTGCCGTGAGGCTGAGGACTCAGGAAATAATACGCATTCTGAATTTCGTGCTGGATCCTGTTGCTTAGGAAGTCCCTGGCCATTCTTGTCACTGGGTAAATGACAATCGCCAGCAGTGTCAGCCAGGGTGACTGAAAACATGTGAATAACGGAAGTCGTGTTGGGAGTATCTTGGTCAGTTTGAGAGGAAGGATGGAAATAAACAAGCCAAAAAAACGAGTACGGACAACTGAAAATAGTGGAATTATTTCATGAGGCTTAGGTAGCCCCTGGTGGCTGATCCAAGTTAGTTATTCTGTGAGATGGTTTTTATTAGATAACAACAGATGTGAATACGTTGAGTTTTCAAAAAAAAAACACGAAGCAGAATTTCAAGTGCTAAACCCATAATTTTTTTTAATGAAGTTTGGTGGTTGATACATTATTTATGAAGAGCGAGAGGTGCCAAGCTGGCCCTGGAATGTGTCAGCCCTTTGTTCTTCTGCCGTAGACACTGTCAGAGCTCAGGCCTCGGGAACTTAATTTAGCTGATAATAGCCCCACTTTCATTTATAATTTAATCTGGAGGTTCCTGCACAGGGTCAAAGTAATAGACGGCCGTGGATATAATAGCTTCAGACACCGGGTCTGTCGGCATCTCCTCAGCCTGTGGAGCCTCCCCTCACCTCTGTGCTTGACTGTTTGTTTTGTCCCCTCTCCTCTATCATCACAAGAGTTCATATCGCTGCTCGGTGTGCTGGATTTGGGGGTGCATCCTGCTGGAAGTATCTCTGCAAAAAGTGCTTGTATGGGTGGGACTTCTAAGCAGAACTGTGTCACTCCATAATGACATTTAAAGGAAAACGTGTGTGTCATACACTATGGAGGTGGGACTTGGGGCGAGAGGTACTTTTGCTGATGTGGAAATTTGTTAAAACTGTGCAAGTGGTAGGTCTACAGTTCTAGTCATTGAGAAGAAAATGCGTCGAGTAATATGGTAGGGGTTTTTTGCTACTAAAGTAGCAAACTTCAGAAAAAAAAAAAGCAAAATTCAGCTACAAAACTTGGTCCTCGTTTATGGTAACCGCCGCACTCAGGTGTGCAAAGCCCAGTGGAGAGCTGTCGTTGCCCATTGCCAGCTCTGGCAGTTTAAGCCATCAGCCACGGCCCTGAAGCTATGAGGCAGTAGCATTGCAAAGTTGTTGGGAGGGTGGAAGTCTGACCTGGTCCAGCGTGACTGAGACTTTAGGCAGTTATGTCTACCTACATACAGTGAGTTTCTGATGTTTGGTATTTTTGCTTGAGAAAAAACAAAATCACTGCCTCTGTAAGGAAACAGCTTGTATTTAATATACTTTCTGCTTTGTCCTATACTTGGATTATGCTTTTCTGCTGCCATCACAGGAAGATTTCTTGGCTGGACATGCTAGAGGCATGCATGTCCATTTCTCCTTCATAGTGATAAGTTTGGGGCATTTAGTAATGTTATAAAAGGCACTAAAAATGGGTCAGTTTACCCAAGTGACTGCTGCTGTTAGTGGTATTTGATAGGTATTTTCAAGATTGTTATGCTGTTAACAAATCTGCTTGCGACTCCTAATGTAGAAGTTTCATTAACGTATTGCAGTGAATACAAACGTACTGAGGGAAAACAAAAAATTTACCCTTCTGGTTAGACATGACACTTAAATTGGAATATCTCATCTCTTGAAGGAACAGAAATTAATCCTTTTCTTTCTAATCTGTCCGAACCTGCTATCTTGATGTGCCTTGAGGACAAGAAAAGCTGAAGTGTCAGGAAAAGTAATAACATTTTCTGTCTTCAGAATTCTCTTGTTGTTAAGATTTCTGGTGTTCTAGCCTTTGTTCCTACAGAGCTTTACAGTTGGCATTTCAGTTCGTTTTGCCATAATGTTGTGAGGATTACTTGCTTTCCAGCACTTGTCCACAGTTTTTTGCAACTTGATCCCAGGGTGCTTGGCTTTTGGGGCTTGAGGTTATTTGCTTCATGAATGAATTTTCAGTCATGGGGCCACTAAGTTTAATCCTTTGTCAGGGAATGGCTTCACATCTCTAGCTTTCTATCTGACAGATATTCACAAAACCTTTGGTTTACTTGCCTCAGACATTTTAAAATCTGTTGCTTCTCTTAAGCTGAAGAGATTCTCAAATCTTTGAGCTTCATGGCTTAGTGTTCATCTCTTGTGTAAATGTTAAATTAGTTTAGGCTCTATATTTGTCCCTGAATCTAAGTCTTCTTAAAGCTTCAACTTCGCCCACGGTTCTTCATGGTTTGAAAAGCTGTGCACGGAGCCTCTGACGCTTATTTTGTCACTTCCCCACCCTCTTCCCTGTATCCCTGCCAGTGGCCAGACCTGCTGTTCACCACTTCTGCTCATTCATTAATCTGCTGCACAGTAAGGTCACCTTTCTCTTTCTCCTCACCTGTGTCAGCTTCATGCTTTTGCACAGCTTCAGGTAGGAGGGACAAGCACAACAGCACAAGCAGAGTTGGCAGGGGGTGGATTTCCAGAATCCATCATAAATACTGAGTTAAAAATGAATGTTTTAGCTGAATGCCAGAGAACACTTCCCTGTTTTGGCACTGTATTATTGTACAGTGTAGGAAAGTACATAGAAATACCCATTTCTTAGTCTTCACTACTCTACCATCAGTCTGTGTCTATTTTCATGTTCCCTTCAGCTACAGACCTTTCTTTTGTTCTTACTCAATTATTTGCCTTAAGGAATTTATTTAATAGTTTTTACTATTTAAAATCACCTACAATATGTACATAGCCTAAATTTTTTACAAAATCTGGCACCCAACCTGAGTACCTTCAGAAGAATCAAGTAGGTAGCCCTCTTTTCTTATAGCTTTTCAGTCATTTCTGTACTCTGGATGTGTATTTTACATAGCTGAGTGGTTCCTTTCCTCTTTCTTTCTCCCTGGTGGCATAGCAGTAGTGACAAAAATAGAAGTCTCTTTGATTTTTTAATTTTTTTTTTTAAGCTTTGCAATGAAGTCTGATTATTTCTTGGCTTAGATAGAGTAGTGCTTTCACATGGTCTTCTGTGCAGCGGTTGGGCAGGTTACCTTCTGATTTGAATCTGAATGTGTGCGTTCAGTTTACTGTTGATAAAACTTACCAACTGTAATCTTTTTTGTTGCCATGTTTAACTGTAATTGACAGATATTGATAAAGGTTGAGCATTCAGCATAGTAGAGCGTATATGGGGAATCTTTAAATGCTTCCGATGGAGTCCAGGTTTCGGGGGATCTTCTGGGAGGGATTTGCCTGATGGTGGTGGAGGTTGCGAAACTGTGAGAGTGGATCACTGGGGCTTCCTGAGTTGGGGAAGAGGAGAAATAGAGTCTGATAGAGAGAATGGAAGCAAAGCCCTAAGGAAATTGGTGGTAGGCGTACATTAACTAGCATGCTAAGGTAGCACTTGCTGTCTTGTTGGGGCAATAGTATAACAGTCAGACAAGGAAAAGCAACAGTGAAATTTCCCCTTATGGTCGGGGAGGAAATATGAGCTGTATCTACTACCTACAACTACTATTCAACGGCGCATCCTGCTGCATGGGTTGAGTGAGTGGATGTTCCTCCAGTAGTCAGACCTCCCTTCAGAAGATAGCTGCAGGCGCCAGCTGGCCAAGTGCTTTTGGTTTGGGATGCATCTCCAGTGCAAGGAGCTAAAGCATGTGTTGTTCTAAACTAAACTGCTTTTTTCCCTATTTTTTCCCTGTAGCCTCGTCATGTATTCAACATGTTGAAGAAGTATGTGCGTGCTGAGCAGAAAGACAGACAACATACTCTCAAACACTTCGAACATGTCCGTATGGTAGACCCAAAGAAAGCTGCCCAAATCAGGTCTCAGGTAATCTCCACTGAAGGTTAATGGGGTCGTGTTTGTTCACAGCCACTGTGAAGTTTCTGTCAACCTATTTTTTTAAAAATAGCAGACTCCCTTCTGTGGACGGATTTACATGCAATGAAAAATAATCTGCTTTCCAGCAGAAGATTAAGGCAAAGTGGTGTAGGAGTAGGGTGGGTATAATTTGTCGTCTTAGACAAACTTCAAAACAGGTTTTCTGTCAGTCCAGACAGTGAGTCAGTCGTGGGCATTTCCTGAGGAACCCTCCACAGCATTAATGCCCAGAGCCTTTATTAGTGCTTTGGTAAATAATACCTCTGGGAAAATGTCAGTAATAGATTTAGCAACCACACACATTATGCTTCCCTCAGCTGAAGTGGCAGAACCAGAAGTGGCATCGCCATCTGACTGCAACCAACCTTTCTGTAGTCATTGCAGAGGTACTTGTGGTGTCTATAAACGTGATTACAGTGATGCACTCAAGTTTAACATGTTCTTTTAAAATAGACACTGTAGTTCATGGCATTTTAACTGCTGAATGTTAAATCATGAAGGGTGAGAAAGCAAAAAAAAAAACCAGGACTGAAGATGTAGCTGGCTTTCAAAACAGCAATTAAAATTGTAGGCACAATGGATAAACTGTAAAAAAAGTATGCCATAATCTACAGAACCTGCCACTGGTCCCTCTGCAGGTGCAATGGGAAGCTGTGTTCCAGCCACAGTTTTTGAACTGAGTGGCATCGCTAAAAGCCACATCAAAACCTTAGAACTCTCTGAACAGTGCACTTTGCTTATTAGACTTCTCAAACATCTGTTCCAGACAGATTTGTACATTGAGATCATGCTGTCTCGAAATTGCTAAAGTTAGAAATGCACACTTCTAACTATTTGCTGCAGTGACTATTGTCTTTCCCTTGTCTTAAGCATTAAAGCATCTGCTTTTGCATCTAACATGAGTTTTCAGTTTATAAAACACTTCACTATTTAATAACAAAACCTAGTGACATTTTTTCAGGCTACAGATTTTGTGGCAGCACAAGCGAAGAATGGAAGCTGACATTTAGATACAAGTGCAATGAATTGCTTAGTGTATCATCATGAGAATGAGTATTTCTACAGCACCTTTCCTTCTTGAATTGGTCTGAAGGTTGGAGGAATGTAGGTTGGAGGATCTGACGGGGCATTTTTTTCAGTGGAAAATGGAAAGCAAAAAAATATTTTGTTTAAAAGCATAAATATTATATTTCAATTTGAAGAAATCGTACCCTTTTTTTCATTGAAACTGCTCTCTGCAAGCCATTTTCCTCCTTAGGCCTGGTTGCCCTGTCAGTTTTCAAAGATGCTCCTCAATTTTCATTTCTACTGAAGAGAGGTGATGCTTGTGGAAAGTACCCTGGGGGAGCATATATCCTGGGATGTCGTGACTCAGCCCATAGCAGTGTGCGGCAACCTGAGGCAATAGAGTTGTAATCACATGAGACAATGCAGTAATGCTTAGGCGTGGAAATATTTTTGGTTTCAGCTGAAAACGTTTGCAAATGTTTTTACCAAGAAAGTTAGAGCTTTTTTCAGAGCTGTTTCTTTTTGCAGTGTTAGGATAAAGAAAAAAACCAACCAAACAGCTGAAACATTTTGATGCAGCAGTCATTGCACCTCACTCAGTTTGTGTGTTACGTAGAAACTTAAGGGTATGGGCAAATGTAAATGTTATTGAAGGGTAAATGAGGCTGTGGATTTCTGCCACAATAGCTGCTTCTGTACATGCTCTGTCCCACAGTAAATGTAACCCCTACTTTAAGTTACTGCTTTCCCATGGAATTTCAGGTAGTTGCTATGGAAGATCATCTATAACACTATTTTTGTAGCAGCTGTAGGAGAGAGGTGAATTTTGCAATGAATTTGACAGTTTCAGTGCATAGAGCATACTGAAATCTTATACCAAGCACAAGTGAAAATTGTCTTGCTCTCTATAACCTGTAAAACTTGTGATAATGTCAAATTAGCAGTAGTATTTCCCTCCTTAAAATATTTTTATTTTCATAGGTTATGACACATCTACGCGTGATATATGAACGCATGAACCAGTCTCTCTCCTTCCTCTACAATGTGCCTGCTGTGGCAGAGGAGATCCAGGATGAAGTCGGTATGCAAACTATTAATGTAGAAAAAAGGAAATATTTCTGTGACGATAAATTGCCACCAAGAGCTAAAATACAGCATCTTGCTTCTCCTACTGATATACTATCCCAGCTGAAAAATAGAGGAGTAAACTTACCAATGTTCTTAAATTATAGTTTAAATTATTATGAATACTTGGAAGGCAAATCCTGTATAACCTGTGCAGTGGCATCATCATATTGTTGTAAATGTTTCCCCTGAAATATGTTAATTTACATTTGGAGCCTCCATGCTATATGGAAGCAGCTATTGACAATGAGATTTTAGTAAGTCCTTCCTGAGTTTGGATATTTAATTTACATGGTAAGTATTTACATCATCTGATGTAGACATTTTGGAAATCCCCCATCTCAAAAATTAGTTGCAGATCCAAGCATCTGAGAAGTGTTAAGTATCGACTGGAAGTTGCTAAGTGCAACTTGGCAGTGTCTTACCAGTCATGCACTTAGTTCTTAATTAATCAGTCAAATGGATATCTCCTCTCCTTCCATGTTTTCCAGCAAACTGTCTGGGCTGTGGACTAGTCAGGTAGCAACAGTCCCATGTTTGCATCTTCCTTGAGTACTGTCACAGCAGTGAGCTGTGAGGGAGAACAGTATTTCCTCCCATTCCGGTTCCTGCTCTTGGCTGTGGCACGGCTGCAACCGAGAGATCTCCTTCACGGCACTCCCACTGCTGCCTGCTGCTGTTGCAGCAAGGCAACTTTGCTTAGGCTATATTAATTTCAGATATAGCCACAGCTCTGGACATCATGTTGCTAATCTGCTTCTTTAAGCAAAATAATACATTTGAATGCAAATACCAGAGATGGAACGGTCATTGGCTTTGGAACAGCTTCTTTTTTTTTTTTTTTTTTACAAGATGTAATACTCCACCAAATGACAGTTATTAGATTAGTTTCACAAATAACCAGCTTCAGCTGACTAAATAAATTACTGATTTCTGTAAAACACAAGGGAAGGAGGTGTACCATTGCGGTAAGGAATAGGATGCATTTGGGACACAGGGAGTAGTGGTGGATTCATTTGCCCAAAGCACAGGGTTAGGAAGGAGATGTGCTCCTGCTTGTGAGGTAGCTGGAGAAGGCTGGGGATGAGGTCAGGAAGCTGGGGAAGGGGCTGAGAGGAAACAAAAAGGTAGCTGAATTAATAATTATTCTTCACCATGTGTTTCTATGCTCCACAATTATAAGGCACCATCAACAGCCTCAGTCTGCAATTGTAGGTAGTTTTTTGGAGGGAAAAAAACACCACCTTATTGATCGCTTGAAAGCGTATCATTTCTGTAGCAAAGGAGATGTTGATACTGTTAGGTCTCAGAGATGCTCAGTTTGTTTTCTTTCTGCATGGCTATCATTCCCTTGGGTTTTTTGCTTGAAGTTTCAACTCCTTCTATTCTTGGTAGTGTTAATGCTTGGTGGTGAGGACATTCTTCTAAATTTTCTTCTCCCCACTAAATACTGAAATGGAATGGGAATTTCAGAGGCTTTGAAGTGACATGGGAGTGAAAGTCTATTCACTGCTAAGTGGTTTAGAAAAATCTGACTCCTAATCTCAATTATAATACTAATTTTTAGGGGGTAAAAGAGCCTGAAATTAGTGGCATATTATTTCACTATAAGATGAGAGAAGCTAAGATATTTCAAAGAAAAAGTCTGTTACAGTCTTTTGAGCCCTTTTTCCCTACCTTGATTTTTGGGTGGTTTTGGGTATACTAAAAATTCTTCAAAGCATTGCAATGTTTAAAGCAATGAAAAATATGTTCTCATACTGGGAGTTACCAGGCAGCAAAAATTAAAGAAGGCACTATCAGATCTGGGCTGTACTAGATAAAACAGTTTTCAGTAATGGGAAGAAAGCCTCTTCTCTTTCAGTATCAACATGCTCCTTGTTGATAACACGGGCTGTATACTTGGCTTTACATATTGGTTTTAATGAAAGTTTGTTGAGGTCATTCCCATCTGTTAAAGGATACAGAATCCTTCTAGCTTTGAGCACTGATCAATCTGTTTCAATTTTTGTTCTGAAATTACTGAATTTCTTAGTCTCTGTACTCTTCCTAAACCCATGGAAAAGGAAATCTTATTACAGCTGCAGATCTGTGGAGAAGTAAAATACTAATAAAATTGCACTTTGTAACATTCCCAAGAAACATTACGACTCTCATTAAAAAGACAAATGTCTCATTAAATACCTTTTGTTAGAACCATTGACTTAGAAAGTCTGAGTCAGTGAAAAAGTTGAAAAATAACCTAGGTAAGAACATCTCACACACACAGTGTCTGAATAATAAATTACGTGTGAGAAAGTGTAGTTGAAAATAATTCTTCTCTTAGGCTGGGATGCAAGTTAGATAGATAATGTTTTATTTCAGGTTTTTTGTTCATTATACATTGGCTTTCTAGTTCCCATGCTTTACTGCAGAGGTCTTCACGAACAGTTTTCACCTTGAGGAACGAATAATCTTTGCTTTAGAAGACACGGCTCTGACAGAGGTAGTTTTTTCCCTAAATTGAACAAATAGTTCTGTGAGCAGCAAAATAAATGAGATCTATTTTCCTGTGAATTTGTACAGTGGTTTTAATTCTTCCAATATCTAATAATGTGCTGGTTTTTACTAGATTTTCTCAGTGCTAGAAATATTATGCCCTATTTTGCACAGTTTCTCCATTATTAGCCATTGACAAATTTGAATTTCAGGTCTTGGGATTTAATTATTCTTTGAGAAACTAAACTAGAAATACATTAAAATTTCCCATATGTCTTGCTGACAGTCCACTACCAAAGGTTCATCCATAAGAAATAGATGCCATTCTGTCATTGGAAAGTCTATGTGCCTGAAGATAAGGTGCATACTTGTTATTTTTGAAGTCTTTATGCTGAGCAGTGAATTTGAATTACATGAAATAGAATCTAGAGTTATTCCTGGAGCATAGCAGCTGCAAAGAGAACATTTTCTTCAACAATCTGAAGATTTTTTTAATTAACGCTTGACGATCAGATGAATCACAGTCCAGCAGTTGGACATTTGAAGTTCCTTTAAAATTCGAGATATGTTTGAAGTTCCTACTGCAAAAGGTGGCTTTACAGCCATAGTTTCAAGGTGCAGAATCAAAAATATGAAATCCAGCTTCTACGCTAAAAGCAGCCTTTTAAAACTTCTGGTTATTTCCAGAACTCCATCAGAGATGGTGGCAGGAAGTTAAAGTAAAATTCAGAAGAGTTGTAGTCCTAATCTGCAGGTGTTCATCACCAGTTGATGTCTGTTGGCTTAAACAGAAGATGTCTCCATTGGAGTATATAGATACGTAGGAAGACCCACAGCACCCCGAAGGATAGAAAGCAGCACTTACACGAAGTGAGGATTTTTTCGCTAAGCATTTGACCAAAGTGTAATGTGCAAATGCCCCGTTAGGGTGACAGGCACATTATTGTAGCAGCAAATTCCAGATGTGTAAGGGAGAATACTGCTGGCTGGTTTTCATTCGTGTTGAGATGGGGGAAAAAGAACCAGTGTAGGAGGTGCAGAAAGAGGTCTGTCTGACCATGGCTGTTAGGACAAAGCTTGGAAAGCGTCAGCAGGTCATTCGTGTAGAAGACCATTTGGCATTCTGGCTGCAAATGATTTCTCAAGGGGCAGTGCTGCAAATCTGCTACAAACCAGATCACTCTCCGCAACTGATGTAGTTCTTGGTGTTAAGTGGTGTTTCTTACAGGCAGGAGTATGCCCCATGAATAGGAGAGTGGCACAAAAAAACCTGAGAAGAGGTATTTATTTGCACACTGTAGGTGAGCAGATTATTTGGTTACCTTGGTATCTGTACTTACCTTTTCCCTCCAATAAATCTCATATACTATTTAATATGTACAAAAGCTCAGAGAGAGCAATGACAGGCTTTAAGAGAAATCAGCAGTTCCTTTGAGCACATCCCGCTTTAAATCCTTATTTGATTAGACTGCTTATCCATGTATGTAAAAGGCAATTTACTGCTGGGAGTGGCACAGCAGGCACCATTTCTGAATCAGAAGCTACGTCAGAGCTTTGTGCATCAGTCAAATGGGCAGGCAGTGAGATGAATTTTTAATTCTGCCTTTGCTGCTCTGCTTCCAAACCAATGTCCTCAGCTCCATGTTTTCTAGCCCACCACTGATGAAATATTCAGCACTGCCTACCGCAGCAGTATCGTAACTGAGCTCTGAAACACTCAGTTATGAGCAATCAGTAGAAGAATATGATTTCATCTGTCCCTTGGCAAATAAAATCAAGCTACTGTTATTTTATTATTCTGTCCACTGCGCCTATCTTGTTCTTCTGCAGCATGTTCTGGGTGCCGCGCTCACGTTATATAGCTGGGAGAGCGGACAAGCGCACCCCAGATCACTGCTTGCAGTCAGGCACTTACCGTGTGCTGTGGATCATGTGCTACTTCAAGTATTTGTGTGCTCCAGCTTAGCATGACAAACTTTGAGCAAGAGAGATTTGCCTCTTGACGTTTGGTTCACAACTTCCTGTGAAGATTTTTTTTTTTAAGTATTTTTAGAAAAAGCTCTAAATATAGGACAAGCTGCAGACAAAAGACATCCGAAGGCTTGCTTTCTTTTAACCCTTCCTCTTTAACCCTATACCTGTTAGTCTGCATCTCTTTAGGGCAAAGTAAGTGCTGCCTCATCTGATTCTGATCTTTTATCATTTGTAAGACTTAATTGGTGATTTCCTCTTTCCAGCTGCTAATTTTGACGTGTAATGGATGCTGCATTTCTTGCCATGAGTTGAATTAGGATACTGTTCTCCATTCATTCTGTAGTATCCTTCTTAAGAAGTTTTGAGGGCATTAGCTGCTTACCACGGGCTGACAGTCCAAAACGACGACTGTTGTGGTTTGGGGGTTTATATTGCAAAACCAAAACACATCCCTGGGGGCTTTGCAAAAGCAAATTCTATGTCTTTCCTGTTTGGTGCCATTTCTTTTGTGATTGTTTTCTTCATTCTCTCTCTTAAAATGTTGTGTTTTGAATATGTCATTAGTAATGTCTTTCAGACTGCAGTGGGACTTCTCAGTGTCTTGTTTTTCTGTAACTCTTCCTTTGTCTTAAGATTTAGCTGAAGGGAAGAATTCCACCTTCAAAAAAGTACTTTAAATCATGAAACGATGCCTAGGATTTCGGCATTTTTATTTGAAGTTAGGTTGACATATTGAGGCATCAGAATAATAAAGAGAAGTTGGCATACATTAAATGTGTCAATAGCTTGTGAAAAGGATGTTAAGGTTACCAAGGGTATTGGAATGGGATCGTACAGAACAGTAGAGTTCATATAAAGTAAAGCCAGTAATTACCCTATGACTCAATTTCAGCACATTACACTAGAAAATTCTTCAAATTGCTTGTTGGTCATGGAGGTGGCAGTTCTAGTCTGCTTCATGGGAAGCAGTTCTAGTCTTCCTCTTAGACTAGCAGCAAAGGTACTGGTAGCAATAAGTACTCTAGGATTTATGTGTACTAGGGCAGACAAAGTTCAGTGAACTGGCATAGAGAAAGATGAGGAATTGTCATCGGTGGTGCTCATCCTTGGGACAGTTGGGTTTTGCACCAGCTGACAAACCTGCTTAATCCAGTCAACGTCTGGGTCTGTCTACAGCAGGGTTTTAGCTCACAGAGGAGTACGTTTTGGTAATAAATGTCTCATTCATCCCTGTTTACTGTGTTGTTCTACTTCATGACTTGCTTGTGTAAATGTGTGTTTTGACTGTTCTTGAGAACGGGCACTGGAGATGTCCACTTGGTTGTTAAATACAGGGAGTTTCTGCGCAGAGGTGCAGGGAAGTATGCTGAGGACTGGGAAACTGGAGATGTTCTTTCTGAAGAAAGACAGTTCCTCTTTTTTTGGTTATCCATACTTTCCAGTCAGTATTTCTTTTTCTCTTTTTAAAGGAGTCAAATGGAGTTGAACTTTTTAGCCAGGGTAAAATAAAACAGCCACAAATCCAGTGTACAGCTGCAGTAGTTCTAAAAATCTGTAGCTGAGGAAGGTTGGACAATTCCTGTAAAGTTTTATACTTTCTGCCTTTCTGTAGGTCAATGGAATTGTCATTTCTAAATTGGCCCAGGCACTTGACTAGTACTTGAGAGGAAGCGTCTTCAATTTTGGATACAAGAAAATGTCATCTTTGCCAAACCATGTGTTAAATTTCCACCGTTGTCTCTAAAAGCAGCACATTTTTCCATGGCAGCAACTCTTCCCATTCAGATTTGATGGGTATATCTACACCATACAGAAATTTCTCAGTAAACTTTAAACAGACTTTCTGGAAGTAGTTACGATTATGTGCAGGTCTTACCCTAAGGTACTGTAAAAACTACCTTCTAGTTTTCAAAAGACCATTTGGTGCATCTGTGCTGTATCATACAGGCTTACTGTTTCTCCCGCTCTGCGCTCCTTGCCCAGAAGGATAATGCAACTGGAACAAGCACTCAAAAGCAGCCTTCAGAGGATATGTATTTGCACAGGTACCCTGGAGTGACTTTCAGCAGTAAACTGACCCTGTGCTTTCTCCCTGTAATGGACTTGACATACTTGTGCGTATCCCGTAACCTTAGCTTTCCAAAGAAAAATTTGAATTTTCTGTGAAGTGGCTATTTGCCTTTAATCTTCTCCCTTGAAGCCCTATAGCATTCAGTTGAATGGATTATTTGTTAGAACTCTCACAAAAAATATATTGCTGGGTCAGTGGTTAAAACTAGCAGAGAGTTCTCCCTCAAATGCAAATGAATTCTGTGTTAAGCTTTACACAGCAGCATTTAGATAGTTTTTGTATGCTTAAGTCCTGACATGGTACGGCCCAAGTGGACTGCCTGATAAGCCATTAAGACCTCTTCCATCTGAGGACATTGGCTTTTAAAGCATTTGACTAGTTTTTTTATATATATATATATATATATATATATGTACACACACACATGCACTTCAGCTTTGTTTTTAATCATCACAAGCTTATGGTCTTTACTAAGCCACCACTTTCTCCAACTTTGTTACCTCTGTAAAATATTGTTATAATTATTTAAATGCCATAAATAGCTCAATAAGATACCATTGAGCTATTTTTTGGAGCGAGGTGATGTATTCTGTTGATGTGGGGAATTAACCGATGTCACAGAACGACTGAGGCTAGAAGGGGCCTCTGGAGGCCATCTGGTCCAAGCCCCCTGCTCAGGCAGGGCCACCGGGATCCAGTTGCCAGTGTTAGTCACCCTGACAGTAAAAGAGAGTTTCTTGATGTTCAGAAGGAACCTCCTGTGTTTCTGTTTGTGCCCATTGCCTCCGCTTCTGTCACTGGGCACCACTGAAAAGAGCCCAGCTCCATCCTCTTTGCAGCATCCCTTCAGGTATTTGTATACACTGGTAAGATGCCCCTGACCGTTCCCTTCTCCAGGTTGAAGAGTCAGCTCTCTCAGCCTTTCCTTATAGGAGGGATGCTCCAATCCCTTCATCACCTTTGTGGCCCTTAGTTGGACTCTACCCAGTAGCTCCGTGTCTCTCTTCTACCAGGGAGCCCAGAACTGGACCCAGCACTGCAGGCGCAGCCTCACCAGTGCTGGGAAGAGAAGGATCACCTCCCTTCACCTGCTGGCTGTGCTTTGCCTAATGCAACACAGGAGACCCTTAGCCTTCTTTGCAGCAAGGGCACATTGCTGGCTCATGGTCAACTTGACGTCCACCAGGACCCCCAGGTTCTTTTCTGCTGAGCTGCTTTCCAGCTGCTCAGCCAGCAGCATATATTGGCATAGCGTCATTCTTCTCCAGGTGCAGGACTTTGCACTTCTCGTTGAAATAACTAACTGTCCTCCCTTAGTGTGTTATATTTTAATAGGCAACGGTAATTGCCAGCTGGAATGACAGTTACGTGTTGCTGAGGCTTTGTAAATTCTGCATGCCATTTGGGAGCTCCGGAGAGCTGAAAAACGTTTCTGTCTGCTAGTAAAATATGTCCTTTGCTGCAGCTTAGAAGAGAAGCAAAAAAATCCTGGAAATAGATGCAACGTTATCCTCTTCTAAGCATCTCTTACTTTCTGTCCAGATTATTTAACTGTCATAGAGAATTAGGCAGAGAATAGTAGATGATTAAAATAGATATAAATGCACTTCACTGACATTGGTGTTCTCAAATGCTTTCATTAGTAGCGTACCATATCCTCCCCGTCTTTTGTAGCTAAATGGTCTATTGTGTCTTGTCATCAGCACTAATGTTCTTCAAAAAAGATACAAATCTTGATTTCTGTGTGCACAAGCCCTCTTTTAATCTCATAAATATTGTGAACATGACTTTAGTCTGTAAAAGAGACAGCTTTCTCCAGATCTTACAGATACTGCGAAAAGCATAAACGGCTTCACATGACTTTGGATTAGGGTGGCTTTTTTATCAGGGAAAGATAACGTGACTTCTTGCTTTACATCTTCTTTTCAGAAATGTCATCAGAATAAAAAGGTCTTAGGAATTTTATTTAAAAAACATTTTTTTCCTCTGGTTTGAAAGACACTGTTCTGTTTCACTTGCACCTTTAAGGAAATCTGGTCTCACGATGCAAGTGTTAGAACAGAAAACCAGGAACTTCTGATAATGATTATGAACTCATAGATGATAAACAAAGTAATGTTTTAATTTTCTGGGCATCTGCTATTTCAGTGGGTATTTAAATATTTCATTCTCAATAATTCATCCTTTAGCAGGGGAGGTTTAAAGATGTTACCTTGATTTTCTTCAGGAGCTGACAGCTGGAGCACTCTATCCTGCATTGGTAGATCCTTCTTGAAGTCTCTGTTCTGTATCTTTTCCATTACTTTAGCCTGAAGTATTTTTTCATAGACGCTTCTCTTTAAATAGCAGGTTATCACCCCCACCACGGGAAGTTTATGACCAAGAGGCCACTCTGGGCTCACAGGGGCAGCATATTGAGGCTGAAGCATTTTTTTAAGTACCCTTCTGGAGGATTCTACAGGTGACCTTGTACACAATGGATTTTCATTCTAGAATTAAGAAAATATGCACCAAACTTTGAATAATTGTCCAGTGGTTGGTTATATTCTCTCCTCTTTTTTTCTTGTTTGACTGGATACATGGAAATGTGTGGATTTGATGAGGATTTTCTTCTAACTCTCCAGTCATATCACATGTCATTTTCTGATGCCATGGAGAGAACAGGCTGAGAAATTCTGTCTCGGAGAGCATTGTTTCTGCTGGTAGGGGGGCAACAGTTGTACGGGAATGTTGAATATATAAGAGTGTGGGTATTATTTTAAAGTAGTATACTGGATGTGTTTGATTTTAAAACACGTCGTAGGTTAGGATTACCTCATGGTTGCAGATCTGTCCCTAAACATCTATTTGTGTTGATTTACTGCTCTATTGTGTCTTCAGTGCCAGTGAAAAGAAAAGGTGGAGCACTCATTTTTGAGACGATACAGATAAATGCTGTGATGGGACCAAAACTTTTTTAAAGTCTGATTTTACTGTTTTATGAAGCAGGATGGCTTCTTTCAGCCTTTCTCATTTGTATATCCCGATAATTGCTTCTACCATTATTCTTTAATAAGTTAGTTCATCATGTGCCACATTTAAGATGTCATTCTTTTATTAGATGGATAACAAAAGTCTGAAAACATCTTGTAGTTGTCCAGCTTGCAAATATGATCTGAGAGCAGGTTAGCTCAGATGAGCCTGACTTTCTGAATGCATAGCTACCATTCCTATGGAGAGGCACTGGCTTGGTGAAACGCCGCCCACATACAGAAATGTCTTTATGCTTAGTTGTTGAAAATGTCACTGATGCACTGCATAGATGTGTAATTTAATTCATAAATATGTCATCTTCCCGTCGTCTTAAATCAAGAATGATATCAGCGTCCACGAGTATTCAAGCAGCCCAAAATCATGGGAGCACAGGCAGTTATATGACAGCTTCCACTTCATACTTGCTGTTGAATGATGGATTTTCTTTTCCCATTTGCTTGGTTTGGATCCATTCTGTGTGATTCACTCTTAAGATCAGATTCCTAATAGGAAGTGTTAGATTGTGAAAAAAGAAAATTAATCCTCTTTATTCTTATGTTCCAGCAATTTGCAGGTGTCCAGTGAGAACCAGTTACAGGCTGTCTGCACAAATTATGCACAATGTTATAGCTTTATATATTATATATTACAGAGCTAGCATGTCAGTCGTCGTTCCCAGAGTAGTCTCGGGAATTGTTACCCAGGGGAATTCAAACACTGAAGTATGGAAATGCTTAACTATGGGCAGGTATCTTAAGGGTGAGAACTAAATATACCTCTAATGCCAACGATGTACTAAGTTTTGCTTTACTCAAGCATCACTTTCTCTTCAGATGTGCAGGTGTGCAAAATTCACAGGTGCTTATTATGGCCAAGAGTATCTGACATATTCTGGCTAGGCAGCCTCTTACCATTGGGATAAAAAGGGAAGAGAATCACTGAGGGTATGCGATCTTACAGAACGGCTGGATTGATGGAAATGTTTCAGTAATCTCCTAACAGTCAGGTCCCATGCACGTGGGATTACAAATGAAGCGGTCTTTCATCAGCGCAGCTTTCTCCTGCTGTTTGATTCTCATATGCCCAATTTAATTGAAAAAAAAAAAGCGTTTTCCTGAATAGTGCTACCTAGGCAGGGTTCCAGTCCTTTCACTGTTCTGTTTCCTGCTATTAGATCATGCATATGAAAGGTGGCATAGAAGCCATCAGAATAGGCCATATCCCACAAAACGGATATATTTGTTAACTTTAATAAATGCATCTCTTTAGAATACTTGAAAAATCCAGGATACATTTGGCCTATCAAATGCTTAAATGACAGTTAATAAATAGGCGAAATGTATTTTATCTGGAGCAGATGCGCAGTTCAGTTTTGGTGAATTCTGAGTCAAATCGAAAATACTCTCTTTTGACCAAGGGAATCAGGTGCAACAAATTAATGTTCAGATTTACATATTTTTATGGATTACCTAATGATGCCCAAGCTGCCTCCAAGTTCAGTACACATCAAAAATTATTGTGAGATTTGTACTCCGACCTTTGGAAGGTTTTATAGAAAATGATAACTGACTTTTCTCAGGTGTTATAAAGTGGTAGAGTTTTAGGTTCTACTGCAGTTTTGAGTTTTACTGTATAAGGTTGGCAAATAGATCTGATGATTTTTAACAGTAAATAAGGCAAATAAATAAGTAAAAGTAAGTATTTTTTTCGCAGAAAATGAGACAGTAAAATTCCATAGCACTTTTTCATATAAATTCTTTCTTGCAGGGCAGTTTCACTTACAAGCCTTATAACCTACTTATTCGGGATGGAAATATACTTGGCTTTTTCTACTTCACACAAGACTGAGGGGGAATAATGAATGCTGATTCATTTGGCAGAAATGTCAGTGACGATTGGGGGGTGCTGTTTATTTGTTTTAATTTAGACTCTTCAGGCTATTTTGAGGCACTTAATGATATGTAAATTTGGAATTAAATGTGGAGTTAAATTTAAACCTCGGTAATTTGTCACAGTGCCCTATGTAGATCAGGACGATGACATACAAGGTATGTTCTTGATTACAGTATAGAGTTTCAATTCGGTCTTTTCCTCAAGCATTTTTTAATATTTCCTTGTCTACCTTGATGTTAGGTTGCCATCGTCTTACTGAAGAGGAGCTCTCCACATGTTGATACAAAAAGCTATGTTTCATTCAGAATTTTTACCCAAAAGAATGCTGTAACATGGAAATAGGATTTTTCTGCGTTTTAATCCAGAACTTTGAGGCTATGAATAGAGAATTATTTTTCTGAGATAATATTATTAATTTAACCAAATTGAATGAGAAAAGGGCGAGAAGAAGGGAAGGAGACCACAGAAATGGAAAAAAAAGGCTTGAAGTCGTAAAAGGGAAGAGCAGGGTCTTTAGTTTCTATTTAGTAACGCTTTTTCAGAGATAACACAGGCTTCCAGTTTTGGACTTAATTTATCCCACAAAATTCCTTTAATACTCCCTGCTTTGAACTGAAGGAGAATTGCAGTCATTAATCAGACAACTGACTTAAATATTTTAAAAAATATAAATGTGTACACATCTATAGCCATATATTGATATTTAATTTTAGCTAATAACTAATTTACGTACCTTTAAGGTAGCTACAGGTCTGTAGTAATTACAGTATTCTTTCACTGAAGGTAAAGAGTGTCATAGCAGCCTTCTTACAAAATTAGCCAAAATTTCAAGACCTTGAGTTTCATAGCAGGCTGTAAAAATTGGAGAGGACGGTTTTGATTCTTCCTTGATGAAGTCGTGTGGAAATTATCATGAACCTTCGCTCAAAGCTCTCTGCAATTGCATAGCCATGTACAAAACTACATTTCTGTTGAAGTCCATCCCTAATGAAAAGGGCACCTAAGTCATATTGAAATTAATCATTGTGTGGTAATAAATGTTTTCGTGAATGGGATATTCCAGGCTTTCTCATGCTTTGAACACTGTTCACTACCAGAAAGCTTGTTAAAACATGATCTACCTGCAAAAGGACAATTGCTCTGTATCTAAGTTAAACATCTTTGGGATTTTTTTATAGTTTTAAGTCCAGTGGTCTGCAAGGCAAATTGAACTGAAGCATTATTACACATACCTGTTTACTGGAGGAGACTCACTTGGGTTGTTTTTATGATGTGATTTGGGAAGCATTGAAGTCCACGTATGCTGAAAGAGCAGAAGCAGCAGGAAATGGAAAAGAAATGAATGTGATAAAAGTTGTGATTTTTTTAAAAATATATCAGAGGCTTGCTCTTTTTAGTATGGTTCTAAATATTGCAGCTATTCTTAAGTTCAGAGGTGTATTTCTTCTAAAGTTGGTTCTTAGGCTACAGAATATTGTCTAAGGCAATGGAGTGCTTATTTTCTTGCCAACTTCTGGGGAAAAATTCTCAGGTCAGCTGTTTCATGATATCTTAAATGTTCATTTTCTGTGAACTTGAAAAGGGAATAGTCTGTTCACCTTATTGAATAAGATTTTCATGCACATAAGAAATTTCTGAAATCTGAAAAACTATTGCTGCTGCTTACTCTTGCCCTAGTGGTGACATCTCTAAAAGACAGAAAATAAGAACTACAAAATACTGTTTTCCATGCTTCTTGCTCTTTCAGTCTCAGTTTAACCCAGAGAGAGAGAGACATATTGCGCTGTAAAAGTTTCCAGATAAGAAGACCGTGTGGAGTAATTTCACAGGCTAACCCGGAGAAGAGAAGCAGCTTAAATCTGATAGGGTGGTCACGTTTCTCTGTCAATATGGATCACAGTATTGCAGATTGGGCTCATTTCCAGTATTTCACAGTAATGATCTAGCATATCGCTCTCTTATCACCATCGTCAAAGCATGCACACAGCAAAGCCACTCTCACACCCTCCAGTAGGCAGGTCACTTTCAATGAAGTTCTCATCAGACTTTCTTTCTAAATTGTGACTTGTACTATACAAATGAATTAGTTTAACACTGAATACCACATAATTGTGTTTTGCAGCTTGATAATGTTATAATTATGAAACCTAGCAGTATGTAACTTGATCTTAAAATGCTTGATTCAGCAAAACACCTTAAATTAACAATATGCTTGAAATTCTGTGGAGCTTAACTCTGTGGTTAGACACAGACTTCAGTGTGATTACATTTGAACACTTGCTTGAAATTCCCTCTGACTTGGGCAGAGGCTGGAGGAAATACCCATGGCATTTTCTGCTATATTCTCTCCTTTCACCCCAGAGGAGGAACTCCTGTTTCATGCAGGAAGTTACGTATAGGAAACCCACAACTGACCTAACTGCCTTTCTGACTCTGTAGAATTGGCATATGTTGCAGGTATAGAAAGCCCTTTGAACCACAAGCATTACCTCTCTAAAAGCCTTACTTCGTGCTACTGATACGTGGTATTTTGGAGTTCCCTACATAAACCTTTACTTACAACATGTTTCAGTAGAAATGACCTGTGGGGAAATATATGTGCTTTCTGAATGTGAAATAATACCTGTTTGTTTGCATCAAGGTTGTGGAAGCGCTGCTAGACTAACTGTGGGTTACAAGTATGCTGTAATTTTATGTAAGTGCTCTAATAGAAATGCAGATGTACAGGTAAATAATGCTGTTTTGGTTTTGCTTTGTTTTAAAGTATTCACCAAAGCGAAGCCTTTAAGGAGGTCTTGTTTTCATGCTTACCAATTCGGGGGAGCTTTGATTCATGCAGCTGACAAGATGCAGGCATTCAAATTTAGTTAAAACCTGACTGCATTACATCAGTGTAACTCCTTTGGGCACCTGCTCATGTTGAAGATTATGAACTATGACATATTGAATTAGCCCATAAAGTAGTCATAAAACTGAAAGCTGCATCTAAACATGTTACCTCTTATCACATACACTGTAATAAATGATTGTGTAAATGTTCTTAGTGAATCCTAATTGTGGCATACAACATTTGCATGATTTAAACTGTCATCCAACTGGTATAAGATAATATGTGTGCACGTGCAAATGAAGCAATCGCTGTGACTCAGGCACTCTAATTTCTGACATGAAGAATAATAAGGAGGTTGCTGATACTTTTTAATTTTGTCATTTTGAAAGCTCATGCTCAAAAACAACTGTAGCTTCAGGAAAAACGTATGTTCGGTTCAGACTGAATGGTGACTGATAAGGTGATGAACGTGAGGAAATAGGACTCTGCATTTGTACCAGTTTATTTGAGCTGGTTCCCAAACCTGTATTTATTGAATCAACATATATTCCATCATGTGGGTGTCGTTTTACAAAGGAGGCTTTGGTGTTAGGTGGAAACTGTGGCATGTAATTTGATGGTGTCTTAATTACTATTTAGAAGAGGTTTTGTTTCAAATCTGGCTTAAGAACTTAAATTGTTTTATAGAGCTTTCAAAGTTACAACTGCCAGTTTTAAATCTGCTTTTCAAGTGAATTCAAAAGTCTTGCACATGATAGTGGTAGTAGAGCTTTTCATCTGGTAGATAGGCTTCTTGAAAAGAAAAGGCAACAAATAAATATTATAATTACTTTGGGACATTTTAAGTAATGAACTAAATAAAAATGGCGGTTTGAAAGATAACTAGTGGATTGCTGGCGTTCCAGGGCAGCAAGTGGAGCAGTTCCACATGAAATTTCTGTCATTATAGCTGTGTCAGTCAAGGGCTTGGGTAAATACGCCCTAGACTCCAATGTTTGAAATGGTGTTATATGCCTGTAACAAGTAGATAAAGTTACAAAATAGTATGGGTTTTGCCACTCTAAGACTCCATCTGATTTGTCATGGTATCCTTGTTAGTGCAGTGCTTTTTGCAAAGCCTTACAAGTAGAAGTGTGGTCTAGGGCCATTGTGGACGAATGGCTTCTAACAATCCAGCATTGACCAGAAGATTTTATTTCCTTTCCTCTGCTCCTTCTTTGTTTTTGGCTTCATGTCTCTCCGTGCAGGATAAGAGAGTAGTCTTGAACGTAGGTTGTAGTGATACTACCCTTTTACCTAGTTCCCCAGACATATTTCACTTCAATTTTTCTAGATGCTGTTTTTAAGTAGTAGTGACCCATGGGGAAGTGCCTGCAGTGAGCCCAAGGATGATTGGAACTTCCTTAGAGATGATGATAAGTCTGAGAAGCATTTTATGGAAGTACCAGAAGCAAGCCTGCCTCACTTCTGAGAAAAAAAGAGTTTAGGTGCCTGAAGGAGAAGCAGCAGTTGTGCACCCTCACACCAAATCCAGAGCTGCTTGGAGATCTAAGGTCCTAACTGAGCATGGGTTTTTTCCCAAGGTCATGGTTACTTTTGAGCATATTCTCTCAGAGGGATAAAAGGTTTCAACATTCTCCTTATTCTTCTCAAATGGCAGGACTTAGCAGAACGCTACAAGGAAATAATGAGCCAAGCGGCAACAGCAACAAAAAATTTTATTATAGGAAGATTGCCATGGGGTTTTTGTCCTGTTGACTTGACAGAAGATGAAATTTTGAAGAGCAGCCTAGAATCTCTCTATTTTCAGCACCTAATAATGAAGATATTCACCACACAAAGAAAACCCCTGAAACAGTCTTGAATGCGCATTCTAGCTTCCAGCTGTGGCTGTACTCCCTGCTTATTTCAGGAATTGTCTTTTGCAGGGTGGGGGAATTGAGTTGGCAACTGTGAAACAGGGAGGGAATACTCTAGGATGGGTAACAGTGAGGCTGTATGGCTTTCCATTAGCGTAACTGATGATTCAACTAGCCGTCAATACTGAAAAATTGATCTTGGACTTTGCCAGCTAGTGTCAATAACTGGAAATCTTAGGGCAAACTTTTTAGCAGTTCAGAGATTGAAACAATTGCTTGCAAATCTTTTACTCAATGCAGACACAGCTGCCTCAGTCTGACGGACTCCAGCGCAGTTTCTAAGCCAGGCACTTCCAATTTCTCACTACCGTTCAGTGCCTGACTCATCATGTCAGATGGGCTTGATTCATTTTGGCCATTGTTTCCCTGCTTGTAAAATGGATGCGATCATAATCTGCTGGTTGTAATATCTCTCTGCCTCACTTGAGCTATTGTGCGGGTCAGTTAATGTCCCCGCTGTGCGCTGCAGCTGAATGGGAGACAGCGGAGCCTGCAAGCGCCAGCAACGACGTGCTCCCGGTTGGATAACGTTGAGAGAGAGACGTCGTGTACGTGTCCCTCCCATCCCCTAGGGATTTGGGTATGATCACAGTATCGTGATGGCAGTCGTGTGCCCCTCGCTGTCAGCCTGGTGGGCCCAGACAGAGCCTCCCCCTGAGCGCAGTGCTGGTCCCAGTGCCACTCTGCCACCACCATAGAACAGGTCCTTCTCCCTCTGCCCCTTCTCCTCCATGCACTGTTTGTCCCTTTCCAAGGGCAGGAGCTGTCTCTGGGTAGCACAGAGTGCAGGTATCACAGGGCAGGAGTTGTGGAGAATTGTGAAGAATTGATGACTTGGTATTATAACATGCTCAGCTGCTATCACCCATGGCTCCCTGCGAGGCACTTGGACACCAGACCTCTTGCTCAGGCCACTAACATACAGCTCCTGTTTTTTTGTGAGTTCTCTTCATCCCTAGCTAATGAATATTAACATCTGTCATGTGATAGAATGTCTGCTCAGGATATCAAGGTGCTTCACTCTGATACAAGGAGACGCTTTAATTTGGTAAAGGATTAGTGTAATTATGGTGCGGAGACAAAAATTGGACTTGCCTTCCATGCTGAAAATTTATTTGGTATCTTATAAAATAATACTGCTTTCAATAAAATGAGCACGAATGGAAAAGCAATTCAGTGTTACACAGGTTTTCTATCCTGTCCTTGGAAGTCATTCTAATGAACAAATCAAATCCCTGAATTAAATTTTGTATACACATTAGGCTTACTGTCTACTCAGTTGCCGTTTAAACATGAAAGTTTGTTTTTAAACATCATTTTATAAGATTCAAGACCCATTTTTGCCCTAGGGCTGAGGTTACAACTTTTTAATTAGTTTTGCTGTTCTGAATTAGGTGTAGGAATAGGGTGGCAGAGAGTTGCGTCAACTATTTCAAGGTGGTCTTTAAGAGACGTATTGCAGAGCAGAGCCCTACTGCAGCATGGTTGGTAAAGGCATGGAAGCAGTGATGGCTCTAATGCCCATGACTTGGTGGGCATCCTTACTGAGAGCTGCTGCGTGGGTGCAGTCTACTTCTGTGGTGGTACAGCGCCGTGTACAGTTGGGAGAAAAATCACATTCAAAAGATTTTACTGAGCGGTCTAAAGCCCTGGCATGTATAGAAATTTAGATGCCTTTCTTACTGATGATACTATGAAGTTAATGAGCCCCTATGGAGTGACATAAAGGGTCTAGTGGTGATTCTTGTCGCCGAATCAGGCTTCGGATGTGGGTGCAAAGCAGTGACAGTCAGGAGGTTCTTAACAAATTGAAGCAAGAAGCCAGTCCTAATAAAAGCTTTTGTATCATCAGCTGTCTTGTGCGTGCTCTTGTGTGCAAGTACTTGCACTCTAATAACGTAACCTTTACAGTCGTCAGTTCTGATCGCTTTAGCTCTGTAAAACCTGCATACAAATTATATTGGTGCATTATTAGCAGTCATTTATCTTCTTCCATGCAATTGGTTGCTTCCTTGAATGTGCTCTTGTGCACCAAGTTCCCTTGAAGTACTTGCAGGTAATTGTTGCTTCTACCAAAAAATGGCAGTGAAGGAGAAGATCAAGAGTAGACGAACTTTGGTGTGAGACAGGAGTTGGAATAATGAAGCACACACAACCTCCGAGCTTATTTTGAACACCAAGTTGGAGAGTCTGTCCTATGCACCTGGTGGAGCTGAAAAGTGCTTTGATTGTTCCCACCTTGCTTAAGTTAAAAAAGAAACAAAAAACAAAAAACAACCTAGATAATATCGCACAGCTTTAGGTCCTGGTTGCTTGTAAAATAATTTGCCTACAGACCCCCATTACTACTTCATATTTTTAGCAAAGAACTGCAGTATTTTGGCAAATATATATGTTAAAAGAATGAATGCTTCTGCAGATTCAGTGTGTTATAGTAATGCCCAATTTAATACAGTAACTGTTGTGGTGATTTAGGATTTAAGGCCTGTGATGAGCTTTGATAGTGAGCATCTAAGAAAAAACATTCCTTTCTGTGGCCTCTCGCATGTTGATTTATGGAAACATGTTGAGTTGAAGGGAATTGATTTGTGCTTCCTTCAAAAAGTGGTGGGGAAGAGTCCAGCAACTTGTAAAGCACAGACCTGTGGTCTGTTATGTGCTGGAAATATGGGGAGGAAACAGTATCTAACAATTCTCTTTGATGTTTCAAAAAAATGCCTGACATAGCTGCAGTGCTTATCACAGCCTTTTGATTATTCCAAGCCTTTGTTTTTCTTTATCATAAGAATACAGACTCTCATAACAGTAAATTATTACTTGAATAGCATTGGAAGTAGATCCTCAGAAATGCGGGCTCTTTCAGATAATGTCTGTGTTGAAATTTCCTTGCAGATGAATTGCTTCAGAAAGAGCAAAACTATTCCGATGATGTTCTGGCCAATATGATCAGCGAACCCAGAATCAGCTATGGAAATGATGCTCTCATGCCTTCATTGACGGAAACTAAGACCACAGTTGAACTTCTTCCAGTGGATGGAGAGTTCAGCCTAGATGACCTTCAGCCATGGCATCCTTTTGGTGTTGATTCTGTTCCAGCCAATACTGAAAATGAAGGTACGTACAATAGGGGAAAAAACCACAGAATATTCTGAGTTGAGCTTTGTGGTTTCTCTTCATGTTATTACCTGAAAATTGACACCTTTCAGATAAAAGCAGGATAGAGGTTCTCAAATGTCAGTTTAGAACTGGTCTACAGTGTCTCTTTGATGGAACAGAAAATCCTGACTAAAATTGTGAATTTAGACACACGATAAATTTCAGTGTTGAACTTACTTTCCTTTAAAAACAAATCAAAATAAATTCCAGCAAATTATGAGTGACAGTCTTACATGACAGTGAGCTAAGGGAGATAGATAACTTGGTAGATTTGTGCCATGATGAAGTGAGTGTTTTAGTTATGGAAGAGCTTTTTATTTGCTGGCATGAAAATGATGACAGATCCGGCACGATCCTAGCATGAGAGTTGATTTTATCCACCCCACCCCCTCCCCACCCGCACCTGGTTGTCTGCAATGTACTGCAGAAATGTTCCTGCATACTCAGCAATGCAACCGGCTAGTGACAGCTTGTTTCCTGAGGAGTATTTTCTGTTGCTCGTGGACTGATTTATTGAAGTGAATGCATAATGCTTTAATAATTTATGTATAATCTGGAATTGGTAGTTTACTTAGGTGCCAGAGCCAATTAATTAGAAACCTGGGGGACTTTGATCATGTCATTTAAGTTCCTCCTATTGTGTTTGTTTCCCTTTATCAGATCAACTCCACTGTCATTAGTGCTAAGTTAATCACATTATTGAAAATTTGTTACTGCAAAGCAGTGGTAGATTCACGGAAGCTGGAGGTCTAGAAGTCTTTTTTCAGGCAAATTTGTGATTTGTAGCTGAACTGCACAGACATTAACATCCTCCAAGAAGTCTTTTGAGACCACTGGCTAAGGCTATACCTGCTCTCAGAATGAGTTTTGAGATCAACTTTACGCAGTTAGTCTCACTGTAGCACAATGTGTGAGGGACTATGGGCAGCTGGGTGCTTAGGAGATGAAACACGGGACATGGACATGGATTGCCACGTCTGGTACCAGGTGACATCAGTGGAGTCAGAACCAGTTTTGTGGTCAAAGAAGGGTCATCCCCAGCACTCAGAGAAGCCTAAGATCAGGCAGAATAAATGTCATGGCTAGGATCTGAGTGAAGGTCAGCAGGTCAGTGAGGCATAAGTATACCAGATTTGAGAGGAAGAGGAGAGGCTGGCCAGCAGTGGGGCTAAAATCAGATCCACCAGGGAGTCATCACTACAGGTAGGGACCAAGAAAAAGAGCAGAGAGAGCTGCAGCAAATTCAACAGACTGGCCAGCAGCAAGAACCAGAAGACGGGAGATGGTGACAAGGACTCCAGACATGTCTGGAGGGCACTTGCAGCCAAGTGACATGCAAAGCAGCTGCGAGCAGCGGGCGGGATTGCGTCAGATGCTGGTGAGTAGCACAGAGGGCTGGCCAGGCTGGCAGGCTAAACTGCAGTCCTGGGGAATCAGCTGCAGCTCGCTATAGCGCCTGTGTCAAGGCTGTCTGCCAGGAGCAGGACACAGCCTGGCTGGTGGTGTTTGTCTTGCAGGAATTTTCCCGTACAGCTCTTGCTGCATTCTTTTGTAGAGCTGAGGCATGTAGGGCATCAATTTCTATACCCACTGCCTGCTTTCATGAAACTTGGCTGGAGGGGGGAAGGGGGTAAGAATTAATGACTTTCGAAGTCTATCCTGCCAGCTTTCAAGGTGGACTGATTTCAGTCACTAAGTTCAGAAGTTACTGGGTGGACAGGTGCACGTAGACATCACCACAGTTTAATCACACGAGCCTTTCTTTCCTTCAGAAGCCTGGCCAAGCCCAGAATTTAATAACAAAAGGTACATACTTCAATGTGACACTGAATTCCCATAGGCAAGTACACTGAGCATGGTTCTCTTTTTAAACTGTATGACAGCAAATAAAAAGCAAGAACTCTCCTGCCTTGAATAGCATACTGTTTAATTATGAATCTTCTGTATTCTAATGCATTACATGGTTTGGTGCAGCACTTTTTCATATTTACTGTGGGAACAGCTTTCTTTAAGTTGTTGAGCTTTAGGGGTTTTTTTGATATTAGACTTGTATTTGTCATGAAGTTACTGCAGCAAACAGTTCTGTTAGGCCAACCATTATGAGCATTTAAACCTGGACAGTTAGAAATAGAAATTACTTAATGACTTAAACCTCTTCAAGTCCTTCTTGTTTCCCATTATAGTTCTCTGTCATCTAACCAAACCACAATGTTGTTAATGCATCATGCCTACAATACCTTCTTTCTCTCTTTAGATACCCTCTCTATACCTTTGCCCACAGTATCAAAAGGAAATTTCACAGCCTTTGTGTGTTTTCCATTGTGTTTGTCTCCCACCTCTTTGTTCCAGAAACTCATGACTACCTGTGCCATTTGTCCTGACTTCCCATGCCTGTTTTCTTTTATAACCGTGGTCTAATCCCAAGCTTTGTCCAAATTGCTTCCAAAAACATGTGTCTGTCTTGTTATAATAGTCTTCGAGTAAGAAGCAAGAAGGTAAATAACAATTGACACAATTTTCTCCTCTTTTTTCCTCTCCCTCTCCACTGAAGGTCTTTTTGAATTGCCTGTTTTTCACACAGTAAGTTCCCCCCTGTCCAGGAGGCTTTTGTATTTTATGCAGCAGTGAGCAAGTCAATTCTTTCTCTTAACATTGATCAAACCATTGATCAAAAAAGGTGTAAGTTCAAAAATCATGTGCTAGAAACCTCAGATACCGTAGAGTGACTAACCATTGCAGTTTTAGTGACAGTCAGCATCTTTTGCTGGTGGGAGATGCTGAGCATGCCAGCCATGGTGAGAGAACTGAGCATCTCAGCTCACATTTACTTGCGTGAGGGCTGGGAGTACTCAGCACCATCAAGAAAACCACAGCGTGTTCCATGTGAACGACCTGGTTCCTGGGAAATCTGCTAAACGGTCTGTCTAGTCTCTGTCTAGTCTCTGCTGAGACTACCAGAGGAATTTCAGAGGGCAAGCAAATTACAAGTTCAGTTGTTGGTACTGTTTTGGTCTAGTTTGAAAGCTGAAGTCAACTCTTTTAAAACTCAAACGAACACGAATCTGGAGTGCTATCAGCTTGGCATATGCAGGTGGGTTTCTAGGTAGAATAAAAGTCTCGACTTCTTCACTACAAAGAGCTGTTGTGCTGTATAGGCAATAGTTCTCTTCAGTCCTGAGAAGGCACACCAGATAAATCATTAACCTTATTGCAAATTTGCATTCCTGGCAAAACAAATTTCTAATGGGAGCATTGATATCTGGGAGGCAGATGAACAGATCCTGGAGTTGGCTGGGTTAGGAGCTGGGATCCCACCCGCTCCAGCACAGTCACAGCAACAGGACTTGTTTTTAATGAACCATTTTGGGGATTGCTTAAGCCAAAATGTGACTGTAGAAAAAGGGGAAGGAAAAGCAGCCATTAAATCTTTGTTTCAAAGTGTCCAGTAGTCTGCATACAAGTGATCAAGTTAAAATACTGCAAAAAATACCTTCCATTTGTCATTAGTTCCCATGCCTGTTTTCTTCCATGGCCATGATCTAATCCCAAGCTTCACCCAGAGATATTAGTAATGTATTGGATTGGTACGTTGCCATGTAATCTCAAGGTTTCATAACTCCATTTGAAATTTCCCAATCTAAACTGTATATTTAGATAAACGGATAAGATTTACGTAAACAGTTTATTTTACTAAAATTGCTTTTTCTCATGAATGAGTGAAAAACAGCCTAAAAATAAAAGGACCTTGAAAGTCTAGCATAGCTCGGTAGTTTCTAAAAGTATTTTCTTCCTTGTTGTTTTCCTGAGGTGTGGTTTCCCAGTAAACCATCCACAGAAATTAATCCAAAGCGTGAGGCAATACACTACACAACTTGCATGGCTGAATGTATGTCTCCTGTACTGAGATACAAATTAAATTAATGAAAAATACCCTCTGAGGGTAGGAGGTGGGATGTGTACCCTGTATGAAGCCTGCATACTCAGTGTAAGCAGATAGCTGCCAATTTAGTTTCATGAGGCTATTTCGAAAATAAATTTTCAGTCTTGATTCTGTGTACTTCTGTGCACAGGGAAGTGTGTTCAAAGACATACAATTCTGGAGCATCAAAATGAATGCAGTTTTTATAATAATGTGCAGTACATCTCAGAGTTTTGATTATTGATAAATGCTGTAATAGGTTTAAACTTCTCCTCTCTATATCAACAGTTATGAGGTGGTGTGGTCCAGAGAGGCAGGCCGTGAGGAAGCCCACAGATGAGATTTTTCAGACTTAACTGCTCTTTGTTGCATATGTCAATACTGGGACAAGAGCAAGCAGGTTTTAAAATTAATTTGAAATTCAAAAGGTGGCAGATCGGGTCTCTCTGGAAACAAGCCTTTCTATGTCTCATGTTGCCTGGGGCATGCTGCACCTTGGCGCCCGGAATCACGGTCTGCCTTGGAAGACCCTTGGCTCTGAGCTTTCGCCTCCAGTTTTTGCCCTGCAACCGGTTTGTGACCTTGAGCAGGTCATTTCACTTTTGTGTTAGATATGAAATGTGCCAGTGGTGTTTGCCTTTTCCCCTGTAAAGTGCTTCCAAAACTACAGATGACAAGAATAATTAGTCATTATTAATACTTCCACCTGGCTCCACAAATACTGCATGACCCTGCGGTCAGGTCCATGCTGCTGTGTGACAGAAGCTTCCCTCATCATTTTCTCCCTTCACCTACTACTACCATTTTTGTTGCTACCCACAACCTGCTCTCTCAGTTCTCCATAGCTATGAGAGTGTAGGGTTACAGGGTGCCGAGGGAGAGGGAAATAAAACCCTTCATCCTTCTAGGGAGGAGCTGGGGCCCACGGTGACAGAGGAGAGTATTGCAGGGGCAATTTGGGCAATATCAGTCCTTGGTTGCTTCATCCCTTCAGTCCATCCCACTGAAAATTACTGCTCACCTACCCAAGGGTTGGTGCTGACAATATTGGAAAACCTAGCGGAAGACTTAAATAGGAAAATACTCAAAATTGTAGTTTTTAGTTAAGGATGGAAATTGGTTTTTGTATAGCGCTATGTAAGGAAAGCAATTACATGGTCTGCTAGTGCCACTCTGAACTGCTGAGAAGGAAAGTGGTTTGATGGCTTGTCTCTTCAGCACCAGACCAGCAAGCTCTGTGAAGATTTTGCCCTTCTGGAAACACAAGCAAGTCAGATGTGCAGATGCGCTTTTAATCTGCAGCTACCATAAAGCTGACTTACTGCTTTTTTCCAGAGACAGGAGCTATTGCGGTCATCCCCTGAGTACAAACGCCATAGGTGCCACAGAGGCTCTCTCTTACAAGCGTGGTAGGTTGTTTGCCAAACCCATAGGAACACTAAGCAAGTGACAGAGACTTCCTCAGGAGATGGACAGTCCCCTTGCTTAGCAGGTTAGCGTGATTTTTCTGATGCTGAATACAGTGAGCTGTTCATGATTAAAACTGTGCTTTTGTCAAGTTTCCGATGTTATTGTAGCTCCCTTCCTGATGATTAGAAGGTTCATACTTGAATCCTGAAATCCAAATGAATGAGAATACCTCATCTAAAAAATTCTGAATTACAAGCTGCAATGGAAAATTTTATTTCTGAATTTAATTTCTTTCTGACACTTGCACTTGGGTAGATAAAGAAGGCAACAGTATTGGAGCAAAAGAGAGGGGAAAAAAAAAGGGATGGGGGGAAATCTTAACGTTTTAACAAACTTCTCCAGTGTGTTCACTGTGGACTTAATTGAGACATTAGGGTAATGACTCAAACAGCTCTAAAAGTTTTGCACATCCTGTTTTCTGTTAATGCCAGTGAGCTCCATCAACCTTAGGTTTCAGCTGGTAAAGCCTTAGTGTACGGTAATACAAGAGTTTTAAAACTGCATATGACACACAAGTGGGTAGAAAATGGTGTTTCTCCTTTCCTTCCCCTTCAAAAATCAGAAAGCAAATTTACTGTCTATAAATCGGAACATACCAGAATGAAGTATTGATTGTATTTTCAAAATGTGCTTTACTTTTTTCAAACTTTACAGCTAGTGCTGCAAAGAATCGCTATTGAAAGGAAAAAGGAGTCAGGATTCAGTGGGTTTGTAAGTCAGCATTGATCAGGACTGGTTGCAAGAGCTCACTCATCATGTCCATTCTTGCTGCCAATTCTGATCGGACAACTGGAAAATGTTTCACGTAATGAATATAGTTTCGCTCTATAGACAGAAATTCTTTGATCTTGATGGTGTCTCACTTTAAGCAGTAACCAGAATATGATGTAAAATTGACACATCAGCTGTGAAGCTTTCATTTTGAAGTCGTGCCTATCCCTTCCTTTTATTCCCAGGATTAACTGAAGGCAGATCTTTCCTAGCCCTTGCTTTGGTAACCTTGTTTATGCAGTGTGTCTCTCCTGCACTGTCCCAGCAGAAGACCAGTTGACTTTGTCATTTGGGGGATTTTGTTTATTTTTTGTTTGCTTTTTTGTTTCTTTTCTGCACATGCCCAGTTGAGCCAGTTGATGCCCGCCCAGCTGCAGACAGAGGACTCACCACACGACCAGGTATATAACTTGCATGGCTTTTACCTAACCCGTGTGTTCCCAGCATGCCTGAGGTCTGCTTGAGCTGAAGCGATCACCTTTTTCTTTGGTATAACCCTCTCTTAAAATGTAACGCTGTGCTGTGAACCAGGGAAGCATTCCCACGCAAACCCCCCTCGGCCTGGGTGAGTGCTGCCTATGCCGAGGGTGTTCCCAAGGGGGAGGGGGGCCCAGAACTGATACTCATATCACGTCATCATCCCTTCTTTCAATAATGCTTTGGCAGGTACAGGAGGTAGTAGACGCTGTACCCCGTAGTAATGGGCAGAGTACTTTTAATTTGGGAAGGTATGATAGAAATGTCAAATCCTCTGTGTAGAGTATACAGTTTCTTGTAAGTTGGGGCTAATAAAGAATTTATGTGTAAAATTTTAGAATTGCAGGGGGCATCAACATTTTTTTGCTGTCATATTTATCTTGGCTAACTCCAGACATCTAAAAATCAATACGTATATTCTCCCACTGGATCCACTGAGGGCAGCTCTGTAGGTCTGTCCATTCCATTCTAGGATAGAGATGGGTGATTATTTGCCCTCTGTAGGTACCTGTGTTTTCCTATTGATTTGAGAGTAAAAGTGGATGACTAGCTTGAGTCAGGCTGCAAACATTTGGAAAAGTTAAAGGGGACAAAGTCAATTTTCAGAAGTAAAATATTGCTTTTCATACTGACTTTTTTTTTGCTTTTTAGATTGTTTTCCCCCTTGTTTTTGTTTAGGATTTTCTAGAAATGTCTGGTTCCATGAGAGCAAACAGCCTTTTATTTCAGAAGTTACTTTCCAACACTTAATGAGATTAGATCAGTGTACTTCAGGGTCAGAATTATTTCAGTGTCACATCATCATTGTGGTTTTTTCTTCATATCAGATAAAACTGATCAATCTGTTTTCTTGTTTCCTTTAAATTCTTTTTCGCCAAACATCCATTAGATAGCATTATGGGCATCATCCTCCTAGTGTGTTTAAACCTTTCTGATAACTCACTGGTGTTTACTGACTACAGAAATTGCTAAAGTGGGAAATAAAATCATAGAATGTGTGGGGTTGGAAGGGACCTTCAAAGGTCATCTAGTCCAACCCCCCTGCAGTGAGCAGGGACATCTTCAACTAGATCAGGTTGCTCAGAGCCTCATCAAGCCTGGCCTTGAATGTCTCCAGGGATGAGGCCTCCACCACCTCTCTGGGCAACCTGTGCCAGTGTCTCACCACCCTCATTGTAAAGAACTTCATTCTAATGTCTCATCTAAACCTGCCCTGCTCTGGTAAACATAAACTCATATGCTGCAGCAGTTGGGATACACGTCAAGGCTGGCCAGGTGATGTGCTCCTAGTGCTGTTTTAGGAGTCTGACATCTTTACTTGTGTAATCTAATTTTATCCATTCCATGAAGAGAGCCTGGAAACGGGTGCAGAGCTGGCTGTACAACAGTGCCAAAAATCATGGCAGTGCCAAAAATCCCAGTACTGGGTTATCTCTACCTTCTGGATTAGACTTCTTCCTCAAGAGCAGTAGAAATATCATTGCAAATGAAGCATGAATGTGTTTAATCTGAATTTTGTAATGTTAGTTCAATCTAGCAATTTTTTGAAATACTAAAGTTTGTGATTGTTAATTATTTTAATTTCAGTCACCTTGAAAAATCTTCTGTTAAGAGGCACATATTACTAAAGATGAATCCTTCCTTCCTTCTATTCCCCTACATATACACACACAACAAATCTTTGGTGTCCCTTCTCTAGAGGAAGGATTTCCTCATGCTGCTGCACTCTAGTTTCAGAGTGAAATGATGTATTTGACTCACTGTGTCAGAGTGACAAAAAGAGTCCTAAAAGTATGGCTATCACAGGTCATGGCTGATCCTTTGTGAGCGTGTACGATAGACTACTAAGGGCAGGTAAAAAATGTTTCAGTGTGTGACCATTATGGCTTAAAATTTCCAACAGATACAGCAGCTTTTGCACTGTGAAAATCACATGGGGTATTTCCTCAGTTTTCTGCTCAAATGCAAAAGTACTGTCTGGGGGCCTGTGCCGCTTTTGTCGCTTTTAGCGCAGAGTTTAGGCGCTGCAAAGGCCCATGCCCTGCTTTTGGCACAGAGAGTGAACCCCTCCAGCCTGGCAAGGATGCACACCACATTCCTTGCTGCACGGAGGCCTGGTTGCTTCCCTGGAGAGATTGAAATCTCTTACTGCTATGCCTGCATTCCTGGATTTCACAGCATAAAGTGTTTTATGTGTGCCTGTGAAATAGGGATTTTACCCCTTTACAGTAGTGCTAAATGTGTCGTAACAGTAAGCAGAAACCTACTCTCTTCACCATTCCTTGCAGACCTTAATTTCCTCATGTCTGTAATCACTAGGTCCAGGCTTCCGCAAGTTTGTCCTTACTCATACAAATTCTGGCAATAAATGTCCACCTGATTTTTCATCATCCTTCAAAAACAATTTATCTGTGATAAAATTTCAATATAACAAAGAACTGATACCAGTCTGAATAGCTTCATAAACTAGGAATAGAGAAAAGCAAATGGATGCTTAATTAAACTATGAAACACAAAAGGGTTTATCACAGTATAATAATGTGTGCTTTAAAATTGTTTTACTTGCTAATTATAAATAAAATTTCTATGTTAGTGGTTATAAAAGGAAGAGATACTTTTTTTTTTGCAGTCACTGTCCTTTTGGGATAGTCAGTTTTTACAGTTTGGGGGTATTTATGGAAAAAAATCTGAAAAATAAGGATATGATTCTAGAATGAAAAAGGATTAGCAAAGGACCTGGAGGCAGATTAATACATGCAGCTGCTTGTAACATTTTGCTTTGGTTTAATTGCCCAAATTCTTGTTGATTTCTTGAAAGGCTTGCCCTTTCAATAGTCCTGACTCTCCAGTTTGTGCTTCTACTTGTTTTGCTCAAGTGAACGAGGCGGTGGCCTGCCTCTTCAGGGTGAAAATACAGTCAATGTGCAACAGCCCAAGCCTGGGAATAAAAACAAGTGAAAGTTTTGTAGGTGTTCAGAGTCATCTCTGAAAGGACTAAGACAAACGTACAAACATACACCCTTTTTTCTCTTTTCCTGTTTCTTTTTACCACTTTTTGCCCACACAACATTCTTATAATGATCACTATGTTTTCCTTAAAAGTAGATTAAAGTCATGCAGATGATATTTGTCCCTTCCCGCAAGGGAGAGAATTTGGTCACAGTACAGAAAAGAAGAGCAAGTACTTAGTAGTATTTATGATAACTAGAATCTTATTGCTTCACCATGTCATTCTCACTCTTTCAAATAATAAACAAATTCAAGTCTATGAGTGAAGTCAGAAAATGTGAAGAGATGTCCAATCCATAGAGCAGAAGAGCTTTTGAGTAAGGATCAAGTTTAAAGCATTTACTGACATTTTTTAAGCCAGTTGTCCATATCCCTATTTCTGTTGCACTCTACCTTGTCTGTCAGCGGTTGAAGCTTGAATTTGGCTCTGATTTACATCAGTCCCAGGAGGAGAGTCATGTCGAGGTGACCCCCATTTCCTACTATAGGAGATCAACATCTCTGTGATTCGCACTAGTATTTGAAAAGGAGCCAAGTGCTTCCACACACTGTCCTTCCCCTTTTTAATTCATAACCAGGAGAACAAAAATAAAAATTGTGCCTAAATCCCTTGTTGTCTCTTTCCTGAAAATGAAGTTGACATAATACAAGGTCAAAGGGAAGGAAAACATCTAGATGTACTAAGCGGTCATCAGTGAGCTATTTTTTGATACAGAACAAAATGGTAAGAGATTATGGCATGTTTCTTGCTATTAATAAGTTGCTTTATACAGGGAGATTCAGTCCAACCTGAGCTCTTCCATAGGAAGAGCTTCAAATAGAAAGAATACCTCTTTACTTGATAGTCTCACTTTTTTAATCATGTTTCTTTCTCGCCTGTGCCCCAGAGGTCACTTTTTCATTATAAACATTTAATTTCTTGCAACTGAATTTTGTGTATGTGTTTATTAGGGACTTTTTTCCTTTATGTGTTTGTGTGTATATATAGAGAAAGACAGACATATACACACATAAAGATAGGTACAAAAACATCTTTAGATGCTCATGAGCAAGCTCCTTCTCACTCATGGTAATCCAGCAGATCTGATGGGTGGAAACTGAGTGAAGATTAGAAAAGCTGCCATCAGAATGGATGTTGGTCAGTATCAGCAGATTTTGTGAAGTTCAAGGTGATAAAGAAAACCAGTGTTTTGTTCAGGGTAGATCATGTTCTCATCTGTTTCATAGTTGCATCTGTAATTATGCCTCTAACAGTTGTAATTATATCATTTACAAGATGCCTGTGATTCTCAATACAAGGATTTTATGTGTTCCTTTTTTCCATATAGTGTGGTTTGGGGGTTTTTTTTGCATTCTCCCAACTCTTTGTCAGTCGATTTTTTCAGTCAGTCAATAATTTTGAGGAGACACTGCACATAAAGCTGCTTCTGTGTCTCTGGCCCTTCCGCTGATAAATCATGACGTGTCTGTCTTTATTACTTTATATAGAAAGCTGAGGGATTATTTTTTTTATACGTGGTTGCAGAAGCTCTGTAAGCCTGATGGCTGGGCTGCAGAATCATTAGCACACATGCTGCAGTCTGTATGAGGTGAGGGCATAGAGCAGCTTTGTGAATTATTTATGATCTTCTTGCCAGAAATTGCCAGGGTTTTTTTTCCTGTCTTAGTGATGTTAGTTCAATACAGTTGTCTTAAACCAACTGTCTGCAGCTACCAAATAAAAATCAGTAGTGATTTTTTTTCCCATTAGATCGTTTTGGTTTGATTTATAAATCATAGAGTTATTAACTCTGAATGCAATTATACGTGCATATGCACAGCATCTGCGTTTACAGGACAGAAAGAGTACCGAATTTTATTTGTTCTGCTTACTCATTTTTATACACATGTAAAATAATCTCTAGTATTCTGAGAAATAATTTTTTCATCCTAAATTCCAATTAGAGTCTTTTTTTAAAAAACAGTAACGTTCTTTTTTTGCCCTTATTTTCTGCTTTCTCCATTTGAAAGCCCTGTAGTCATCCACGAACCACCATTTTGCTAACTGCCAAGGAGAGACCAGACAGTTTTAGTTCCATTCAGTCTTAAAAGTACTTACTCCTCAAAGATATTTGCTTTGTCCTTACAAAAGTGAGTATATAGTCTTCGTTTAAATCTTTGTAAGTGAGTATATAATCTTCATTCTTCTTTCATTTCAAAATGAAATGACCTGCATAAAGTCATAGGGTCACGTGGAAGTAATGGTTGAACTTCTAGTAGGAGCATGCAGCTGTCTACCCGGGTATTTGTTCAAACACTGCATTCCTTCCCATCCTCCCTTTTTATTTTAGATGAAGCTTTACCCAGATAAAGCTGTTTACTACACTTGTAACAGGCCTTGATTCAACAAATCTTATCTTGCTCTTGCCATTACTCAAATACAGTTCAGGGGCGTGGAGTTACATGTTTTCCTGAATGCAGTCATTACATCTCTTGCTTGAACATGCTGCTTTTGGTTTTCCCTGTGTCAAGAGCACCCAGATCTGGTAGTTGCAATTGTGCTTCACTCGGAAGTTTAATTTTTAACTCTAAAAGTAGCTGGAAGACCACAGGCACAGCTGATACTGTTTCAGATACTTGCTAAATAAAATCACAAAATCTTCCTAGGCTGTTATTTAACTGGTAGATGAAGCAATTACAAGCAGTGTAGTAAGTAATATACAACTAATTGCGTCCTTGGTGGAATTCACTGTATCCTCTTTTTTCTAATCCTTCTTAAAGCCTAAATATATATTTACCCAATAGCTCATCTGAGTGAGAATAAAGTGTTCCCCAAAACAGCTACTTGGGGTTTATTTCATAGAAGTAGCTTTTAACTCCTTAAGATTTTGGTGGGGTTTTTTCCCTTTAAGGGCAAGGAGCAATAAGGTTTGCATACACTGCTCTTTTTTGGTGTTTGGGTATGTGTGTGTACACATGTATGCATAAAAGCGATTAACATTATTAATTAACAGCAGTGTAATTAAAAGTCCATTATAGACAGCTCATTTTATCGAATTTTACTAGGTGCTTTTAAGCCCATGTTTTTGATGGCTGAATCGTTTTGTCAGTTTTTCTAAGGAGCTGCAAATTAATATATTTACCAGCTGAAGTGTAGCATTTTTAAGTCGAAGTAATTAGGAATGCAACTCCCTGAAGGTAGTATGTAATTCAGAAGAAAAAGCACTAATAAGTACCACTATTTGTGAATTTGCAGCAACGCTGTTGCTCTCTTTTCTTCTTTTACATTGGCTTATGTGTTTGGCTTGTGTGTTTTAGACTTGGTAGTGAAAAAACATCATTTTGTGTCAGAATTAAAGGTCTTGTCATCAATTTAACTTTTCTTTGTATGCTTGTCTTCAGTGCAAGAGTAGAGTGGTATTAGGCAGCCCTTAGCTGTTTGCATTTTTTTGTGATTTGCACACCTCTGATAAAAGTTTTGGAAAGACCCTTTTTCCCTCAGTTACTTTTTCCTTCTTCAGTTACTACCTTTGAAAAATAGACCTCTGATTTTAGCACGTAGGTCTAAGTATGTAGTCACCAGGACAGGAAAGTGAATGAACTGAAAATAAGAAAAGTCAGTTAAATAGAAGATCTAAATTCTATAATGTAACATGGTGGAAAGGCATATATAACCCATATATATTTTTGTCTCATACCATGTGTTTAATTGATTCCGGTGCAGAGTCATGCTTCTCTTACTATATAATCAGTTATTTGCAGAACAGCATTTACTTCCTAATATCAGGTCCTACTTTGTGTTCAGATCCCATGGCATTTTTGTGGATTGGTTGAGTAAGGTCAAGTAGACCAGCAGACCTTGGTCGCATGGCCCAAAGCAAAAAAAAAATTTGCCTGATCTCAAGGCAAAAGATCATTTTAACCTGCTGCCTGCTGGAAGTACAGCTCCATCATTACTGTTTGATGGAAATGGGAGGTGGGTAGGGGACCCTCAAAGAAATGTGGCTTTAGGGAAGCCTGAGCCTGTGTTTTTCCAGCAGCTGAGACTACTGATGAACTTAACACCTTCTGTCACTCATTGATGTGAAGGCTCCTGACCTGTTCTGCCCCCTGAAATGCTGCTGTAGCTCCTGCCTGGGGCGTTTGTCTCTGTTTAACTGAAGCTAACAAAGACTCTCAGCCTAAACCATCGTAGCTTGCTTTCACTCAAAGTGGTCAGAGCCCAGGAGCAGAAGTGCCCAAGCCCGTTACCCTGCCTGCCTCGAGCAGTGGTGCATACAGGATACTTACAGACTTCACCTCTGCCTTATACTCCTGGCACATCCACTGAGCTTTTGGCAGCCAGCATTTATCACACTTCCAGGACTGGAAATGGTATTTTCAACGTCGTGTTTAGTAACCCTGGATGAACCTTTCTTCTTTGCATTTGTTCATTTGTATTTTGAACATCCCCATGGTTTGTGCCAATGAGTTCCACAGTCCAATTTTGCATTATGCCAAATTATATATACACACACGCTTTCATTAGTTTTTAATCTGCTGTGTCATAACCATGTTGGTGTCCTGTACTTTCTTAGGAGAAACATCAAATAATGGTTTCCTGTAGACTTTCTCCTTCTCATTCACAGTCATATAGACCTCTGTAGTGTTTCCCCTCGGTTGTCTCTTCCAGTCTGAAGACTCCCGATTTGTCTAGTCCTTCTTGTACAGAAACCATTCCATACCCAGTGACAGTCTGTGTTATACCTTTTCTAGTTCTTCTGCCTTCATTTGAGGTGGGGTGACCAGAATGGATAGCCAGGTTTAAAATAAGGATGCGTCATTTATACAGTGGTGTAATGATGTTTTCTTTTGTCTCTATTCCTTCATAATTACTCCTAGCTTTCTCTTTGCCTTTTTGACTGCTACTGAACCAACTGACCACAGAGAGTTACCCACAGTGACTGCAAGGTCTCTGTCCTGGGTGGAACAGAGCTAATTTAGAGCCTATTGTTGTGTATGTATAGTTAGGGCTGTGTTGTCCCTGTGAGCACCACTCTACGTTGTATCAGTATTGAATACCATTTCCCTTTTATTGTGCACTCAGAATTTGTAATATCCTTCTGCAGATTTTTGCAGCTGGTTTTACTTTGACTATCCTCTTTTTCCTTTTAGTTTTTGTCAGTAAACTTTGTCATGTCACTATTCACTTCCTTATCCAGATCACTTCACAAACAGCACAGCACAGATCCTTGTGGGACCCTGCTGGTAACCTTCCTCCATTGTGAAAAATGGCTGTTTATTTACACTTTATTTCCATTTACGCTTCATATCTTTTAATCAGTTACGAAAAGTCATGTAGGACTTTCTCCTCTTAATCTTTGCCATCTTAGCTTCTGCCAGAATTTTGATCGGGAACCTTGTCAAAGCCTTTTTGGAAATCCAGATTTTCTCGAAGCCAAATCACTGTTTCCCATGTGCTTCCTAACTCTTCCAGTGAAAGAGCTCTAAGAGGTTTGAGAGGCAGGACTTCCTCTCAACAAAAGACAAGTTGATTCTTCACAGATGTGTCTCCTATATGTGTTGGATATGTTCTAATCGATATTTATAGCTTTGGTGAATTTGCCAGCTGTAGCGGCAGCGTCGTGCAGTTCCTCAGGCCCTTGCCTTAGGGGAGTTTCCAAGTGGTGCCTTTGCTGGCGTGTCCAAGGGGCAGCAAGAGTGGCCATGGGCAGTGGCGAGCAGCTGGGAACTGGCCGCCTCTCCAGCCACTCCAGCTGTGGGCAGTGAACCAGGTCCTGGGAAAGCCACTTCCCCCCAGCTATTTAAACTATGTGAAGCGCTGCTGTTTCACTGTTCTGTTTTCCCCCCTCCCCTTTTAATCCTAAAAACAAAAAGGTGGGGGCATTGAAGAGGTGCCTCTGTGCCAGATAGGCATTTTCATTTTCTTTGCTTCCCATTGATGCAGGCGTAGGGGCTATTTTGAGGTGATAGACAAAGGAGCGTAACTTGTATTCTTATTTTAGTTTGGAAAACTAACCATAGCTGCTTCAAAGATAGAAAGTTAAGCCTCTTTCAGGTGCCGTGTGGGTTTTATTTCCTTTGTCTCCATTTCCTCCTTTGTTTCATTAACAGAATATCATGGTTTGTTTTCAAACTGCAATTCCTTAAGTACTTTACGGTTCTTGCACTTAGAAATGGTCTCTCATATAAATGTCATAATATACTTGTGCCAGTACTGCAATGTGGCATCAAAAATCAGATGCTTAATAAAGAAATTTGAGATCCTTAAGTGCTTTATTCCCTAAAAAGAAGACACTAAAGTGGAATTCACGAGGCAGTCAGACTGTTCAAGAAAATAACCATAAATACTTTACTGCATGAAGATGATTCTTGTTCTCTCCTTTGCGTGATTTACTGTGAAAAGAAAGATCAGAACCCTAGAACAGGATTGTCTGTACAGTCCAGAGAAGTTCTTGGAAGGTCTGTTCTTGCTGACTCAGAATACAAAAATAAATCATCATTTAAAGAAAATTGCACAGAGGAAATTGCACATTCAAAGGCAATAAAAGGGCATTAAATAATTCTTGCACTGAGTGCTACTTTAGACTGTGGAGCTCATTGGCACGTGGAATTCTTCACTGGAACACAAGAGCAGTCAGTAGTGTTGAGAATTTTAAAAGAGGTTCTTCCTCTGCATCAGAGCTTAAGGTCAGCCCAAAACACTAAGAATCAGAATGAAGGTTTGGAGAGAGGAGCTGGAGTGGTAAGGTAAAATGCTCAAATAAATATAGACAAGGAATAGGAACCAGTTGGTCCTTATCACATTCGATAGGGTGAGGAAGTAACTTCTTATAAGCACCATGCTTCTGCAGTGTTTGTACCTCCAAGAAATATGTCGGTCAGTTCGTGCTGAGAAGGAAAATAACCAGCTACGTGAATACCCGTATGTTCTCTATAAGCCAGAGCCAACTTTTCAGGACATAGATACATTCATAGATACATATATAGGATGCACTGTTTAGCGATTGTAAGTCTCATTGTCCCAAGTCTGTTTTCTTGGAGGAAATCCTGGCCTTCTTTCCAGTGTGAGAAGTGCAGCATCTCCCTTTCGCACCCAAAAGGGGAGAACAGGACTGCAAACTATCTACAATTAAAATCGCTGCAAGCTTTGTTTACTTGCTTTACTATGTGTTTCTAATCAAGGGAGATGGTTAGCATCTCTCAGGCAGAAGACTTGAATCATAATAATTCTGAGCAGTCTGAAATCTGAAACCAAATAAGAACTGTGTAAACTTCAAACATTTTAATTACTCTTATTCATGCATGTCTGTGCAAAAGGTACAGACTCACAGGAAGCAAGAAAATACAATATCTGGGGATCCCCACCTCACACCATGGGTATGTGTTTTTCCTCACAGCAGCCTGAGCTTAGGGAGAAGGAGGATTTCAGCCTAAACACCAAATTTTCTTGACATTGTTAAAGAGGCTGTCAGAGCAGATACGTCTGCATTCTGTGAGCCAATTCATGAGTCCGCTGTTGGTCCCTCGCGGCTTAGTTCTTGCAGTGTTTCATGCTGAAAGCCTTTGACGCGGGTACCAACATAGCTGCAGTGGATTAAGGCATGTTTAACAGAGGAGAAATTTTACCAGCTCATTCTATCTCACCTCACTGGGACTTGAAACATCAGATGAACCTCACGTTCCTCCCAGTTCCCTTTCACGTTGCATCACACCTCCTCTGCGTGAATGGTACCGTTGCCTTCTGCTCGTGTGGTGGTGGAGGTAAACAGAGTGTAATTGAATCGATGCCTTTAATGAATTGTCATTGCGGTGCAATGCAGGTTCCGGGTTGACCAATGTGAAAACAGAAGAGATCTCTGAAGTGAAGATGGATGCGGAGTTCCGGCATGACTCAGGATATGAAGTTCATCATCAAAAGCTGGTGAGTGAGCAAAGAATGCTTTCCACACATGTGTTTTGAGTTGCTGATTCAGTCTTGAACTAGTGGGTCAGTTATGTCCATGTTTCCCCTGAGCGATGTGGCTGCTGAAAGGGCCAGCAAAAAGTTCTCACATGAACAGATTATGATTTTTCTGGCTCTTAAATAAGAATAAACCTGGAATAATTTCAGCAGGGAGAGTGGGAAGCCATTAAGTCTCATACGAGAGGAAATTCTGACAGTTCCCGCTCTTGCACTGCCATGAGACTGGATGTGGTCGTGTGGGCAATACTTGTCCCACAGTCTTGGTCACCTAACTAAAGAGAAGGGATACAGAGGAAGGAAAATGCTAAGTTTAAAAAAAAAATAACAAGAATTTGATAGAGGCACACAGCATGGTGCAGCAAGAAGTAGAGTGACGCCATTTCAGGAGTGGTGCATGAAGGAAGCTGAACTCCATACAGCATAAACTTTTGCAAGATAACCTACTTGGGATAAGAGGAGATTCTGCACTGGCCTTAATTTTAATTTGTACTTGGTTGTATCCGTGTTTTGTTCCTTAAGAGATGTTAAATTATTAACAGGTAAAGGGCAGGTGCAAGCAAAATATTCTTCCCCATTTGAACTGTGCTGCTTATGAACACAAAAATAACAACCAAAAGCAATGTAAGCAAGAACAAGCATCTTCTAAAAGCTTTTCTCAGTCCCTTAATAAGTAATGAAGAACCCAGACAGAGCAGTGTTGACTATAAACCTTTTCTGCTTCCTCTTTTGTAAAGGTATATTACATGATGAGATTTCAGTTCCATGACTTTCAGTATCCTGGTATTAAAGTTTAAAGCTTTTTTTCTTAATATATTCTTAAAGCTAAGTAGTGCTGAAAATTAAAATTAACATGGGACTCAAATTTGCATTTGAACTAGGCAATCACTGCGTGAAAAGATATTCTGCCATCTCTTTGATGCTGAGAACTGAGAATTCCCAGTTTGACAAGCTAATCCAAAATGCATTAGCACTAATTTGGGAAATTCTGACGTGCTTAGCTCAGATGGGTTAAACATCCTGATGGAGTTAAACCAGTGTGAGTTTACTGAAGGGAAGGAATTTGCAGGGATGTGTTTTAGGCACAGTCATCATTGATCCTGTGTCACATGCACTTCCCAGCAGCGGTCTTTAATGTTTAAGTGGTTTGATACCATCCCGAGCAGTTTGGTGCTGGAAATTACCCTTACCGTGGTGGCTGCTAGGGAATGCGTTGGAATCTCTGCACTTGGGTAATCTCTGTGATGCCTAAAATAGAGCCTTTCCAGTTTTTTAATGCATTTTACATGCTTCTTACTGACAGGTACAACTGTTATTTAGAAATTAGTAAGATGCCCTCTAGATTATCCTTTCAATTGAGACTGAGCAAGGCGTCCGATATCGCTGAGAAGGTGCTGGACTGATGCCTCACAGGGCATTACTTGTTTACTACGTGCCATATCCTAGCTGATGCCCTTCTCTGTTAGCTTTAATTCAAAAGCAGTAAGCAGAAAATACTTTCATCTGTGGTTTCCCTCTCCTGTGCCCTGGTAAGATTTACTGAAACGGTCTCCTTAGGATATTGCTTTGAATTCAACTGTGCATTGTGTTTTACACGCAAACTTCTGAATAGAGCTGAAATTGCAGTTATTTTCGCCTTTATGGGTGTTCATGTTTTAACTGTACATTAAGTTGATTTTCATGGCTCAGATTGCCTAAGGCCTCCCTGCATTGCGCACGTACATTAGCTGGGGCATTTCACAGTGCTCCGAAATACTATGGTAACAGAATTTCAGTCCTGGGCAGGTAAAATTGGCAGAAGAAATTATTTCTTCACATCATCTTATGCCGACACCGTCCATTGTGTGTGCTTTCTAGTGAATTCTTGACTTTGTTTAAACACAGTTCTTGCTTATGACTAGGAACAATATAAATATTTATACTGCATGCTTTAATACCTCTCTGAGGAAGACTGTGTTTCTTAAAGAGTGCAAATGTTATACAGCTCATTATAATTCTCAGCTGGTTTCCTGCTTCCCTCTTCGTTTTTGTTAAGTACCTGTCAAAGTATTTAGTCTTTCAGAGTGAGGTAGTCTTACAATTCTGTGAATATAATTTATTCTCTAATCCTTTTTGCCCATTTTTGTTAAAAATAATAGTAATAAAAGCCCGCTATTGACAAGCGGACAAAAGGTTTGTAAAATACGCATAGATGTAAAATAATCCAGCATATTCCTTGAATACAAAGCAGGACATTGAAAACAATCACCCACTTTTCATACCTGCTTCTGTTGCTAAAAGCCAGTCTTAGTAACTGCATAGTAAAGCATCCTGCTTGTCCTCTGATTTGCCTTATCAGTACGTATAATTCAAGTGGGTCTTCTCTGTTTTTCACACAACTGTTACCTCGACGAGGTCTCGCATGAGTATTGTCATCATGCGGGTATAGCTCATTCTCCATTTACCCTGCAAAACCTTGGTCCATTCATGGTGTGGTCGCTTAAATCAGCATGCTCCTGGGTTTTGACCCTTGTCTCTGGTGTGAGAATTTTCTCCCACCCGGTTGTGTGCAAGTTTCACAGTTGTCCCTACAGATCTTTGCCGCTCCTTTACTGAAGAAGCGCAACAGACATAGTCCAAACAAGCCACACAGATGTAGATTTATGAACAGATAAATCTACAGATGTATATTTGTGTAGATTTATGATTAGCATTCTAAAAATAAAGACATCTGTATGCTCCCTGGTTACACCGCTACAAGCTTATCAGTTATTTTGCAATTAGTTTGACTCACCCAAGAAAAAAAAAAGCAGCTACTAAGACCCATGTGAAGCAAAGACGTGGAGGTGAGTCTTCCCCTTAGCCACAGCACTGGTGCACCACAAGCAATACAGATTTCCCAAATTGCTCTTCTCCAATTATGAGAGCTTTGTGGTACAGCAATCCAGTTTTGAATAATTAGGGTGACATACAATGCTGCTTAATTACTGATACTTCAATAGGCTTTATGTTGCTGTGGCAGCTGGACAGGTTAGCCAAATGCTCAGTCAACTTTTTATTAGACACCCTCCTGTATTTTTCTTTTGTAGGTGTTCTTTGCTGAAGATGTGGGTTCAAATAAAGGTGCCATCATTGGACTCATGGTGGGAGGTGTTGTCATAGCAACAGTGATTGTCATTACTTTGGTGATGCTGAAGAAGAAGCAGTACACATCTATTCATCATGGGGTTGTGGAGGTAAGAAAAGACTACTAAGTGCAACCGCTGTCACATGTATAACACAGTCAACACTCTGCTCTATAAATATATTTACAAAAGAAGAAACCAAGCTTTTGGCTAGTGTAATGCTCCGAGTTGGAGTGTTGTATCTGGCAGAGTGGAATCAAATTGCTTTATTTTGTAAATGCAGACACAATATAAACCATGATAAGTTGAGTGTGAAGCCACAAGAATATCTTCTGGAACTATCCCAGACCAATCACCTCATGATGTGAAAGTTCATTTTATAGGAAATTTAACCATAGACAATGAGCAGATAATGCACAAGAGGAAAACTCTGGTTTTATTGTTGTTGGTAATGCACAAACATGGATTCCTTTGTTTAGCTTGTAAATAAACATTTGAGGCAGGTCTTCTGTGGATTTTGCTGCACGCTACAAGGATTTTCCCTATCCAGATACTTTATTACTTTTTGTTTTCTAAACAAGATTTTCTTTTGCCACCAACAGCTTTTGATTTATGGATAATCTAGAACTCGTAGATTTGAGAAACAAATAATATATAAGACTCTTATATGGGATTTTCAAGATGAAAACTTTCTTGTCTTTTCCCAATCTACCAGGTAAATTTGCGGTCAGTTTAGAGTAGCTTAAAATACTACATCTGTTGCTTGGGTATAAGAAAGTATCTCTGTAAGCAGAAAAAATTATTTATGAGAACTGGGAAGGGGGTTCATGTAATTTTTTTTCCCCTTGCGTATTGATATCTAGTTTGATGTGTGATTGTCTGCTTTGCAGATAGTACTTAAATTAGCCAGCACTTGAAACTTCTATACGTTTTTGCCTTTGCAAACTGGTATTTTAATTTTTTTATTTAAGTTAAGTCTTGTTCAAGTCCACACTTATGTTAGTTTCACCTTGAGTCAAATGAACCTTGCTTGTAATATAACATGCTTCCTCATGCATGTATTCCACCATCTGGGACAATGAAGGGTCTTGAAAATATTTGAGTAAGCCTTTGCCTTTGCCTTAAGCCTGTGCTTGTGTGTCCCTGTGTCTGTGCTGTGGTGGCCCACATGGTTTGAAACCTTCCAAAGAGACGTGGTCAGAAGAGCACCAACCGATTGGGGCAAGATTTGAGCAGACAGCAAGCTGTGTAGAACTTGGACCAAGAGGCAGAAAATAGTGAGCAGGAATCTCAGCTTTAACTTTCCATATGAAAGCTTACAGCCCATTCTGTAGAAAACTGAAACAGGTTTTAGTTTAAACTGCCTAGCTGGTAGCTGCTGCCAACAGTTGTGCAACCTGAGACCCTCCTTTGGCTGAATTCAGGAACAACAGAATAGTCCAGGAGGCTTGCTAGGCCAAAACCCTGACTCAAGAGGTTGAATGTGGATATACCGTTATGGCAGTACAACCTTAAAATTTCAGGTGGGCTTCACCTGATAGAAAGACGTAGCAAAGGTAAACCTGGACTCCTGCAAGCTTTCTTCAGTGGCAGCAAACTTGGAAATGTTGGGCTAGAAATAACATGCACAAGCCGAACAAGTAATTCACGTCAAAATGGCAGCATTGCTTAGGGAGTAAAGAAACTTTACAGATAAAACCACAAAGCTATAGCATGCGGATCTACCAAGAGTATTAGTGGATTTATAGTGCCACGCTGTAGATGGTGTTGCCTTGTAGATTGGCTGCATTGTGTCTGGCACGGGCAGGCAGGATTCCTTATTCTGCCAGGCTTGCTCTGTGGTCTTGGCAGACTGCAAAGCCTCACTGTCTGAGCTTCCTGCAAGAAAGGCATAGTATCTATTTTTGTCCTAGGTTGATGAAAATTTTGTAGCGTGCGCTTTGGGTTAAAAAATAAAAAAACCAAAAAAAAACCCCAACCACCCAAAGATCCATATACAACTGATGTTCAGTATTAAAATGTCTTCAAAATTAAGCTGTTCCATTCTAAAGAGGATTAATTTATTTAGCAACAGTGCATCTTCAACGTGCTGTGCGCAAAAAGCAGGAAAGAGCAAAATCGCTTGATATAAAAATAACCACATCAGGTCTTCGTTGGCTGAGTGTGTTTTAGCAAATCTGGCCACCTCTTTGTTGCATGTCGGAAGTCACTGTGAGAATTTAACTGTGATAATGGATGCAAGATGACAAACAGGTCCTGTTCCACCTGTATTCTTATCTTCCAAAAAGTCAACTATGACCGTAGTACTTGTCCTTATTTCACTATTTCTTTAACAAAAGACGTTATTAAAAATCCTGTTAGCCTTTTTTTTTTTTTTTTTTTTAAGCTCTGAGGGGGAATATACTTGTCCTATTTAGAAAAAGTGTCATAATCATTTTCTTCCAAGTCTGAGAATGTAAATGCTTCAGAGTGGTTCAGCCTCTCCAGGCGCAGAAGTGCCACAGTTAAGTAAGTAAATGACCGAGTGATTGAAAATGACTTCTTACATGTGCACAAAGGAGCTCCAGCAAACATTTAGAAGGTGTTTTTTGCTGGCGCAGCCGCCCCAGCTGTCTGCAGGAGCTGCAGCTTCCTCCATGAAAGCATGTGGCGAAATAGAGGTTCTTGCCTCTCTTGTGCCTCCAGACTACACCTGACTGTCTCAACTCCTCCTCTTTCAGGATCTCCTCTTTGAAGCTCATTTGCTTTCTGTTACGGAGGCAGCACCTCCAGCAGGAGCAGGTGGGGAGAGGTGACAAGGGGAGGGCTCACAGCAGTAGCAAAGAAGCTGTTAAAATTTCTGTAGTGCTCTGCAAAATCCATCTCTCTAAGTCCCATTTGCAGGTGTTGATTAGGCAGCATTCATTTACCGTCGTTTAAACAACGCAATGTTGTGTTCAGTGCGTCTCTGGGGCTGCCAGCACCTCCTGACTGGGCTTTTGATCTGCTTCATGTGTGTAGAGGCAGCACGTGAATTTTTCTGCAGCATTACCATCTTCCGGACTCCACGTTAGGCTGGGGCAGAAGGTGATAGATGGACAAACAGTCTCAAAAGAGGTTATGTACCTGACTGAGCCGTTGTCTCAAGAGGCACCACAGCGTAGAAAAGAGAAGTGCCAAGGATGCTTCTCAGCAGCGCCAGGGTACCCACACCTCTGACAGGCTGTGTTCAACTTCAGCCACCTCCATAATGGGTGCAAGAAGCTTCTTAAAATGGTAAAGGACTTTAGGGATTTACTGCCAAGGAGATAAGCAGGTTCAAGGCATGTCGTTTGGCAGAGCGATAGCTAGGACAGAGGTTGTAAGGAACGAGAGGAAGAGTTTGGCAGAGTCAAAAGGGATGAAAGTGAGTAGATGAAAAGACATTCAGGACAAGAAACAGTACACGTAGGTTTGTGGCGAAATGGGCTACCCCGCGGCAGACAGCTGTAGGAAGGAGGGGAAGTACCGGCACTAGTCATTTTAAAGGCTAAAGGGGAAATTTGGGAAAAAAAAAATTGACTAAGACTGCAAGTAAGAGCCTCGATAAATCCCTTTCATCTATAAATGCCGCATTTCAGAGGTTACTGGACTTTCACTATAAACTAGTTTTGTCAAAGTGGGACTTCTTAATATGGAATATTGTGCAAGAGTGTTAAAAATTCAGTCTGATTTTACTGTCTCCTTCCTCATACTTTTTTCCTAATCTCTTTCTCCTCCCTGATTTTCTTCCAAGCTTCTCTAGTTTCTTATCAATTCTTCAGTCTCTTCTGCCTTGCACTTTCTTTGATTCTTTTTTATTTGTGGTGTTGCCTTACCCGGTGTCTTTCCCACAAGCAGGTTATGCCGTGTGCTTATCGCACCTTCTAGTCCTGACTAAGAAGTGCTGAGTGGGAGGCTTAAGCTAAAACGGGTGACAGAGTTCAGTGCAGCGTTGTTTGGAGCTCAGTAGGAAGAAGTAAGCACAGGTTCTGGCATACCCCTTTCCATGCCAGCCTGGCGGGGGGAGCTTTCTAGAAAGGCAGATGCTCTCAGGCATGCGTTGGTACACAGATACCCCTGATTCCTCAACCTGAGAACTTCATATTGCACTTTAATTTCACGCTAGAAGAGAATCTGTCAGTTGGTTTAGTTGTGAGGCTCTCATTTCTTGGTTTGGTGAAGCACCAGGTACTCCTGTAGGGTGGTGTTATGGTGCGCAAAAACAGGGCTGTCCTGATGCTACAGCAGCCCCAGAAAGGAAGGGTGGCCTTTCCTCTGCGCTGGCTTTGTGTTCCCGTTTTCTCCAAGTGCTGAAAATGCTACAGGAACACTTGCCGTTTTCCCTGCTTTGTTCTTCTCTTCCCTTCGCAGCCCCGTTAGCGACAACTTTAGCAGCAGCAGATGGCATATGGGGACATTGTCACAGTGGAAGTAGGTGGCACTGTTAAATTTGCGTGGTCCTCGGGGTGGGGATTAGGCCTTTTACATGTTCTTACAAAACCTATACGGAATGGATTTGTTAGGCCCTACTGCTGTTAACACTGATTACCTACATAAAACCCAAGTGCTCTGCCAAACGGCGGTAGCATCCAGGAATTGTCAGAAGTTGAGTCCCTCCTTGTGGAGGGAGAAGTGGGCAACCCCTGGAGAAAAGCAGTGGGAAGCAGCCCAGCCCCTGGAGATAGCTGCTGGGATGAGTGCTGTGGGTTGTGGCAGAGGGCACGGACCAGTCTTTAAAAGGCAAGTGCGCGGTTGTGCGCTGGCTGCTGAGCCCCCAGAAACGTCTGGGGGATTTGGGTGTTGTAAGTGGAGACGGGCTGTGAAATTCCCAGGGGCTCTCCCATCCTTGATGGATCAAAATGATTGCTGGCAGCTGAGCTGAGCACTGAGCACTCACCACTCAACGTGGACTGGCCAGCGGAAGCTTGCATCCTTCATTGGAAAGGAAAAATGGCGTTTTGTCACTTCTGGAGAGGGAGGACGGCAAGGGAAGAAAAACTCGTATTATTTTCTCTCCCCTAATTTCTGAAACAAGGGAAATCTGGAAAGAGCAGCTTAAAGCAAGAGTGCCATCTCCCTAAACAGGATCTTGCTGCCTGAGAGCATGTTGCAGGAGGTGAAGAAATAGATGGATTTGGGGGTTGTTGCGTAAGAGAATTACTCCATGCAAATGCAACTTAAGAGAAAGAAAGATGGCCGTTGAATGACAATATTTTAACAGCAAAAAGGCCAAGTTGTACTACAGAATCAGAAACACAGGGAGCACGGTGTCAGCTCAGCCCAGTGATCCTTTCTGCCTGGCGTCTTGTTTCCCGCCGGCAGGAGTCGAGGCTGGAGGGCTCAGGACTTCCAGCTCTGGAGACTTTCACAATAGCGTGGGAGCAAAAGCAGTATGTGATCCTTGAAGTTAGGTATTTCCCAAAAATGTGCAATTATTGCATAAGAAAAGGATTTGATGGGAGATACGTTGTTGATTGAAAATGCAGTTTGAGAGTTGGAACATCGACGAGGAGATTTCCGCAGGGCACAGATAGGAAAACGGGTCAGATTGGGGGTTAGCAGTTCATCTGAGCAGTCCAATACACGTGCCACACAGAGGAGCATTTCTTCTCTCAAGTAACAAATAAAAAGAACACAAAGACTGAAGATGGCTCTGAGAGGAGCTATTTTCTGCTTGGTACTGTGGGAGAGGTGGGGCTGTGGTATAACCCACAGCAATAAAAGAACGGCTGCAAAAATAAGCTGAGCTGCGCGCGCTTGTCCCAAGCGTGGCAGAACATACCTTTAATCTTTCTCCAGGGTATCAGGGAACAACTTCGCGAAGTTCACAGTCTGTCCTCACTGAGCCGAGTTATTTCCAGGATTGTAGAGTAGATTTAAAATGAGCATCAGCCTTAAGTACTACTTCTTTGCTTTTTTATTGACAGGTTAGAGTCAGTTAGCCTGCTGTATGCGGCTTCTTGAGAGAATACCCTTTCCGTTACCCAAAAGGCTATTTTTATGCCAAAAGTAAACGGCTGTTTTTCCTAAAGGTCAGTGCTTCCAGGAAGCCACAGGAAAATCTTCATCCCTAATAGTGCAGAGGAGTCTTAGGCACCTTCCTGATTTCAAATTTTTGACAATTTAAAATTCACTTTTTGCCTTTTCTTTTAAGAGCTGTCAAACACTAGATAGATCTGATATCAAATGAAATAGCCGACAAGCAGACTTTCTGAGCTCCATTTTTATAGGTGGTTAGCAAGATAGCCAGGATACAGTAGGTTTTGAATACACAACAGCTATTGAGCTCATACGGCAGAGGTGAAATACCTAATTAACATTTAGAGACTGTTCTCGCCCACTCTAATTTGACAGAGTTTTATATTACTGTAATGTTTAGTGAAGGAAGGAAATAATTTGTGGAGCTGCAGGTATTCAATGGACAAGTCTTGACTGAGCTGTCTTTATGCCTGTCAGGCAATCAAGAAAGGTCAATTTTTGTTAAGTAGAGATACTTAAACCAGTGCAGACACGTCAAGCTTTTTGTCACTAAACTGAACCAAGCTGGACCTTGGAGCTAGAGCAGTTAAGTTTCTGTGAGTGCAATGGGATTTTTTTCCTCAGCTTGTGCCTGGGCAACTCTGGCATTTCCTTGCTACCCTCATTTTATCTTTTCCAATTAATTTTTCTTGGTATTGAGACCACAGCATCTGCAACAGATCTGGGAGCACAATATAGAGAGGAGGCAGCCCCAAGCCACTTCCTTCAGCTTTTTGAGTGAGCTTTTTCTTTTGGGATCCAGTTGATCCCAAGTATGTATAATGATATATATCCCGGGGAAAGACCTAATAATGGGGGACTAGCGGGGAGATGCAAAATATATCCCGGTTTTTTTTGTTTGTGGAGCTGCATCCTTTCTGAGCCAGATAACAAAACCCGAAGCTGGTACTGTTGAGTTTGATCAGCTGGTTTTGAAGTACTGCAGCAACAAATGAGTTGCAGAATTGCTCCTGTTGCCTTATCTTCTCCTGGATATTGCTCTGTCCAAAAAGCGAACCATGGCTGTCCAGGCTGGAAGGGCCATCTCTTGCCAGTTGCTCTTCAAAGCTGTTTGCTGGCTTCTCATTTATTGCTGGGTGCAGTGCCGTCTGGTGATTTTGTTCATGAGGCGTGACTTTGCGTCCGGTGTAACTTGGAGAGAAGCGTTTTTGGGAACAGTTGTCTCTTCAGACAATGTTATAGCCTCCAGGTACTACGTTTAATACTCTGTATAGTGGAGAAGTATCCCCATGACTTCCCAGCCAACTTTATTTTAGATTTTCTTATGAGATTTGGACTGAGCTTGGGCACTAACTTAATACCACTCTTTGTTAAAAAAAAAACAGCAGGGGAGGAGGGAAGAACCTGTCAAACAAACTCTGCTTGTGTTTCAGAGGATGCTTTCTGCCTGAACGCACAGGAGAGGGCACAGAGTGTGCTGGGTGGCTGTAAAGTGGGGAAGCGTGGGGCATGCTGTGAGTTAAGCAAGAGTCTGACCCCGGTTGTTTCTTCTGAGGGCAGGTGGACGCCGCAGTGACGCCAGAGGAGCGCCACCTTTCCAAGATGCAGCAAAACGGCTATGAAAATCCCACCTACAAGTTCTTTGAACAGATGCAGAACTAGGACACCACAGCAGCCTCATGAGTTGGACAGCAGAACGATTGCTTCACTGCCCATCGGTGTTCAGTTATAGAATAATGTGGAAAGAAAGAAAAACACTCTGTTTTATTATTTACTCATTCTTCGCCTTTTGACAGCTGTGCTGTAACACAAGTAGATGCCTGAACTTGAATTAATAAAATCAGTAATGTATTTTCTCTCTCTTTCTCTTTACATTTCAGTCTTTACACTACATTATTAATGAATGTTTTTTGTGTACTGTAAAGAGGTTAGCTGTATTTAACTAGTGCATGGATAGATTCTCTTTCCCAATTATTTATCATGTAGCTCCTTAGCCAGTTGTATATTATTCTTGTGATTTGTGACAAAAATTAAGTCCTAATTGAAATATGCTTTACGAATTGATGGGGGATGCTTTCTGTGTCTGTGGGGTTTAGCTGCTTCTCTTTGCTGAGCATTTTTTTTCTGATCACTATGCATTTTAAAGTAAAACAACATTTTTTAAAAAGTATTCCAGATGAGTTATTGAAATTCTTTTCCTCTGCAGCTGCATTTTATTGTACAGATTGTTGCTCCTGCTGTATTAGTGACGTAGAAATCATGGGAATACACATTCGTTTCTTTGTGCCTGTTTTATGTGCACACTTTAGGCATTGAAAGGTAAACTTTATTTTCTTTTCCATGTATCTTTTTGATCTTAAAAAAAATTATTAAAAGGAATCCCTGTTAATTGTGAGCACTTCTGGGGGGGAAAAGTGCCTGCTGGTCGAAAATTAACGGGGATCCTCTGCAGGATGATTGTACAGAACCATTGCTTATGAATTGATAGCTTTCTACACTGTGTTACATAAATAAATTAAGAAAAAAAAACGTTTGGGCAAGAGTTTTCTTTGGAGCCAGAAAACAAAGATTTCTGCAAGCCGCTTAATCGGAAAGTACGGATGTTCACACTTAGAGAGGGTTGGGAAGGGATTTTCCTACAAAGATCACGGCACTTGCAGTCAGACCAGAGCGGAAAGAAGGAGGCAGCGAGACAGGGTGGGGGCAAGGGGTGCTGACTTCGGCACATCTGCCCCTCTAAGATGTCATCTCTTTTTTATTTTTCCTCTTCCTTCCTTCTTTCTTTCTTTCTTTCTTTCAGTCTGTATAATAGTGTTTTAATGTAAATAAATACATTCCTGGAGGAGCCCCGTTGTGGTGGTGTGTTTCTGCGCCGGCCAGCCTCCCTCACTCAGGCAGAGGGGCCAAGGACTCGCCTCCCGGGCTGCAAGGCCAGCAGGGGTAAAACGGCACCGCCAGTAATTTTTCCCCAAAAGCCGTGGGAAAGGGGGGTGAAGCCGTGGGTGGGCTGTGGTACATAAATGAACCCCAGCCGGGCACCTTCTGCCTGTTGCCAGCTGGGAGCCCGACTGAGAGGGTCCTTCAGCCCCTGGCCCTTTGGGTGCACACCCGCGGCACGGGGAGAGGACAGGAACACCCCCCCAGGGCTCGCCTGCCAAGAGGCGAGACCACAGCGGGTGAGCGGACCCAGTGGTCTTCAAGGTGGTCCCGGTACCCAGCTCGTAGCAAGGACCCCTCGGGTGGAGCTTGGAGATCGGTTGGTGGAGCTAAAAACTGGGTTATGAAGTGGAACGGGAGGTGCGCGTTGCATGACAGAGAAAGCTAATTGCTGTTTCTCTGTAGCACCCAGATTAAATAAAGCAGGACCGAGGAAGGAGAGGCAGGAGCAGAATAAAGACAGCAGGATATGTGTCCAGGGAAAGCTTCTTTAAGCTCATTTTATCTGCAAGCCAGGGCAGCCTCTTGTCCAGCATCGCCTGTGGCGTTTGTCTCCCCAGCGAGCTGAAGCCTGGCTGCAGCTCGGGGAGGGGGCAAGTCGCTCCAGACCTCGGCTAAGATGACAGTTTCCCACCCTCTCGCTCTGATTTGTTCCTCTTTCCCATCCGTGACTTTCCACAAAACCTCACCGGTTCGGCTGCTTTGCCTGCTGGCCTGGGAGGCGGCCGTGCTGGCCCGCTGACCAGGGGGTGCGCTCGTTCCGTGAGGGGACAGCCGGAGCATCCCGCTGGGATGCGGGATGGTGGAGAGACACCTGCTGCTCTCAACCAGTAGCAGAAAAAAGCTTCCCATCGCCCGTCATCAAACGAGTGTTTATTCCCTTTGCTCTCCCATCCCTGCTATATCAAGGGAATTCAGCGCCGGGGGTCAGAGCCCTGCACGCCCCGGAGTGCCAGTGTTTGATAAAGAATTTCCAGAACGTCCCTGGAGGATTTACCATCTCCGGTTTGAAAGCCAAGCCAGAACAATGGGTGGTGGTGAGCAGAGGCCTTCAGGACTTCTTCTGATTTGCTTCACAAGAAGCAAAAATGTTTTGTTCCACAAATATTTAGGGTTAGACCCCTGCCTGTTTGTGTATGACGTTGTGTAGGTCACGCGTAACCCCTAGAAAGGAATACATAAGACTCTCTCCTGTGCGCACGTCCAGTATCATAGGAAAAGATCCCACCGTGGGGGAAAGGCAGGACGTAATTCAATTTGGTGCAGCCTCATTAAAGGACCATTATGAAAATTCCTTTTAGGAGAAGCTGGAGTATTCCGTAAGATACAGAGAGCCACTGGCCTTTAGAGCAAATCCCATGTATAATACCATAATCCTATGCAATCCCAGTTATAGAAAAATGCAGTTACTTGGAACTTGGTGATTCCCAGACACCGGAGGTTATTTGGCTGGTGAGACACTGGTGCTGCCCTGGCTACTCCTGGACCAACTGTTAATGAATCACTCGGTTTTATGCACTGATTAAGTGACCAGTTTTTATGATTCCCTCCCCATAGGCACAACCCTGAAGGAAAGGCAGGAGCTGCACACCTTGGCGTGCACGTGAAGCACAGGGGGTGACAAAAGTTCCTGAAACTTCAAGATGAACGCTCCCGTGGCTGCTGCAACCCCAAAAGCTGCCCTGGCCATTTATCACAGCTCCCGGGGAACTGTGGCAGCCTCCTGCCCGTCTCTAGCCATGCAAGCTCCTTTTTGTGAAAAAATTGTATTAGGAGTGAATAAAAACATTGTGACGGGCTCATAAAATAGCGAGGCTGACGGGACGGTAGCCAAGCACCTTGCTTCCAGGTGTGGGTGGGCATCGTCCGCTTCAGCAATAAACTGAGCAGGGCGGTTACACGAAGCTATGGACTGGAAATAAAATTCCACTCCTCAGCCTGGAGGAAATTATCCTTAGGGGGAGGAAATAAAGAAAATAAAAACATCCCTGGCTGTGGAGTTGATACCTCTAATAGGAAAAGTTTTGACGGAATGGGGTTGGGGGAGTACTTAGGCTGCCAGTCTGGCTGCAGAGCTCCCTGGCGAGGGGGAGCGGTGCCAGGCAGGGATGAAGGCCAGCCCCAACCTCCTCGGCCACTCACAGCCCGTCTGGCTTTTGAAGATACTGCCAATCCCCCTCTTGGTCTGCAGAGACCCTCCGAGTCGGGCAAGTACCAGGTGCAAGGTGAACGTTATCAGGCGTGTGCTCCAAAAGCCACCCTAGAAAATGCCCCTGTACGTGTCAGGCTCTGTGTTAAGTAAATGCCACGGGATAAATTAGGTTCTCCAACTACAGGGTGGTCTAGGAAAAACAAACCAAGGCCTGGTGTTGCCCTTATGGAGAACAGCTCGCAGTGGCTGTGTTTTCCATTAAGTCTGTCATGATCCTCGCACAGCTCCGAAGTCTCCATCCTCATTATATCTGCACTTACCAAAGCAATTTTAAGGCCGTTGCTGTGTGGCCAAATGGCTCATTTTTATTGTTTAAACTAATGGATTTTGTGGGTGGTGGGTAAACTGTTAAAATGCCTCTGGGCAGCAAGATTGAAAATATCCTAATGATATATGAGCACAGATTGCAAATAACGCTGCGTGCAGCATCCTGTTGCATTCCTCTGCAATTTCCACTGTCTGGAAAGCGAGGGTCTTTTTTTGGTCAGGCCAGGATGGCTCTTCTCTCTTGCTGCTTCCCAGTAATTCTCTCTTCCACCTTCTTCTGAGAAGAAGCAAGCACTAAATCTTCCCTGCAGCTTTCTGCAGTCCTGGGAAATTTATTTGGCTGACTGTACAGAAAAATCTTTTCAGGTTCCAAATATAAGTATTGGGATTTATACAGTGGTAATAAAATATTCTGGCTTTCGTGTGATTCTTAGTTAAAACGCAGTTGAATTTGGACGCTGAATGAGAGAACGAGTCTCCCTAGCTCGTGCCTCCTGGGTGTGTAACCCGGTTTCTCTAGGGTGGCTCACTGGAGAAAAGCATCCACACCAATTTCAGATCAGATGTCACTTAAATCAAAAGGTAGACGTTCCTCTTTCAAAGTGTTGCTAATAAATTAAGAAAAAAAAAAAAAAGAGAGAGAGAGAGTGTGAGAGAGAGAAAAAAATAATAGCTGGCAGAGGACAGAATCCCCTCAGGAGGGGCTGACCAGCACCTCCAGGAAGCAGATCCTGGACATAGTGATGGTGCTGCTGCTGGTCCAAAATGGAACATGGTAATTATGGCTATTTTGAGCCTCTGATCATCACACCGAGTCTGTCTAACTATGCCTAAGTGCTACTTCAGGCTATAGCTCTGGGGAGCATTTCAAGTGTGGTTTGTTTTTTCCATTTCATTAGGGGGAGAGCTCAGAGGAAATGGACAAAATCCCATTTATGCCATATGCTGCTTCTCTGTTTATGGAGAAAAAAGCCCTGTACCCTGGGCAGAGATGGGACCAAACCCAAGCCATGGCTAGCAGTAGTCCCTGCCAGGCTGGCGAGAGGCAGCCGAGCTCCAGACACATAGTATGATTTCTAGAGCCCTTTTGGAGAGATTTTTATGACTTTTTGTGTGCTAAGAAGCTGGCTGGCTCCTGGGGAGGATGCTGTACCCACTGTGGGTTGTGCCGGCCCGCCCCAGGGCGGTGGAACGTGAAGGGCCTTGGGCTGGTGGCTCTGGCAGGGGGCTGGCACGGTCGCTGGCACGGTCGGTGTCCCTGTGTTTCAGTGTCAGCACAGCGACAGCCGCTGACGGGGCAGGGATGCTGCCCTCCCTGAGGCACCCGGCCACCACAAAGCCCCTGGAACTGCAATCCCCAAGGCACCACGCGGAGGGCTGCCTGGAGGGAGGTGCTTTGACCTGCCATGCAGCTGTGACAGCCCACGCTGGCCATAGGGAATGCGCCGCTCCTTCGCGGAGCGTTAACAGTTCAGGGTCACATCTGGGGGCAGCTGTAATGGTCAGGCAATAAGGCGATGTGCTGCCATTGCGCGCTCGCTGGGATCCAGCCTGGTAAGGACAAGTTTGATGTTACAACACCATGCCACCCCGGGGGGACCTTACAGTGGCCTCCCAGTGTCTGAAGGGGGCCTACAAGAAAGCTGGAGAGGTGCTTTTTACAAGGGCATGTAGTGATAGGACGAGAGGTAATGGCGTCAAACTGGAAGAGGGGAGATTTAGATGAGATATTAGGCAGAAATTCTTTCCTGTGAGGGTGGTGAGGCACTGGAACAGGTTGCCCAGGGAAGCTGTGGANGGAATAAAATGATCTTTAAGGTGTCTCTTCCAACCCGAACCATTCTGTGATTCTGTGGTATCAGCAGTAGTGAGGCCTAGAACCTTACTCCATGCCTTACATGCATCTTACATGTGTCTTACATGGATGTCTTACATCCAGTGACCATCTGGAGGGACTCTGCTGATGGGCACGGTAAGGGAGCGGAGCCACGGCCAAACTGGCTTTAGCACCTGCAGAGCTATTATGGAGCCCCTGGTCCTCTGCCAGTGCTCTCTGGAGCAGCGTTACAAATGATGATCATCACCTGCCTTGCAGGTATGATTGATAGAAACCCCTTATTTGCAACAGAATAAAGCCTCCCCAGAGCTGACATAAACAATGAGCAATGAAAGACTGAGCTGCAATTAGCCCAGTCTTTTTAAAAATATCATTTGCACCTATTACCCATACAAAGTGTTGTAATACGGATTGTCTTTTGGTTTTCGGGCATAGAAAACCTGCCCTGCCAAGGCACTTGGCTGGTTTTGGCAATAGGGTTGCTAGAAAATCTGCTATGAAAGTCTGTGGGCTGCCAAAATTCAGTAGCCAAAAGAGTTTAACTGTCAACAGCCTGTGTTTTGCAAAGCTAAAATTACATGATTGGTATAAAAAAGGTATATAAAAGCTAGATATAGAGAATTAAATTCTCTAGTCAGTGCCCCAGGATAGGTGTTATCCTTAAAAGCCCCCATAAATGAAGGAGAAGCAAGCCAATGACCGGCAGCAGAGAAGAGGTGCTTTCCTTCAAGGAGGGCTGGTCAAACCTCCCACTGCAGCTTACCAAGGACAGTCCTGAAGCCCAGTTCCGGCCTGATCCAAGGGAGGTCGGGGTTTCCTCTATCAAATCTGTTGACACTGGGGCACAGTAAAGGTTCATGGTCAAGGTTCAAGGAGCAATTCTCGGACTTTTCTGAGAAAAGAAAACACCTGGAGCCACAAAAAGATTTCATCCATCATCCCAATCCCATTTATAATCTGTAGTTTATCCATAAAACAACCCACACCCCACCCCTGAACCTCTTCAACTCATAATCAGTGCCCTAAGCAGGGACCAGAGGACACCTCCCAAAGGGTGTAGGACCCACCAATGGAGGCTCAAAGTAGAGAGAGAAAAGTCCGATTTTCACTGCATAGCACTGGCACAACCAAAGCTCTTCGAAGCCAACCCAGAGAACAGGATATAGAATAGCAGAAACACACAAATGGATATACACAGTGTCGGAACAAAGGTCCACCTAAGCCCAGCATCCTGCTCCCCACGGTGAGCAAAACCAGAACACTGGAGAAGACTGTGGAAGCATGGCAAGCTTGCAGTGCTGCTTTCCATGGGTATTCTTCAAGCCTTATATGTGGTTCAGAGAACTCGCCTGACCCAGAGATAGTAGTTTTGTATTCAATTCCTATGAGTAAATGTCTTTTCCACAGCCTGCATAGCCACTCTGAAGCCAGCATAGGCTTTGGCATCTTCTGACAGCCTCAGTATGTGTTTGTGAAGAACCACTTCATTTTGCTTGTTTTCAACCTTCTACATGGTAATTTTACTTGATGCTCCCCAGTCCTTGTACTGAGAGAAGCACTGAGGGATTGATCTCTTCTTGTCCTTTCAGTACTGCTAGAGATTTCCTAGATACCCACTGTGTTCTCCCCCAGCGGCCTCTCTTTGCCAGGACTCCCTGACGGGAGCTAGGGACCGAGTGTGCGGCAGCTGGTGCAGACCTCGGGGAACATTTAACATCTACAACATCTGGTCCAGATAGGCAGGTCTGGAACACGGCAGTGCCAGATGGGGCTTCAATGGGATGCAGGCATATAGGCTCTCTTTGTTAGAGAAACACCACAGCAGAGTGTGTCTAGCCAAGATAACTGCTACTGCCTTTGGCCTATATTGACATTTTAATGCAGAATCACATTTGTGACTCAGAATCATTACAATAAAACTCAGCGCTTTTAGGCAGGCGACGTCTGAGAATAAACTCTCTTTAACTTAGCTGAACATATACCAGTCCCACCAGAGGACTGGATCGTCATTCTGAGCATGACTCTGATCAAATAATAACATGCTTAAACTTAATGGTTGAACAACATAATGCAAATAGAATTATAATTTTGCAGATTCCTCAGAACTCCCACCTTCTCTACCCTTCTGGCAATATTAAAGAAGTGGGATTCGGTATGATTTTAGTTGAAGTTGCTACTGAGCTCATGGCCAAAGCTACACAGTATAAATGCAGACTGAAGGTGGCTTCAGCTTTCAGATCTGAACTCCAGGCTCTCTTGCAGTAAAGCCACATAAATCCCCTTCTGGGAAGATGCCTGTGGTTTCACACCACTGCTCCTGGGACAGAAGAGGTACAAGGAAGCGATGAGACCAGGCACTGCCCACCCCTTGCCGCCACGCTGCAGGTAGATGTACAGATGGAAGGAAGGAAGAGGTTTCCTTCCCACCTTTTCTGAAGGGCGGGCTCAGCCCCATGCCCTCCTGCCACCTTGGGTAGCCTGGGTCCATCACTATTTTCTAGTGATAAGCCCAGTGACAGGAGCTTCCTCAGCACAAGAGGGCTCAAGTCCTCAGCTCCAGAGGTTTCAGACGTATTTTCCCATTTATCCCAGCAGAGCAGCCTGCCTACACAGTGAGGTGGCTGTTCAAGCACTGGGAGGGGGGGCTTCTGCTCAGCTTGTGCCATTTTATAGCATCAAGTTAACTGAGCCCAGGAGAAAAGCGAGCCTAAGAAAGAAAGAAAGAAAGGTAGTCATGAGGGATGGTTTGTTTTTTTTTCATTCAGTGGGGGAAGTTACAGAGTTCTGTGTTAAAACATCAGCTTAATATAAAATAAACAAGGGGCAAAAACCACAACTGCGTTTTATGAGCAGAAGATTAAACCTTGCACAGTTTCTGGAAGGAGGAGACATACAAACCTACTTTCTGGGGAGGATTTTTTGCCCTACTTTAAGAGGAAGCAGAGGCAGAGCTCTGAAGCCCTGAGGATATGGAATAAACACCCACATCCTCAGTTTTTCTTGATGGTTTGCTCTAGAGGGCTTTCCAATCATTATCCTGACTGTAAGACCTCATTTGAGGCTTGGGAACCAAACACATTAAAAAAAATAAAAAAAACCAACCCACAGCTTTTATGTACATCAGTCTTCTATTGATCTGCCTAAAATCATGAGCCCTGGCATATGGTTTTTATAGCCGTATGCGAGAGCTGTAACAAGTTTAGTTGAAAGAAGGAGCATTCTGCAGCATTAGCGGTCCTATGCATTCAAAGCACGTGCTTGAGCAATGCAAGATCCTGAGACTTCAATATATTATGCATTCTTATCTGCCTCCCCATCTCAGGACCTTGGAGTTACACTCACATCTCGCTTCCAAGCGCCCGGCTGCAGTCACGGGGTGTCCAGCCTGCTTGTGATGCTGTGGTGGAAGCGCAAGGTGAGATACTTGGGAGATTTGTCCAATGCATCGTCAGCCCAAATGAAATCCCTGCTGCTGCTGAGACTGACACAGAGCAAAAGATCATACTCCTCTTCTGTGATTATAAAATTGCCCTTAAAAAAAAAAACAAACCAACACTTCCATAGCATGCTTGTGAAAGCAAGCCCTTCTGTGTCTGAAATCTTACCGAGTCAGCATACCTAAAATACACACTTGTTCAAAACGCAATGGCTGCGTGCAGGCAAGGCACCAAGAGTCAAGGTTTCAGACTCAGATGTGAGCATGAAGATTCACTTTTCCCCCAGTAAACTGTCTGTTCTTAGCACAAGAGTATGCAACAACACAAACACAGCTAATACCTAATAAAACGATTTCTCTTGCAGGCTGGAAAGGAAGACAGGAAATGCTACTCTTATTTCTATTTTTGAAATAATTGGGAGCTCTTTGAGGTCCACAGCTCTGTTGCTTTATAACTCAAGATTCTCATTAACATAAACTTTTATATTTAAAAGTTTAAATTTAAATACACAACTCCAGAAATTTTTTAAGTCAAAGGCCATAATAAAAATAGGCTTCTATCACACAATCAACTACATTAAGAATACAAACTTGTATACACATCCCTGTGAACTTATAATTACAATAAACACTAAATATACGCACAGTGTAGGCAAGTCAGTGTTATCTGAATGGCATTTTAAATGGCTCCATATGCTTTTGACTAAACTACTTGTAAATGTACACAATAAACTCCTCAACATTTTGCTACTGCATAATGTTTCCTTCAGCTTTTATAGTGCTGCAGACTATTATACAACTCAAGAACAAACTCTGACTCCATTAACACAAAACCATGGATTTGTTTAGAAGTCTGCTCTGATTATTTTCGTTCAACCTGGCTGCAGACTGCATGAACTGTAAACTCTCTGAAATTGTGCTTTTTAAATCTGCTTTAATAGCACTTAGCTGAAGAAAACTCTGGTCCAAAATCCGTGCTTCTTCAGTGATAAATAATGAAACCTCAATAAGCACTGTTAGCCTTTTCCTATCTGTGAGCAAAGGTCTTAATTAGTTTAAAATTAGGCAAGGTATTGTCTCTGTAAACATGCAATATCTTTCATTTTGTATCGCTTCTAGGTTGGGCGCATTCAGCTCGGGGCTTTGTGAAAGCGGGGAGTGCATAGGTCTCAATATTGCAAAAGAAATGCAAGTTCTTCTAGGGTTGAATTAAACAGACCTCTTCAAGCAACTGGAAAGGTGAGCAGGGGAACCAAGAAATATAAAAGCTGTTCTGCAGGAAATGAGTGCTGAGATGCATAGGAAACTTCATGCTGCTGCTGCTTTTGATGAAGAGAAAGCTGGTGTGACATCTGGCTCAGACTACCTTAGCAATTAATGCAATGTAATAAGTGTGGATCTGCTGATCAAAGCCTTAGGTCCTGAGGCGTCTCACGTCCCCATTACGACCCAAGTTCAAGGTGTTTATTTCAGAGTGTCTATAATCCATCCTCCAGGGCTAAACAATTTGACTGTGCATATGGTCTAGTGCTTTCACAAGCCCACCAAACCCTGCCTCCCTCACTTGCCCTTCTAGAAAGTACCACGCTGTCTTTTCATCTGTCTTCTGTTGATGTATCACTACCTGCATCAGTTTGTACACACAGCATCTCCGTTTTAAGACTTAATGACAGAAAACCTCTGTTTCTGTCTTTCATGGTGCTGCTCCTGAGTGGCACCACGAAGCCGGCTTCTCCATCTGCCTCCATGCTCGTGTTTGGACAGTATGACCTGCAAGGGGCTGTGGGCTGAAGGTGGGAGCCTAATCCTGCAATGGTACTGGGAGGACACCTGATGCCTGTTGTCCTGGTTGTTTTTTTTCCCAAAAGATGAGGACGGCAGGGTTTCCTCCTGAGTGGCCACCATGCTTGGACTCCTCTGCCGAGTCTGATCAGAGCCTTGGGGACAAGTGGAGCCAAATGACCTTTGGCAAACATCCAACTTGTGGATGTGAGTGACCACAGTCAAGGCCATCAGTTGTGAGTGGATGCAAGTACTCCATGTCACCCTTTGGAAGCTCATCCCTGGGATCAGAAGTGGAGCTACTGCCCTGGCGTGTCTCACCATGCAAGTCCTGCCAGTCAGCCATGACCCAGTTTGGAGTGGGCAAGACTGCCAGGGTAAGGTGGTGCTCAGGGTCTGTGAGATGGTCCTCCAGGCTTGCTCCCTTTGAGCAATGCAAGTGTGAGAGGCGGCCAAAATAATGCATCCTCCAGGCCTTCAATCCTCATGGGAGCCAACCTCATGGGGGCTGCTGGCTACGCTCACCTTCCCGTCCTGAGCTTAGCTCATGGACAGTCTGACTGCACTGACCGCCAAAGCTGCCTGGTGATATGTGAGCCTTCATGGACCCTCACTATATGTTTACAGACAGCTCTGCAGAAGGACTCACATCACCCATGACATCTGCTTCCAGCCTTGGATTCAGTAGCTTTGCTTGTATCTTTCTTTTCAAGGCCTCACCACGTTCATGGTGGAAGTTGAATGGCTGCCTCTTGCCAGAAGGAGAGCCCTGTGTGACTGACAGGGTGCCAGTCCTCCCATGGCATCCGGCACATGGACCTAATGGCTCTCACTGATGAGGGCCACAACCACACTGGTCACCAGGAGTGGATTGCCTGAGGAGGGTAGGGGACATGCTTCATCACTGATGCTTTTGTCATTGTAGTAAATGCGATATCAATACAAAGAGTCCAAATGTTTCTCTCTGTCATCTTTCTCCACTCCCTTTCCGCAGAGAGGGTTTATTCTTGCCTTCCTACTCCCTCCTCTAAGACTTGCCTACTCCACTCTCTCACTTCTGAGTAATGCCCAATCTACAAGCACGGGGCAAGCATGGTTACTTGGATATACCCTTCCCCAGCCTTCTGTGATTTAGGCCCTTACCTCCCCATCAGGCATGGGTGCGCATTTGAAACAGACCTTCCAGGCTCATGCCCTCTGCAAGGCATCTATCCTACACACACCAAAACCCCTCTGAGAAACAAACACACCAATGGGGGAAACAGAGGCTCCCAGAGTTTCAACCCCCCACACAACGGTTCCTAACCAAACACGGTTTCTCTTTTTCAGGTGTGAGACACAGTCTTTCCTGCTTTCCCCTCCTCTCCCTTTCCACCCCACCTTCCCACTTGGTGAGAAATGTTAGCACTACACTCAAGGTGCCAAGTGATTTTGCAGCTATTCCCGTCTTGAATCTGGAACAAACTAAATGTAGTTGAACCTAAGTCAGCTTAGCAGGAATATAGATTTTCTTTTGCCTGACAAACAGATTTTTTTTTACCCTTTTGGCTGCCCTGACTTTGCTCATGATAACTACTTTCTCCATCTAACAAGCGTACAGGGACAACCTTTCAATTCCCCAGACACATCACCAAAACCCAAAAGCTGCGTTAGGTCTTCTTACTGCTGTCCCAGCCATCTGAGTCCAGGCCATGAAGTCTATCAATGCTTTAACGCTCTACACTGTGCGTTACAGGCAGTGGAGAGACAGTCGGTGGAGTCAAGCAAATGACTCACTGCAAAATTTATGCATTTGGTCATGGGAATAACATATAAACTAGATCACCAATAACTGAAATGAGAGAGGGGAGACAGCTAGCATGGTAGGATGGGGGCGTTACAGTTGTTACAAACACCTCTCATAGCAGTACAAATGACAAAAATCCCATTCAAGGAACTATAACCTTGGCCTGAGTTGGAGAAAATCATCTCTCTGGACTCTGGGTTCCTCTTGATTCCTTTTATCTATCTAAAGTGTAGGCATCTATTTCTGAGTACCCTTTCTATTGACTATCATGGGTCCTAGGGACCCACTCTGTAAGTGCTGCCCACAGCTACATGACAGAGACATAAAATGAGGCAGGACAAAGTGGAGTAATTAAGGATACTAACTGAAGGGCTTTTACACTGGCTCTACAACAAGGAATCTGGTTCAAAATTGGGAGGAAGAGTACCAAATTACACTGAGGTAGCCAGTAAAACCAGAGGTTGTGTAAAACAGTGATAAATGGTTTATGAATTCATCAGTTGGTCAAAAAGGAGCCCCAGTAAGTAAACTTACTGACAGGGTACCAGTACCAGGGTAGAAAAAAGCAGGAATTCCTCCAGGCACCAGTTTAACCCCTTTTGATCAAAATACCTGGACAGTGAGGACATTTTTTAAAGCTTTGGATGACTGCCTCAGAAAGCTTCACTTGACAATAAATGTTTATTGATGCAAAGCTGCAACATTTTCCTCTTTTCCATTCTGACTGTAAGACACTACCTTCACCTCTATGCCTACAAGCGATTAATTAGACAGCTGGTGTGTGGATGCTGCTTATCACACCAGAGGAGAAACGGTAGCACACAAGGTTTGGGGTGTGAGTTAGGAGACCAGCCGTCCTACGCTCGCTCCGTGGGCAAGGAGACGAAGCTTCTGGGGTGCGTCAGGGAAGGAAGACTCGAATAGGCTGGGTGCTGCAGAGGAGATTAGATCCGAAACTTTCCCAGGCAGGCAGTCTCTGCAGTAGCTGTCTGCAGGCACGGCACATCTCAGGCTCTGGCTTGCTCAGAAATATCTCAGTTGTAACTAAATCCCAGCTGCATTTTAGAAACACAGAAAGAGAAGCACTGGCTTTTGCAGTATAGGTGTGAAGTGGTGTGAAGGTATGAAATGTTTAGGCAGGAGGAAGGGGCAATCAAAACAAAAACTGAGGGTTCAAACTATCAGTGTACTGCTGGAAATGCCAGGAGCAATCTTCCTCCTTCCCAGGGAACCCTGTTTGTCACTTTGTAGGGAGAAACAGAAATGGAGAAGAAACCACGGAGATTGACTTGCAGTTCCTAAGACATCCTAACCATCTGATGATCCACTACAATTTTGCCTTGTCCAACAAAATTATTTTGCCTGCTGGTACCTGTCCTCAAAAGAGCTCCAGGCAAACCCTACACCCAACAGTGTAGTGCCCAGGTTGGCGGAGAGCGGGACAAGGAGCTGTTGTTTCATTTGAGCAGATCAAAATGCAGCTGGAAAATTAAGTCTGTCTAAAACATATGCATTCTGCTGCCCATTTCATTAGAGGAAGAGTTTCAGACTAATGCACCATTACTCAACATTAATACAGAACTAAACCAGAAATAATCACATGTGACAACTTATGGAAACCTCAGTAAGGAGACAGACAAAAAAAAATAAGTGTGGTAATATAAATGACTTAAGATATCAGCATTTCAGAAACCTATTTTTAACCTCCTAAAAAATGCATTTACACATCCCACACATTAGCTACATAATTTCTTCCTAACACTAACAAGCCAACAACCTTCCCCATCATATGGAATATAAAGAGCTCATCAACGACTTGGAAAAAGCAAAGAAAGTGTCATTTGGAGAGACCTTGGGGTGTGTGTGTGTGGGGGTGACCCAAGGTTTACAAAGTCATGATGCTGGATGCAGAACTGTTATCCAGCACCTCGTGCACAGCCAGAGTTTGGGGGCACCTGCTGAACCTCATGGGCCATCAGTCCTAGAGAGGGAGGAGCAAGTACATCCTTAGACCATGGGCAGTCAGCTGGCACTCACTGCCTCGGGAGCTTGGGGGGATGGACAGGATCATCAGGTCCAAAAAGGGGCTAGAAGAATTCAAACAACCACTGGTCCCTAACAGACCAAATACAGTGCCTGGGAATGTGGGGAGAGTGAGGAGGAAGGACTGCCCCTGGCAGCCAGGCTCACGTGCTCACCCTGAATGGCACTGGCGGAGTTAAGATGCTGTGTGGCCCAGGTGGCCCATTAATCTGATTCAGGAAGGCATTTGTCATGTCACAAATAACCTTCGGGGAAGAGAAAAGCTCTTCTATGTGACTGCAGAAAGTGATAGAGGCGCAGAGAGCATTTACACTCCTGGGAGCTTGGGCAGTGCTGGCCACCTCAGGAGCTGCTTAATTACACCCTTATCCCCAATCCCCCCTGGGGCTCTCTGCAGCCAGCTGGCACCGGAGAAGCGCGGGGGGGTAATATTTCAGATGGGCTGACAGCAGGGATCACCGGCAGGGTCATTTTGCTGCTCTCTTCTCCTGCTCTATGTGCATTAGAAAATGAATATGAAAATTCACATCATGGCGATTCTGGAGCAGGAATGGGTACTGAAACAGAAGAGAAACACCGCAGTGCTGACATGCAATAAATTCCGGCCAGGGAGAGGTTAGGGATACGCATGGTCGGCGTTCCCTTCAGTGATCACATTTAAAGCAAGCAGTGCGGGGAGTGAGGGAAGTACAGGAGGATACCTACCGCTGCCACAGGAGTGCCATGCCTTGGACATCGCTGAGCTAATGGTTTGCTTTTCCCCTCTGTGCAGATTCAGTCCGTGCCACTCTGGCTCAGTCCGTCATCGCTGCAGCAGCCAAGACGTCTCTCACCGGGGATGGTGATACAGGGATGGGGAGGAGGGGGACGGGTGAGCTGCCCTGGCCACCACCCAGTGGCAAGGAGGGCTGGTCTCTGTCACCAGAGGTGGATGGGTGCAAGGTGGAGATCTCTGGGAGGCTGCGAGCAAGCTTACACCACTCAGGAGCAATGAAGACTGGGGGCCAGCTGCTGAACCATTGCAGGTGGGTTTTGTGATGATACGGTTTGGACCAGAGATTAACAAACTTGTCTTCAAGTAGCCATTAGGGATGTGAAAGGACAGACCTTGTTTCTTTGCTTGCACCCACCCGTATGATGTGGCCACCTATACTTTTGTCTCAGACCTGTATTTGTGGGCATACTTGCTCCCTCCCTACCAACAAGTGCCTTCTCACACCAAAAGTCCTTTGAAAGTGGGGGTTACTTTTTTTTTACACCGTCATTAAGGTACTATGGCATTCGAATCCCTATGCTCTAACAGGATTTGTAGTCAACAGGACTAAGGAAGCTTTCCAAAAATAACATGAAGAAAATAACTTACTTTTTTTTATAGCCACGGGTCTTTTTGCTGGTACTACCTAAGGGGAGTGGGATGCTACACCTGCAGTTACCAGGCAACAGCCAGGAGTTATCCTCCCTTCTGGGCTTTATCCAGAGGATTTATCAGCTGAGGCTTCCTGGCCCTGAGAGAAAATGGGGAGGCTGGAAGGCTCAGGGAAGGAGGAGCAGGCTCAAGAAGCCTGCAGACGATGAATTTCACCATGGTGTTGCAGATTTCTCTCCCTTTCTTGTCTCCACAAGAAGATATTTGTTGTTCCATTGTTAAGGGTGCAGTAGCGGTGGGCTCAGACACCACCGTGCTAGTCAGAGGTGGGCATCAAAACAGGCCTGTTGAACTATCTGAAATCTCTATCTCTTTGGGAAAAAAAAAAAGTTAATACTTCATAATTTCTGAGAAACTCACTTTGAAATCCTGTAACCAAATCTTGTGACTTAACACAGTAAATTTTCTCTGAGCTTTCCTGGGAGGAAGAAGGCAGAGGCCAAGCTGAGCTGTTCTCCTCTCTCCTTTGTCCTGCACTTTCTCCTCACCTCCCTCCACGCTGGGCACCATGGCCATGCAGCCAGCACCCATTCCTCCTCTGCTTACAGGGAGAGCCTGACCTCCCCTGGGGTTTAATTTATTTCTTTTGTGGCTTTCATGATGCTAATGTAAAACCTTGGAAAATGCAACAACTACCAATACTGGAATGAAGTGATGAAGTGTATGAAAAAGAAAACAAAAGGGAAGAAAGAAACAAAAAAAGCCAACTCTTGTGGGCTCTGGTGGTCGCAGCTTTCACAGAATCACAGGATTGGAAGGGACCTCTGGAGATCATCTAGTCCAACCCCCCTGCCAGAGCAGGGCCACCTTAGAGCAGGTTGCACAGGAACCCATCCAGGCGGGTTTTGAATGTCTCCAGAGACGGAGACTCCACCACCTCCCTGGGCAGCCTGTTCCAGTGCTCTGCCACCCTCAAGGTAAAGAAGTTCCTCCTCATGTTTAGGTGGAACTTCCTGTGCTCAGGTTTGTGCCCATTCCCTCTTGTCCTGTCACTGGGCATCACTGAAAAGAGCCTGGCCCCATCCTCCTGACACCCACCCTTTGAGTATTTGTAGGCACTGATAAGGTCTCCCCTTGGCCATGTATTTTCCAGACTAAAGAGACCAAATTCCCTCAGCCTTTCTTCATAAGAGAGGTGTTCCAGTCCCCTAATCATCTTGGTAGCCCTTTGCTGCACCCTCTCCAGCAATTCCTTGTCCCTCTTGAGCCGGGGAGCCCAGAACTGGACACAGTACTCCAGGTGGGGCCTCACCGGAGGCTGTGACTGCTGCCTTGGAATAGAAAAGGCAGGCTGCAGGATGTGGAGGGCCATCCCAGGCGGCTGTTAACAAGAAGCACTGGCGCAGTAGATGCATCTTCATGCATCATGCAGTAAGGGGAGATCTGGGGTCAGTGAACATTTGGGGTGTCTGTTACAGCTGGCGGGCTGCACTAGCAACACCCAGGCAGCATCAGGCCGTCTTACAGGGAGCCTTACAGTAATTCCTGCCTGCAAAAAAAAATGTCAAGAGGAATTTCCTTTCCATAAGGCAAGGGTGGTTTCTCTCTCTTGAGTCTTCTCTGCAGGACCACCTGCGGCAGGCAGCGTGGCTGGTGGTGTACCTGCCATCCTGGTACTCACATCTGTAGGGGCAATAGCACAGTACCCTCAAGCAAAAGGACCCCTTTAACATGGTTTGGTTTTAGTCTTTTAAAAGAATTGAGTAGCAATAAGCTTAGGCTGTTGCCCCGGGAGCAGCGGGTAATTCTCTGACTAAAGAAAGGCAGCATGTCAAGGAAAACGTGTGGGCTGCAATGCATGACAGCTTTCACTGATGCCAGCACCAGGATGACTCACTATGAGATGGTGTGAGGACAGACCTGCAGAGCGCTAATAAATCTGTTAGGCAAGCAGGGGGCACCCGAAAGTGGAGTTTTCACTAAAATGCTTAGGAGAGACAACATACTTCCAGGGATAGCTTGCAAAAAAAAAAATAGAGAGGCAGAAGAGCAACTGCTGCTGACAGCTAGTACAAGAAGCAGCTGTGTGCTGTGCCCTCCCAGGCAGTACAGCACGGGGAACCCAGGCAGGGAGTAGCAATTTATGGGCTGGGTGAAAAGGAGCAGTGACCTTCCTGCTCTTTAAAGGTCTGTGTATGCTCCTTCTTGGCAAGAGGTCGCCAGCAGCACTGCCAAGATCAACTGGTTGATCTTCCAAAGAACTGATAGCTCCACAAAAAAA
>VXBO01001568.1:315415-346825 GCA_013400135.1 Rhinoptilus africanus | reverse complement strand
AAAAAAAAAAAAATAGGGGGAGGAGGGGGATGTGGTGGGTTGACCTTGGCTGGCTGTCTGACACCCACCCAGCTGCTCTCTCATTCCCCTCCTTAACAGGACAGGGGGAGAAAATAAGATGAAAAAGCTCATGGAACATGATAAAGACACAGAGATCACTTATCATCAAGGGCAAACATTAACTTAATTTATTACCAATTAAAATACACTTGGAAACAAAAACAAAAATTAAAAGACCTTCCCCTTAACTTCCTTACTTCCCAGGCTCAACTTCTTTCCTTCAAACCCAACTCTTCCACCTTCCCCCCAACCCTGAGTGGTGCAGGGGGATGGGGAATGGGGGCTGTGGTCAGTTCACGACAGCTCCTCTCGGCCGCTCCTTCCTCTGCACACTCTTCCCCTGCTCCAGCATGAGCGCTCCATGGGCTGCAGTCCTGCAGGAAATACCCACCTGCTCCAGTGTGGCTTCCTCCATGGTTGCACTGCGGATATCTGTTCCGTCTTGGTCTCTCCAGGGGATCCCTCCTCAGGTGCTTGGAACACTTTCTCCCTCTCCTCCTCCTCTCACCTCAGTGCTTGCTGCCCAGCTCCCTGTGCACCCTGGGCACAGCAGACACACACCTCCCAAAAGGGACGGTACCCTGGGCTCACTGGGAAAACATCCCCTCGGTGGTGGCACAGGCCATGGATTTCCTTGGTTTGTGTTGTACTTCCTAATTTCATCCCAGTCTTCTGGGATATTTCCCTGTGCAGTAGCCCCTCATTTGTCCTGGCAGAGTCTCCTGGGACAATAAAAACATTTCAAAGATCAGGCCAAAACAAGTTTTTGAGATGGCTACCAACCTCCCTGCCCCATTGCAGATCCCCTCCCCATCAGCCATCCCCATCGGCCTCCCCCATCACCCTGTCACCAGGAGTCAGCTCCTCCACAGCCGGGCTTCTTACACCAGTCCTGGGTTTCTCTGGCTGCAGCTGACCATCTCCAGAGTCAAATCATAGCCCGAGCTCTACTGAAGCAGGCAGCGTCGGCTATACCAGCTTTCCACCTCTCTGTCTGCTTTTTAGGAGCACGTATGTTTGTAACCCACAGAGCATCCCTTGCCAGAGAGCTGTCGGAAAGTGCAGGAGAGCAAGGGGCGAGACACGGAGGATGAACAAGGGCAGGCAGCATCCCCTCGGTGTGTGTAGCCGCGCGGGGCGGGAGGCTTCCAGGTACGGTGAAAACACACACAGGGCAAGACTCAGGCTGAGCGGCTGCAGGTTATCCCTGGGTCCTTAACAGAGGGGTTCACCTGGGCATCAAACAAGGTGCTGAGCCTCACGGGCCCTCCGGCGTGGGCAGCCGTGGCGGTGAGGTGCTAAGAGCAAAACTGGTGTTCAGTGGGATTTTATCATTTGAGAAAGAGCTGACCCCAGTGACAACTGAAGGGAGGGACGGAGAGGAGGCGGTGTGACTGCAGAGGCTGCTCACAGGGACTCAGGACTTATAAATACCTATATAAGGTATTTACCTATACCTTGAAGCACCCCAGAGAGGTGGCAAAAGCTATAACAGGGTTGGAAATAAGGCTCAGCATACCAAGGAAAGGCCTGAGAGGGGGAGGGAAGCTGGTTTCTAGGCCTATGAGAGTACCACTTCTGATCTTCCCATGATCATATGACATTAAAAGAACAAGGAAAACAAATAAATTTTTTTCTTGCTATGGCAGAATGTGGTGACATAAAATTCAGGCCCAATGGTTGTGGCTTTGCAGCCAAAAAGGTGTATTTATTCAGACTGGAAAGAAAATAATTCCTTTCAAAGAATAAGCATCACAAAATACTTCCCTGGTAATCCATCCATCACTTCTAATAAGCTGGTGATGCAGTACCAGGTATTGTCTTCCGGGAAAAAAATATTCTCCCAGGCAAATGCAACACCATGGGAGAAAGTGAGCTTCCCTGAGCTGCACCGGAGAAGGAAGTCCCAGACCCCAGACCCTGCACACCAGGACTTCCTTCTGTCTGTCTTACACATATATTTCCAATACACCCCAACCTGCTCAGACATGGGGCAAACCTTCCCTGCGTCCTGCTGGGCTCTCATCCGGCAATCAGATTTCCCAACTCTGGGTACCACCTGCTCTTAATGTTTACACCAAATACACGTAGGAAATCCCAAAAAGAAGCCCTGGAGGCACAGCTTCTGGAACAGGCAAAGCCGTGAGTAGCCGATCAGCCGCAGCCCAGGTCCCACTGAACAGTGCTACTGCAAGGACCAAGTTTTTCCTCTGCCTTTTGCATCAGCAATGTCCTTTCCACCCTGGCTGCTGCAGAGTAGGTTGAGGGACAAAAGAGCTGGGCCCAAGATAGCTTCCCCTCTCCGGTGATGACTCACATAAGTGGGAGATGCCATTTTCTCCACTGAGAAGTCTGAATGGAGGCTTTACAGGCAAATTATTTCCATTTTTGGAAAACAAAAAAAAAGGTCTGGCCCACAAAGTAGGGAAGACAGAGAAGCCCAAACCCATGTATTTTCTTCAGAGAATAAAATTTCTGTTGGCAAAAACTGAAATCTGACAGAGAGCTCTGCCAGCATTGATGCCGACATGGAAAAAGTTTCTTCTTTCCTTTTCGGTCATGTCCTTTTATCCTCTAACTCAGAAAAATGGGATATAGGATGTCTCTTGCTCTCTAAAGGCCTGAATAAATTCAACCAGACAGATGTGTAATGAGGTTTATTTAACAGACCCTTTTACACTTCAGATGTTTCCACAGACAAGCGAGCATGTGGAATCCATCCGTTTCACAGCAAGCCCGTAATACCCACTTGAATTTAAACTACACACTTAAGGAAAAATTGCACTGTATCTTCATAACTGCAGGGGACTTTGGAGGTCACAAACACGGGGAGACAAGTGGATGCATTTGCATCAGGCATGTAAGACCCTTTTGTAAGGTCTAGCAGCACGTGGTGATCCTTGACCTGCCACAGTGCAGCACTGATTTTCCGATCTTGAATGGGCCTTTTCTGACCAGAAATCAGCAATTGTAACAAACTGTATTGCAGTTTTATTAATCAGACACCCTCTGGAGACTGCTATTTCCACTCACGACTCGCTAACACCTTTGGTCAAATCCCATGCATAGTGCCAGCAGGGGTTTAAATAATAATTCAAAGTTCAAGGCCAGGCTCGTTTGTGCACTATCAGGGTTACCCGAGTAGCTGACAAATTTCACATCAGAGAGAGGAAAAGAGAGAAAATAAACAGCCGGCATAAGCCAAGTCATCTGTGAATTGCTTTGGTTGAGAGATTCCTGATGGCATCCCTTTATTTACGAAACCGCTGACTTTCTTGATGCTGCTAGTGACAGCTAGATACAAAAAATCGCTCCTGACATCTTCCATATGTCCACGTGCCTTCCAGCGCGACTGGGAGATAGGGGTGAACAATTCCTTATGGCAGGACACAGCTTTTGCAGAGCTCCCAGTCGGGAAAGCAGCCCAAGGGCACCCACGTTGCCCAGATGCAGGGTCCCTCCTTGGGCTGAGGGTTGCTTCAGCCATTCGTCCCCACACGGGCTGAAAACCTGCGCTGTTGCAGCCTGCAGGAATCTTCCCCAGCCACAGGTCTCCAGGCTGCTGCCCGAGAGCATGACAGGGCTCTCATTTCAGTCACAAGAAAGGCTTTTAGGAGTAATCGCTCTGGCAACCTGTATTTATCGTCCTGCTTTAGCATGACTTGCACGGTCTTTTCAGCATTATTCAGTTGACGCTCAGCTAATCTTGGTTACAAACCTTTATATCTAAACCATTTGTATCTTTCTTTTCGATATTATAAACAAATTTCAAAGCAGGTATTGCAGCATAAAAAGTATCATTACACGGACAGTTTGTGTGTGTAGGAGAGTATTTCATTATGCCTTTAGCTTCTTTATACTCTCCAGGCAAAAGATGAAGGGATGAGGCTACCCCAATGTCCTGTAAGAGGTATCAGGAGCAAAGATTTTGCTGAGCAGCCCCTACTCAGGCGTAGGACAGCAGGATTGCTAAGACAAAATATTTAGGTTTCCTTTTTCAGCATAAGCAAGTGATGGACTTGGAAGGCTCAGAAAGGCTTCAGGGTCTTGCTGACTTTCATCCATGGATCAAACTTGTCAGAAATGATAGACTTGTAGGAAAAGGGAGACCTTATCAATGCTTATAAATACTTGAAGGGTGGGTGTCAGGAGGACGGGGCCAGGCTCTTTTCGGTGGTGCCCAGTGATAGGACAAGGGGTAATGGGCACAAACTTGAGCACAGGAAGTTCCACCTAAACATGAGGAGGAACTTCTTTCCCTTGAGGGTGGCAGAGCACTGGCACAGGCTGCCCAGGGAGGGGGTGGAGTCTCCGTCTCTGGAGACATTCAAACCCCGCCTGGACCCGTTCCTGTGCCCCCTGCTCTAAGGTGGCCCTGCTCTGGCAGGGGGTTGGACTGGATGATCTCCAGAGGGCCCTTCCAACCCCTGCCATTCTGTGATTCTGTGAAAACAGGATAACCTTGACTGGATAGTGCCTCCTATTTCAGGGCTGAGTAGGGTAGTGATTTATCCCTGCACATCCCCACATGCAGAAAACTACCTGAACCAAAAGGTATCACACGGAGGTGTTTGCTCCCTGTGACTGTGTCACCAGTGTTTCACCCCACTTTGCTGCCGCGGTGGCTGTCTCTACCCAGTCGAAGTTGAAGTGGAATAAGCTTCATCTTGACACCAACAGCTCGAACCTACAGATGCTGAGAGAACTTGTCTGAACACCAGCTTTTCCGCACCGTGCTGCCTTCACGCATGGCCTCCGTCTGTCGGTGCTGCTTGACATTGGAGCCTGGAGCAGAGAGACTTGCTGACAGCAGCCACGCAGGAAGCAGCAGCGTCAGTAACCCACGCCGTCTTCTGTTTGGGTTTGTTGGCCTTGCATGTCTCCAGAGAGGGGATTCTTGAAAATCCATGGTGTGCTGTCTTGGGGTTCAGCGTGATTGCAGGCCCCAGTAGGAAGCCTCCAAAAATGAAAAATATCATAGTTTTAAAAGAACGGAAGACTAGTATGGTGACTGAAGGAGGCAGGGAGACCTTCTGTCTCCTTAAACCATAACGGTTACAAAATGTGAGACTCCTGTGTCTCTAAATTACTGCTTACCGAGGCACTTCAGTGAATCAATCTCTGCAAATAGCTATCTCATTTTAACTTCGCTCTAGGCATCCACTAACCCAGCCTCCTGCTCCAACTCTGAATGCAAGAAGTGGCTACCACTGGCTACTGAATTATAGGCTCACAGCAACATTTCATAACAACAAAAATTAGCCGGGGTTTAAAATGGAAAACAAAAAAAAAAAAAAAGAAAGAAGGGAGAAATTGTCTGAGGGGAGAAGGATGTTTCTTTCTTCCAATCGCTGTACGTGCGACAGCGTGGCACCCTCTAAGACAACATGAGCGGGACTCGGTGCCAACACACCAGGACGAGGCGCCTACCACTTCTCATGAAACTCGAGGCGAGAAGAATCCCCTCCAATTCTCTGGCAGCATCACTGGGCCAGTTATTGGAGCCCAAGTGTAATTTTAGCGGCTGCTGGCATTCGGGAGATGTGGGCAGTTGGATCCCGCACATGCTAATGACACAGAGGGGGGCTGGCTGATCCTTCAGTTCTCTTTACAAATCGCAGTCCCAGTAAACTGGTAAAGGAAAGCTTTAGGGATCAGGGCTAAGAAGTGAGAGTGCCTCACAGCACCAGCCCTTGGGGGCTAGTCCCAGGGACGTTCCTGCCAGCAGCAAACCCGAGCTGAGCGAGGCCTGGCCCTTGTCACATGCAGGTGTACGTTCCTACCCCCACGCAATTTTCTCCACGGAGTCCATACAGCAGCTCATGGGAACGCATCATTAACAGGATCACAGAACTGATCCAGCTGAAAAATAACCTTAACAAAACATACTGTGGGGGTTATTTTAAATAATGTATTTATTCTATGCAAATATTAGCCATACATAATCATATATTATGTCATACATAATTGCTTTATATGTTTTCATATGTGTAAATTCTTTTTTTTGCTATATCTGCCCAAACATCAAAACTTGTCATTTTTAACCTGGATGAGTTTATTGCCGTGGCTTACCTTTCTGTGAAGCGCAGTGTTTTTAAGGAAATCGTATTTCGCCAAGCCTCTGCCATGCACTGTTGCTAGTTCTGATCGGGTCCTGGTACCGCTTTCCAGCTGGGACTCCGGGTGGGATCCTGTCATCTCTCGAGCGTGCAGCCCACAGGCTGGAGCCAGGACACATGGCTTCTTTAACGCAGCATGCATGAAATACAGATGGTGCCAGTGACAGCCACCCAAACCATTACTGATGTAAACCAGTGCTCTCCTCCGTTATCCGACTGGTCCGTGACCTAGTGATGGGGAGAAACAATGCACCGGGGATGGTCCCTCTGGAAGCTGGAGATGCCTGTTCTTCTACTCACCTCCCCAGCTGCGGGAAGGCTGGCTACTGTCAGAAGGACAAGGCAGGGAGTCGGAAGAGGATCTTCCTCAGCACCCACTCCCCCCCAAAAAAGGCTGCTGGAGGCTGATGGGCTGCACCCCCTTCGCTCAGCAGGGGAGACGCAGCCAGTGGAGCTGCCAGCCAGGACAGGGCACCTCTTCTGCAGTGCAAGCTGCAGCCCCAGAGTAATCCCCCTGCTTCCCATCCCGCCGTGCTAAACCACCAAATTGGGCAACAGTTTAACGGGAAATGATTTTTTTAATAAAAAAGGCCCTGCTTTTGAAGCCAGAGGTAACGGGATCATAAATCTTTAGAAACAGCTCATTAGGAAGCTGGAATTAAGCACAAGTGAGTAGGAATTTTAAAGATGACATTCTAATTTTTTAATTCAAATTATTGATACCGCAATCTTCTATTAATTTCCCTATAATTTGGATATGCACTTAACATATACCCTCCATCCATCTTGTCAGGCACATACACACAGGATTTTACCAGCAGGAGACTGAGAGAACAAGCCAAGGTCAGCAAAGAGAAAGCTGGAGCAACACCCGCTGTCCCAGGGAGCTCGGATTGCCTCCCCAGCACACACATCACAGCAGAGATTTGTAACACAGCAGGCACTCAGACCCTACAGATTCATGGCTTTTTGGTTTTTCTTTTTTTTTTTTACCTTTTTTCTCTGCATTACTTCAGTTGAAGTGCTTCAAGCACACCACTGAAAATGCCCGAGAGCAAATGAGTATCACGGAGAGGAGCGTGTTGCTGATGCACCACCGTGCGACACGTGAAGAGGGGGACAGCACTCCTGTCTGCAGCGGCTTTGCTGGTATGAATGCTACCGCCTGGCGACATTTTCCCCTCGGGAAGACAGCAGTGTTGGGATTTCAATCTTACTCCAGCTAACCATCCTCACTCTAATTCAGCTCAAAGCTCAGAAACCGTGACAAACCACCTCCAGGGTGTGCCGTAGCAGACAGCCAGAGTGCTTGTTTAGAAAGGACAGGAGTAATTCTCATACAGTTGGAAAAAGCCTGGGTTGAAAATACTCGTTTTCAGCTGGTGCATTGCATCCCCTACCTGCTGCCCCAGAGGACGTGTCTCGCCTGCAGTGAGGAAGGCAAAAGCTCGCTGCCCACAGCTGCGGGAGGTGGGGAGGAGGAGGAGGAACGTGCATCCAACCCAGGGAGGTGCAACCCAGCCAGGCAAGCTTCAGAAAGGCAAAGGAGCAGCAGCAGCAAATGGGAATCTCTCTCCTGGACTTTGTGGTAAAACGCTGTGAAGCAGCATTACAAAAAAGCTGATAAAAACAAGGGAGTGGTTCATACTTTTCAGAGCAGTTGTGCCAAACTCACTGCAAATTCAGCCCAGGGGCCCCAAGAATGCTTTGTCACTGTAGCCCCCACCTCTTTGGCGCTTTGTAGACACCCAGTTAAGTAACAAACCAACACAAACACATTTCTTACAGAAAAAAAAAAAAAAAAAGAGGCTGTCTCCAACAGAGACCTTTGCCATGTGACATGGTCTTGTTTTGGTAACATAAGAGGGAGTTCTGACAACAGTTATGGAAGATGAAGCTTTTTCCCCCCTTTTTTAGCATCCTGCTACTTGCCATTACTTGTCAATCTTCTGTTATGTTATGCTCACCTCATGTGCTGAGCTTAACCATTTTTAATTACTTCCTTGCTTTTGACTTTATGAATCTTTTTAACTTGCTTTCCAGGTTTTTTTTTTTTTTAATGCTCCTTCGTGCGTTTGCACATTATTTTCTTAGATTTTTTTTCTGGGCTTCATTCTGACGTGCAACACAACCAAGTCACACGCAAAGCCTCGGAGCATAGTCATTGTTATCTTGTTTCTGGATTTAATTTTCCCCACACCCTTGACAGCATTATTTACATGTTTCTTGGCTGGCACTCGCATACTTGGGATATGGCTGCCTGATGACTCTACTGAGATCTGGACAGCAAGAAACGGCCCCAAAACCGAGCCACCAATTTCCTGCGGCAATGACACACCGGTCCTCCTATTTCTCACAGGGAGGATGTGGGCCACCAGGCTGGTGGGCGATGTCCCCCACCCAGCCCCACAGCGCTGGAGGCCAGGCTGCAGTGGAGACCTCTGCCATGGGACAGCACAAGCCAGAGGGGGCAACAAGGGCAGAGCCCCGAGAGCCACAGGTGGCCGTGGCCAGTGCTCCCATCACCTTGGAAGTGTCCCACGCCATTTCTGCTGGCCCAGCCACAGCCGCCAAGCGATACCGTGGGGCTCAGCTGGCCGCTGGTGCCCACGCTGAGCCTTCAGCTCCGCCATACGTGATAATACATCTCCTTCCTACGCCCCCAGGATGAGCGTCCTCTCCCTTCAGGAGCATCATTAGATTTTATAAAGAGTGTTGCTTTTCTGTCTGGTGCGCTTGAATTCATTGTCAGACTGACATCCGCTGGGAAAAGCTGGTACTGGAGCACAACTTCATTTTAAATAAGTTTCTTTCCAGCCAAAAGCGAGTTCCCCCCGCGTTGCACAGAACACCTCAGTTCTGAAATCTAAAAATCTCAGGCAAGTTATAAGTTTCCATAAACTGAAAGCCACCAATGACCAATCTCTTCGAGAGCGTTACCCAGAGTAATTAATTATTCATTTTAACAGTAAATTCTTCATACACGAGATGAGCAAGAGAAAACTGGAGCAGGACAGTGCAGCCAGCCTCCTTGAAGGATGGAGTTGAGCACAGTGGGGTTTTCTCTTTCAGGCATACAGGAATGAAGCTTCAGCATCAGCTCTCCTGGGGGCTGGCGGTGGCAATTACCATACTGATGGGCTGGTTGCTTGATATGATTTTAACTTTGGTCCTTCTGGCAACTGCAATTGTATTTTAATGTTATATTAAAACTACAGGCTTCTCATTAAAAGGCAAGGCAGCTACAACACAATGCTAAGTGATTCAACACATGTTTATAATAATTTCTGCTCCTGGCTGGCAACACAGATTACTACAGAAGAACATAATGTGTTTCATATGACCTGGGCATAAATCAGGACTATATTTCATTCTGAAAGATATCAACAATTACTGCAAAGTAAAGTGCCTTGGACAATTTTGGCTCACACAGATAAGCAGGAAATATACCAAGATTCTTCTTTGGCAAGAAAGTACAAGTACTTTATTTCTGAATGTCTGATAGGTGGGGTCGGAGAAATCCTTCTCAAAGAGGAATATAGTAGAGAAATCCTCAAAGACTCAGATCAGAATTGAAAAAAAAGTTTCTTTTTCTTGGGACGGGACAAAGATGTTTGGGTTTTTATTTTCAGCCAAAAATCTCTATAAGTGAGCTGGTCTTCTAGGAAAAGAAGCTGTCTGAGCACGCACTTAGTAATCCCTGTGATGTTTGCTGCTCTCAAATCTATTATTGATTTCCTGAGCCACCACAACCTTGAGAGAAGGGCTTCTGATTAGGATTTTGTTTAGTGACTAAAGTTTTGTAGTTCCAGGAGGCGACAGGCATTTTCAGTGTCTAAGGCAAACCTTGCAAAGGGAAATGGAAATGGCTCCTTTTTTCATATAGAAAAACTTATTGCCTGAAGGTCAGAGGGACAAAAAAATCTTTTTAGACACAAGCTAATCTAAGAGAGGATGGAAACAGCCCATAAAATCACCCTACACACTACCTGTCTTTTGGGAGAAGGGAAAAAGCTGAGTTTCCCATGGGAACGTCACTCCTGCACTGGTTTTGGCACCACTGCCCTTTGGTGAAGAAAAAGAGAAAGAAAAAGAGAAGTGCTGAGCTAACTCACTCCCTGTGCCCACCATCAGGAAAAAGGAGTATTTTCACCTTTAGTTCTTCCATTTCACTGAAGAGTTTCCAAGGTGATCTAAGGAAAGGGAAGGAACAAAGTGCGTACCAGACTAAACAGCTCCAGTAACTCCCAAATCATTTATGAAAGTCAGATTGAGCTGGCATGTCGTTTGTGAGTTTCGCTGCAGCGAACAGCATCTGGCCAAACTTTAATTTTGCTGCTGGTTGAGAGAAAATTGTGATCAATAGGTGAAGAAATGAAGATCTGCAGGAAGAGTGGAGAGCACTACAGCGCGCTTCTCTCTAGCAAGAGCTCCTCTACAATCACAAGGCCAAATACAGGTTAAAAAAAATGAAACACGAGATTCCCTGGTATTTAGACACTTCGGGATCGAAGGCTTTAAGTGGGTAATTTAAAATGCTTCACTGAATAACCCTGTATTATAACAGTCTGTTGGAAGCTGTCTGCTCCCCAGGATCACCACTTGCTGGACACGTCTGTTAGCTCATACTGAAAATAATCCCCTACAGGACGCTCCAAGTTTAATCAGAGCAGGTTTTTCAAAAGCCTCCAGTGAAGCCCAGTTAACGTGAGAAGAAATGTCTCTAGGTGTACAGCGTTACCAGTGAAAGAGGAAAAACTGTGTTTATCTGTTTACTCTTCCTGGCCCAGGGGGATAATCAATGCTGGTTGCTTCGGTCGGCAGCGAGCGAGGATTTAATCAAGAAGAACTAACGGGAGACCATCTGGTTTGGTTACAGAGGCTCTCTGAGATGCGGAGACAACAGGAGACAGTCCCTGGGCTTACAGCACGGGCTGCTCTCAGCCAGCACACAGCAGCACCAGCAGCTCGCGCTGCATTTCCTCGCAGCTGCTTTGTCTGAGTCAGGAGTTTCTTTGCTATCCCTGCATTTCTCCAGTGTTGGTTCCTTTTCCCTCCCCTCTGACTTCCCTGCACCTTCAGTCAACACCAGTGCTCTACCTGCGTTTATATTCCGTCTATTAAATAACACATCCAGCCTCACAGCTGACCCATCTGAGCAGCTTTGCACCTCTAAGGAAGAGCTTTCCATTTCTTCCTTCAATTTGTTCTCTTCAGCCAGGTCTCTCTTAAAAACAAAGAAAAAAAAAATGCTCATCCATATAAGCTTTGTCTACCGCATGGTGAAGTCCAAAGGGCATGAGGCTATCTGTCAGAATCACAGAATCATGGGGTTGGAAGGGACCTCTGGAGATCATCTAGTCCAACCCCCCTGCCAGAGCAGGGCCACCTTAGAGCAGGTTGCACAGGAACCCATCCAGGCGGGTTTTCAATGTCTCCAGAGACGGAGACTCCACCGCCTCCCTGGGCAGCTTGTTCCAGTGCTCTGCCCCCCTCAAGGTAAAGAAGTTCCTCCTCATGTTTAGGTGGAACTTCCGATACTCAAGTTTGTGCCCATTCCCTCTTGTCCATCTCACCAAGCAAAGCCAGGGGACCACCTGCCTTGGGCAACTCAACCCTTGGGACACTCCCTCCCAATATATTAATTTATTTATAAACTCATACTGCATTTTTCCATCAGGACATGTTCAGTTCCTCAGCACAAGTGAGTTTTACTCCAATCTTGTGCAAAGCCGCCTTGATTACCCCGGCAGAGCACCCGGGCACAGGCTGGCTGTTCTCTTTGTCCCTGCTGGCCTGGTCTAACTCGCCTCCTGGTCCGAGGGAAAACTCACCTCTGTTACTACCTCTCTGGCTTGATAAGCTTTTCACAACTGTTAATTAATGTTGCTATTTTCAGTTCAGCGTCATAGATCAGCTACCAACACAGTACTGGGTTCTAGCTGGTTTCCAGCTCTCCTCAAAGAACTATCCTCCTTTGACAAAATATTTCAGGAGCAACAACGAAACTAATGAAAAAGCTGTTGAAACCTACTTTCCAAAATACAGTCCTTCCCATCCCAACACATGCATGCTCATGAATTGCAGCTCTCTCCTGTCTTTTCCTGCTTTTCCAGTTAAGCAAAATTCATGAAGCAGCGAGCTTACTATTGATTGCAAAAAGCATACTATTGGTTGCAAAAAGGCTGAATTATGCTTTATTTTCCTACCTGGGAGCACCAATTTGAGCATGATCATACCTACTCAGCTCTTCAGTTTCACAGAAGTCCTGGATGTTTATTGTTTGTAACCCCTTGGATGTAACTGGCTCGTGGGTTGAAAAAGCGGTAGAGCAGGACAGATCTCGCTCCAGAGACGTCTCTTCTCCATAAAACCCCCTCTACACTTGAAATGTTGCCCAGATGAATTTTTTTTTTTTCTCCTTTTATTCTTAGAGAGCTCACTTCAGGCCTGGTGAATTATTCCCACGGACATGTTCAAGCTCCCGTGACAGCTTCTAGCTCCTTGTTGGGTTCGGTTCACATCATCTTATTGGTGGTTAGTCAAACTGCTCCCCCATCAGCTCTACCCTCCTCTGTTGTTTTTAGCTGACGGGAGCCAGGAGAGACCCCAGTTATGCCGTGGGTCTCCCCCCCTCACCAACACTCTCTGGCCTCCTTCCACTGAGCTCAATGGGGAAACCAAATCCTGGAGGCGGGGGTGGCGGAGTCCTGCATGGGGCACTTTCCATGAAGCCCAACACGTCAGTGTGCCTCAGGGGGCAGGGAGCATGCCTCATTTGGGGAATAATGCTGCTTTATGTTTCCGGGATAAAACATTGCTTTCATGAGGGGGGAAAAAAAATATAAATAAAATACTTTTTCTATTCTAACCCTGAAGTTTTAAGAACTGCACCCTGCAGGTGTCCTTCCCCCTAGTTAATCCCATTAAATCTCATCTCCTGCATTCACTTCCAGACTCATTTTTTCCATGCACACTCTTTGCAGCTTTCACTCTTACAAGATTTATTTTTTTTTTTAAAACATATTGGTTTCCCATTGTCTTCTGCAGCTGAAGCTTTTTGCAAACCCAGTTCCTGCGAAGCACTTCCTGCAGAGTCCTTGAAAATGAGAACATTGAAAAACCTAAGCTTACTGGGATGAAGGGGGGAAACAGCTAACTTTTTTTCATCCCCAAATACATAAGTGGGAGGAATTCCAAATAAACAACAGATCTTCTAGTTTCTAAGAAATAATTTTAGTGCCATCTGTGCTTCCTTCAAATTATAATTGGTATATAATATACAATATACATAACCTATGTAATTTGCTTTGTCTGCAGAGATGGTGGTATTCCGGTACGTAGCCCATGAAGGACTAGAAATGTGTCTCCTAAATGCTAATTTCTTCCATTTACGTTACAAGGCAGGTTGCGAAGGCAAAAAAAAAAAGGGGGGGGTCTTAAGATGGCAGATCTATTGTGGACAAGGGTTTGGTGGTGGTGGGCTTTTTAAATACTGAAGACTCTCAGGTCATTTAGATCAGTATTAGCAAATACCTGAAGCAATTCAACAAAGTTAAATGTTTGCGCAAGTTCCCACACTTGCCCAAGCCACACTAAACTAAAAAAAGCATTTTCCCTTCTGTTTCTGAACGACCATCCCAACTCTGGCAACCTGAAAATTACTATAAAGAATAAACTGAAATTTTGTTGCTATCAGCTGTCCAGCAGTTGGGGAATTAAACTGTTGGGCAACGAAAAACTAAAGCACTGTCGGTGGTTTCAGCTGTTTCTGGCAACACGAGACAGCTATTTACACGAGGATTCGTCTGTTTCTGGTATGGAGTTATCTCCTCCCTTAAACTGCCATTACTTTATTAAGTAACTGCGTAAATTGCTTACAGCTATGATCAATAATTAATTACCTTTGGATTCTTTCTTTCCGATCACAGGCAGTTTCAGTGACATCACCTACAAAAAGAGCCTACTTGGGCGTTGTATGCTACAAACCACAAACGCAACAACCAGTTCCTGTTTTTCCGGGTAAATGAGAAGCATCTGATGGGTGACAGACGTATCTTCCAATACCACCGCCATTAGCACCATCTAATCTCAGCTTCCAGAAGACCAGTTCCACGAGTGAAGAATGATTTTAATTAAGGCACTCAATATTTTTTTCCTCCCTCCTCAGCATTTTTCTAACCTTAGTTTCAAATTATTAATGGCTGAGATGTCAATACTCTACAATTACAAGATGGTAAAATTTCAGGTTGGTGCCCAACGAGATGCTGTGGGCTCTCATCCTGAAATAAAAATGCAAAATGTAATTGAGTCTAATATATGGAGTCCCACAACACTCACAACCAGTCAATCATTCCACTCCTTTGATTATTAAGTAACATTCCATTTAGTGTCATCCATATTAAGAATTACTTTTCCGAAAGAAAATTCACACAGCATCAACCCAAACATATTGTAGAAGTCTTGATAGAGCTATATTAAACCCACAGCCTTTAAGAACATGCATGATCTTGAAAAACAAATCCCCCCAAGTCTAGTCGGTAAAAATATTCTCCATAGACCTGTGTGAATCAATATTGTATCACACTCTCTTAAAAAAATAAAATAAAAATATTTCCCATAAACCTGTGTCAGTGGACCTTATATCATCCTTCTTTCACCGGGAGGCAATGGAGCGCCATGGCAGCTTATTTTGCCTAAGATTGATGGCTGCAAGCTGCTGGTTTGTAATTCCCTACATTGTTCCAATAAAAATTTCAGTCCGAGAGAGGGAATCCCACGATGAACTCTCACTGGCGTAAAGAGATGACTTACTACAAACAGAAATAAGAGGTCCTCAATTGATAAGATACTGAACACGTGCAACTGCACTTTAAAAGGAGGCCAGTAAATTGCCGAAGTGTTCTAAAAAATTATTTTCAGCCCGTTACATGCTGTTGCTGCTGAGCTCAACATAAACATTTTGAAATCAAGTGATCTGGTAGGTTTAAAGATGACAAAATATTTCAGTCTCGAATTTGGCAGTCCAGATGGAGGAGTTCAGAGGTATAATGAGAATACTTCCACTGAAACACGATTTAAAAATAAGGTAATAACAGTATAATGAGAATGTTAACTTCTTTCTAAGGATGACAGTACTAACAACTGAGTTAGCGAGCCGCATGAAATAAGTGGGCCTATTTGCAAGAACAAAACAAAGTCCAAAGTTTACAGATCAACACGAACCTTTCCAATTTAAACGTGCCTAAAAGCATAACACAAACTATTCTACAGGGTTCCATTTCATCCTACTGCAAAGTTTGCATCGTTATTTCTATCAAAGTGCCATTGTGAGACCTACAATTAAGAGGTTAAAGAAAGCCATTCCAGCACCGAAGGACGCTGAGTTCCAGGTTAAAAGTAGAAACACACACCCAAGTTCCGAGTCAGAGAAGACGCACCTTCAGAAAATCACCCAGTCTGCCTTCTTCCTGTAACGAGCTTGGGATCTTAAGGGTCATGAGGATAAAGTGCACGCATTAAGCTTTTAACTGGTTGCCCCTGAATGACATCACCAACGGCTTTCTGAAAAATTAAGTCAACAGGCATCAGCTGTATAACATTTTTATTTTACTATATTGACATTTTATGCACAAATATTTTATCAGAGTAAAAATAGAAAATAATTGTTTCATGTAAAATTACCAAAAAAAAATGCAAACCACAAAAGAAATGCATAATCATTAGCAGAGTATAAGTGTCTTTATTTAAAGAGTAAAAAGTATGCAAAAAACCTTCCGTTTTACAAAAAATTGGGAATATTCTTTCTATGTCTTCCTTCTGGCAGCAACAGAACCACCTTTGACAATATATTCTACGTCTTTTATTTTATTGAAGGCGTCAAGTTAGTCACAGATTTCTCCCTCCACTCCAGAGAATGTGACAGCGGTTTTATACTGTTTGAAAGAATCCTTCTTTACTAATTAGAACACGGCGGAAAAGCAGATGATCCCACAAGAAAGAACCCAAAGGACTATCATACCTACTCAAAAGCTGCAAAATAATAATCAGATGTATTTACAAAGTGTGATATCAGCAGTTTCCCCTAGAGGGCTTAGGTAGCAAAGAAAAACACTGAAGGGGCTGAAGTATTGATACCATATTGCAATCTTGCTGTTAGTTTATCCTCCCACAGTCCAGTTTGACCTAGAAAGCTGCTATTTTTAGCTTCTCTTCTTTTTGTACTGTATTTTAACTACAAAGACCTCTGAGGAACTCTGCTAAATATAACTAGTGACTTGTATTGGACTTGTGTTTAGCAATGGCGCGGCAGCACGTACATAGCTGCTGCCGCCCAACTATCGGCTTCACCTTATTCTCAGCAAGCAAACCCCCATCTATTTGCATACGCCACCCCAAACACTTCCCAACTGGTGGAACTGGGCGACTGTAACAGTAACAAATGGATTGATGGTTGACCTCTTGTGACAGGCGCATTTACACATCGCTTTCAGGGCTTAAGATTATTTTTTTTTTAAAAAACAAAATAAACCCAGCACGCCCAGCAGATGGAGTGCTTTAAGAGCGAAAACAGTATTAAGAGTTACTAAAGGAATCTGTCAAAAAAAAAATTGTCACCGCCCTGACGATAAAAAAAAAGCAGGCTATAACTAACCATATGCAAGATTTCTACTTGAGCAAAAGCCATCTGCAGATGAACCTATGAACAAGAAAGTTTGTCCTCAATGCACCTTTAAAATAAACATGAGTTTTCTGTGTTCTTTGCCCTCGGATGCAAGTATGAGCTTTCCTTTTCAGATAAGAGCTGCAGTCCAGTGCTCTCCCTACTCAGCGTAGGCACGTTTTACAATTAGAACCTCACTGTACAAGCACTTTTGATTTAAGGTTTAAGAGCAGCTCAATCCCTCGCAGAATTAAAGGTTTTCCCTTATCCATTTGCATTTTAATTGTTCAATATTACCAGAGGGGGCTTCTCTTACATAATGTTGGAAAATAATGCATGGTAACGTATTTCTACTGTTTAATAACACGTAGGGGCAAAACCAAAACCACACCTTTTCAGCCATTAAAAGAAAAAGTCTAATAGGCATCAGTACAGAAGCTCAAAAGTGGCAGCCTACTTCCTACTGCACGTAAAGGTCTGCGCGAAGTACTCTCCACATCTCAGATTTCAGGATACGTTCCAACTATTTCTATTCATCATCCAGTCTTCACATTGCACCCGGCTCTGGAGCATGCATTTGGCTCATGAAGTTTCAAAAACATCACTTGAAGTTCAGCAAGAAATTAATTTTAAATAAAAAATACATCTTTGAATTTTAATATATGTCAGACTGTACAATAATTTGAAAATCAAACTTCAGTTCTCTGTAAAACTATTTTCAACTTGCATTTTGTTTCTAAACAGGGACTACTGACTGTGATTAACTTAAGTCTTCAGTTCCAAAGGTTGACTACCGTGCAGGTAGAAGCACCTTGCAGAAAAGCATTGAAACCCCCCACCAAAACAAATTCTTCTTTGGGTGAGGGCTATTTTTTCAAGTTTTCAAATCACCTCATGGGGGGTGGTAGCGGGGGAAGAAGTTTATCTTTGTTTTTTGCTAAATGGCTAGCGTTAACAATGTCTTTCAAAATGGGTAAAGTACTTCACCTCATATATGCTTATTATCTACATATTACAATGAAATACTCATAATTGGCTTTTCACCTAAGCCAGATCTAAACCTGGATCTCCTTCTTCAGCACTGATCTTCAGTTTGGTCTAGTCTTAGTTTCCTTGGCTTACAAACACAGAAGCTATTTTAAGAACCTGATGCTTTGTAACATTTAATGTGTCTTTTGGCTCTGCTTGATTAAATGAGAATAATAAGCACGTCTGAAAGCATCAAATGCCATTTGATAGTTCAGCAGAGAACAAAAGACCGGGAAGGACTGAGTTCAGACAACTGACCAGCCTTCTTGCTGTAGGTACTTCGTTTTTGTTAAAAGCACTGCAAAAATTATTTTGTACAGCTGTGGACACAGAGTGTTGACCAGTTCAACCTTTCTCCCCAATTGCAGATTGCATACCACGGAGGCCCTGACTCAAATTTGCAGATGTTGCGGCGTCTTACACTGAAATATATGCTGTTAAAAGATCCAAATTTATGCGATCCCCAGGTCTTTGTAGAAAATCATGCACTATACTGTACTGTCAAGAAACAAAAGAAGTTTCCAATTCTGATAAAGGTTAAGAGCAGCAACTGCTCTGGTTATAGAGGAAAGGCCTCAGGCTCCCACTTTCAGGTCCTAGTGCTTAATTATCTTTCTCTGTTTGCAGGGATGCTGTAGCTAGTGCCACCGCGGTAACTGGCTGCGCAATGCCATGGAGCTGCATCTTGGCTAGTTTCTTCTGCTCACATTCTGTGACCAACCGATTCAACTCTGCTGCACTGTATCCAATGAGAGTTTTCAAGTCGCAGACAAATTTGTACACAAACCTCTTGCCTTGCACCTTGCAGATCATGTCTCCATCATAGTAATACCTGTAAAAAGAAAAAAAAAAAAAAAGAGAGAGAAAAAAAAGTAAATTTTCAGCATCAGTAAATTCCATACGCATCAGTCATTTACTTCAGGTGACTCAGAGGCTAAAATACATATCTTTTCTCATCACAATTCTCATATAATTTCATATACCGATGGAAGAAGGCTGAAAGTTGTCCCTGTGCCTTGATGCGTTAAGGAGAAACAAAACACATTAATTATTTTATAAGCTGTAGGAAGCACCAGTTCAGAAATGAAGGTCTCTGAGCACTTTAAAAATGGCTGAGGGGTGAGGGGGTGAGGGTGGATATATGTGTTTAAGTTTTATATACTGCTTTGCCTTAAGAAAATGTTGTCTTCCCCCTCATTATTGTCTTTTGCTTTCTTTACTCTTGTCTCTCTTTTTCTGAGGAAAATATTCGGATTGGAAACAGTTTGAATAAGCATTGTGGATTCTATAATACTAAAGCAGCCATTCTCTCCCTATTGTTTTCAAAGATGGAAGTATAACTATAGAAGTATGGTTTCGTATTTTCTTTATTGTATAGTTCATATGCTGACAAAACTACATCCTTTGCCTTTATTTACAGCTAAAAGTGACTTCTACAACTACGAATACTTTTTACATTGTGTCACAGAAGAGTTACCGTACTCAGCAGAAATGCTTTAAAGGTAACATAAAGTCTGTATGACCCACTGTACTCCAGAGACTCCAGAGATTATAAACCTTCGGGTAAAACCAATAGAACTGAAGTCTGAATTGTAGTTTTGTTGCTGTTCTTGTCTCACTGCAGGGCATTTAACAGTATGCACGCTACATTTCTCATTAAGAAAACCCAAGCAGCTGGGACACAACTTGGACCTTAACAAGGTCCTTAACCTTGTTACCTTGGACCTTAACAAGCTTCTGATAAATTTGGAAAAACAAACAAACAAACAAAGAAACCCAACAAACCCCCAAACCAAAACCCCCAAACCAAATTAAAAAACACCCCAAACAACCACAAAACAAAATCACCAGCAATATCCCAAAATACACCACCAAAAAAAAACCCCACAACAAAACCACCCAAAAAAACCCCCACACAATTTCATTTCCTCTAAATCATCACACAAATCAGCCCATCTCACAAACCAGCACAGATTTCTTCACTGTCTAAAGCTCAGTCCTCTGAGTGACACGCTTGTAAAGCAAAGATAATTCTCATTCACCATCAAAACGAAGTCAATTAAAAGACTAACTTTTGTCTTCTAGCTCTAATGGAAAACTGTACAGGAAATTAATTATTTTTCTTCAAGTCTCACTTCCCTACTGGATAATTAAATGGATGTTGATTTTAGAAATTTACCAAGGTGTGTGTAACAAAAAGCGCTGCTCTTCCTTTTTTCACCCTGCCCTGGTTTCTCTACAGCCTGGTTTTCCTACAGCTGGGCAGAAGATTTAGCACATTTCCCAGTAATAACATCATTTTCTATATTAATCAATAATTGACACAGTAATTTCAGCATATTAGTAAGCAAAACATATTACCATTTTTGTTTTAATAAGACTTTAGCCTGACAACAGTGTTTATCATGGGAGTAGCATTAACCATCCCTTCAGACATTCAAGTGTTAGAAAACATGTCAATATTGATGCAGCTGCCAAAAAGGCAGCATTGAGAAATATGATTTTTGTAATTCTGCAACTAAAATATAAATGCAAAACTTCTCGAATAGTGATTTATGCAAATTACTGTGCAGACATCTGTTTAATATCCCAGTGATAAGAACATTATTCCGAAGTCCTTCAGCTGCCTTTGAGATCTTCTGCAGAGTTTGTTGACAAACTCCCCAAAATATTAGCATCATTTACAACCTTTCTATGTTCCAGAAAGTTTTCACATATACACCTTCAGTCCCAAAAACATGTATTGCAACAATACAGGCTGGGGAGCAGCTCTACTAGAAAGGCCCTGCTTTGGGAAGAAGGCTGGACCTCTCACCCAAGGGATTCTGTGATTCTATGAAAAAAGTAGCATTTTAATTTAACGTATGCAAGTAATGCAAGAACAGCCATACAAGACCAGACTAAAGATCTATCTAGAGCAGGTTATAGACTCCAACAGACCAAACAGGGATGCCTAAGGAAAAGCGGACTAGAAAAGAAAAAGAGGAGAAAAGGAAAAGAGAGTAGAGGAAGCATATAATGATGCTCTTCCTTGCTTTCAATGATCTGGGGCTAGGAATGTGTAGAAGCTGCATTTCCCCATACTTAATATCCTTCAAAATGCTTATTTTTGATTAATACTTTCACTTTCCTCTCAAACTCAGAAATGAATTCTGCCATCCACAATACTGTGCCTAAAGAAGTTAGGCACAAACTAAAACAAAAGGGTATAGTTAAGCTGTGTATTTGGTGCCTGCCGGTTTCTTCTGATGCCTCCTGTTCACGCAAATGAGATACTGAGCAGCTGTTCTTCACTGACTCTGTGCCAGTCATGGTCTTCTAGACTCCACTCTCCCCCACTGGAAGTACTCATTCAGCATTATGAATACTGACGTTATTTAAATCCTCCCTAAAAAACTAAAGAAAGCCACAATATGGTAACTTTACCATCATTTCTCATAGAGGTATTTTTCAATAGAAGTTGATTTTAAACAATGCTGGAGGAGTTTACTTCCATTTAGAAAAATGGAAGAGAAGTGGGAACGCTGAAAAAGTAAATCTTAGATCTCAGACTTCAACCATACGCCACGTCACTAACACAATTCTTAAAACTGCTGAAATAATTGTCAGGATTAGGCAATAAATACCTTTTTTGAAAACTAATCAAGAGAAACAGATTTAATGATATCAAAGTAAGAAATTAGAAGTTCAATCTTAATGATTTCAGAGAACATCAACGAATTGTCAAATGATTCCAGAGGCCAAAATAATCAGGGGAAAAAAAAAACGTCTGAAGTTCAGCTACTTGTGTTTTTCCCCCTCCTCAAGAACATCACCTACAGTGATTCAGTCATACAAGTCCCTTTTACCAATGTCAAGTACAAAATCATAATGGAATGAAGACAGCCTAAAACATTAGCATTTCTTCATATGATAGAAGTTCACTATGTTGAAATCACAACTGTTGAAACTCACCTGCCAAATTAATTTTTCAATTTAACATCCCTACCATAAGAATAATGAAATGGATCAATGAATATTTTAACTTAGAAAAAGGTATGTTACATACAGAAAAAATTGTTACATATAGAAAACTATTAATGATTATGTAATTACAGGAAAGTATTGCTTTATACCATAACAAGAGCAAGAGGAACACAAACAAGTAAATGGTAAAATATAAAAAATAAATCAGTAATTCAGAATACTCGTGTATATCTCCATCTTTCACCAATAATCAATATTGTTTGGCACATTACTGAAATTTTCAAATGTTCAAGAAGTTATTGTACTAGCTTCTTTAACAAAGAAAAAAAAAACCAACAAAACAACCTCGTCCCTGAGAGTAGTACAATTTGAGGGGAAGGAGTAGCTTCAGAAAATTGCTTTATTTCTTTACTAAAAAAAGCCGCAAGTCTCGCATGATGATAGTTTAAAATAAAGCAGCCAAGTGGAAGCAAATCACTTCATATCTGATCAGTTCTTAAAGTTTCTTACCTCAAAGCCCGACTAAGCTTCTCATAGTTCATTGTGGGTTTGTTCTTGCGCTGTCCCCATTTTTGCGCTACCAATTCAGGTTGATTCAGTTTAAACTCTCCTTCATCACCAACCCAAGAAATACAGTCCCGAGCATCTTTGTCAGTGAGAAGTTCTAATAAAAACTGCCACAACTGGATCTGGCCGTTGTTTCCTGTTGAAATAGGGACACCAAGATCCATTTTAATTAGTCCTTTTTACATTCCCCTCACCACCAAAAATTTTCAACCAACATATTAAAGTAGACCAACAGAGAATACATGATGGCAGGAAAACTTGCACTTAATTTCTTCTAATTGTTCTTTTGTAAACATTTTCCTACAAAGTCACCGGTAATAGTCTATTAAAAATGCAACTGATGAATACTGTGAAAAAATAAATAAATAAGCAAGATTCCTCATAAATCTGTCCCTAGAACTTAAGACAAAAAATTACATAACAGTAAACATCGTCATTTAGACATATACCTATCCCTAAAATAGAACAGATATACCAAGAGCTGCTTATTCCTATTCAAGCACATACACCTATATGGATATATGCAACAAAAGTTGTTTTTAAAAAAAAGATTGGTCTCAAATTTTTAACATTGATATTAGAAATACAAAAAAAGCAGGGTTTCATCTTAAGTCAATATAACATCCTTCGTATTCAATCATTAAGACTTCTTTTTCTCCCAAGCATCTGCAGTTATATTTCTAAACTCTCAACGACATGCAGATAGCAGACCTAGTATCTAAAGGGAGAAACGCAGTGTATTCTCCACTGACAACAGCTGACATCACTGACATAAAAGACTTTCATGGAGAGTTTAAAACAAATGAAAATTCAAAGGAAAGGCGAGGAAAGGTTTTAACAGAACCATTCACAACAGTGAAGAGAACCAAAGCAAAAATGACAGCAAGAAAAAAATAAGATAAAGAAATAAAGATGAGTTATTAATAACCAAGGAGTATGTATAACTAACAGTAATTCAAAAAAACCTGTGGATTTAGTGTGCCGTTTTCCAGAAGGTGCGTTCATTTAACAAAATCGAAATTTGAAACTTGCTAAATTCTGAAGTCACCAAATTGGGCTGGGGAGGGGGGAAACAAGTAGAGCAAGCAGCAGCTAGGCTGGGATTCTACAATATACAGTTTATTTTCTCCCTTTCTGCAAATGGAAAGAATTTAAAAGCTTGAATAAATGCTATACAGTGGTTTGGGAGGACGGACTAGTGATAGGAAGAGAAACTAGTGATAGGAAGAGAAACGGTTTTATGCATCTCATTTACTGCAGGACTCCAAAGCTGTGGGACCACATTAACATAGTGCCTGCATGAGTCAACCACCCACCAGGTCTGCATGTGCTTGTGATGTATTTTGTAGCCACGGTCCCCTTCATACCACATGGACTTCTACTAACCTCACATCTAGAGTGGCAAAGATATGCCCTACAGAGCTGTAATTCAAATTAATGAGTGTTTACTGCATTTACACTTTAAAATAATGGAGACAATACCTGTTCTATTCCCAGGGGAACTTCTATCTTCCCCAGAGATCCTCGGAGCTCTCTGTACTTTAGCTGCCTTTGCACTGCTGTTTATTACTTTAATGGTGGTTGGGGTAGCAGGCTGTACAGATGCTGGAATAATCTGCACAGCTGTAAAGCAGAGAACATTGCAGAACATCAATTATAAATCGCTGGCACAGAAAATAGACATATATTATTTATTACCTGTATTATCATAACATCTAGGAGCTAGTTTCTCCTCTGCTAAAAAGACACAGTATGTAAGTCACAATGCTAAGAATAATTTAAAGACTTTTTACCACTTATAGTGGAAATTGTGGTTTTAGACTTGTAGCAGAGATGCCACATTACAGATAAAGCATGAGTCTTAGTTTATTATCATGTGTATAACATGTTTCCATAACAAAACCCCCTCCCATGCCTTTGTTTTCATCTTTATGCTGTTCCCATATGACCTACCCTAATGCACTTTTCTCTATAGTCACTGCACAACCCTTCATACCTGCTATTCAAACAGCAATTAAATACTTTTCTATTGCAATGACGTAAGAAGATGCAAACGCCCCACTCTAGAAGCTTTAACTAGACACAAACCCAGGATATAATACATGGTCTATCTGTGTAACATGTAAGCTGCTTACAAGTCTTCCGAAAATTGATTCACTTTAATAATTGATGAGACTGCTTCAGACAGAAGAGTAAGTTTCAAATAACTGGAAAGTTACTTTAATGTATTTTTTCTAGTATCAGTTTCTAAACAAGTCTCCACTTCCACACCCTCCACTCCCTTGCAATTTTTGGAAACGCTTTCTTTTGAAATTATAATATTTTAATATAGCCATTAATTAATGCAATATATAATCTAAAAAACTAGAACAACTCAAGACCTCAAATATGTATCCTAGACAGCGTATTTGAAGAGAGTGGAAAACCTATCATCCAAAATGAAAGTTAGAAACTTTCATAGTTCTGGTAATACACCTTTCGGTCAGTAACAAAATACTGAGAAAACCAACATTTTGCTTTGAAGTTTAAAATAGGCCTTCCTCCCCTCAGCAAGGAAAACTACTCTCTCGAGTGATTTTCTGATGTACTATTATAGTGCTGAACCAAAGTACAGTGCTGAACCTGCAAACAGTTGTGTGAATTAACTGCTGGCAGAAGTACTTACGCTGATCAATAGTAACAGTTGCTATTTCTCCAGAGTGTTCTTGGCTAGCCAACACATCTGCAAATTAGAAAAAAAAAAAGTAAGTTTTTATTTAACCCATAAACTTCAAGTCAGCTGAAGATCAAAACCTTTCATATTTCAGAGAAGAAAAAAGTCAAAACTGGGTTTCAGTTTGCAAGAGACATGCATAGCTCATTGTCTTACGGGTTGAGACATTTAACATCTGTCATTCAGTTTTTAGAAATAAGGATGTACATGGTGAATTTCAAAGTATCTTATGCATTCTCCATTCCCTGAAACCTTTAGCTATATCATGTAAATGAAGATGGAAAAACTTTTTAGTCTGCCAAGTTACATCCAAGCATGGTAAATCTGAAATGCACATATGAATTATTGTATTATGCACATAAAACGCATCACTTATCAGTTATGTTGTGAACAATCTAAGGATTTTGTTGCCTATGCTTAATAATCTTCAGTTCTATATGATGTAGATATACATTAAGTAACTTGCAATCAATATTTAATTATAAAACTGTCAAATTCAGGAGATACACAAACTAAAAATCTTTATTAAAACAAAGGAGGAATCATCAGTCACTACTTCCTCCCTATTAGTTACGAAGTTTAATGAAAGACAGGCAAACTGTTTACTATGCAGTCACGTTTCATAACAGCAGACATTCCCTCTAATACCTCCTGTTACCTTGTATTGATGCCCTCATTTTTACTGCCAATATTAAACAGAGGAAAAACAACTGCTTACGACTGAGTTCATCTTTAAAGAAAGAAAGAAGGGGAAAAAAAAGAGAGAGAAGGGAGGAAGGGGAATAAGTTCAATTAGTTACAGAAAAATCTCCCATACACTTTCGAAGAAGCTCCAAATGGCTCCAGAGGATTTCTCCCCGCGGGACGCGCTGGAAAAAGTCTTCTTGACTGAGGCTGCAGAGCTCCCGCCCAGGAATACCGAGCGCGTTGAGGTCAATGTCAGTCATGCTGAACTCCTTCATCACCCACACCACCCAGTGAAGCACCTGGTCCGTCGACCACTGCACTGGATCTGGGAAAAGAGAGACGAAAATGCAAATCACCTCATGATATACTGCAACGTTCCTGCTCAATTATACAAGAACTTCCATAAATGTAAATACATAACACCAAGAAGCACAGCTACCCTCAACAGCTGAGTGGATCAACTGGTGCTGTCTCCCCGAGTCAGCCAGACCATGAATATGTGGCTCAGCCCAACAGAGTGTATACAAACTGGACAATTAGCATTGTATTTTTAAATTACGATGCCACAAAGAGATGTCACCCTGACTAAGTTTTTATTTTAAGAATTAAAGAAAGCAAAGTTTTCTAAGTCCATAAACGTTATCTAGAAGCCGCAAATTCCATTTTGCTTAATAAAGGACAGTAATACTACACCATTTTTCACGGATCCTATCTAAAACCATTCAACGTAATCCTTTGGGAAAAGCCACACCAAAAGGGTTTAGGTGTTCAAAAATGTTATCAACATTGAATTTTCATCAAAAAGATGGTAATTTGTTGATGAAGATACTAGACCACCATCTTTCTGGATGTTGATTATTTACTCACTGGACTTTACTTATAATATCAACATATCCCGTCTTTTTAAAAGATTAAAGAAATGATTTAAGATAACTTCACAGAACCAAGCCTCATGACCCATTGAAGGAAACTGGCCTCTTTTCCTATTTTTTAAGATGTATATTTATAAATGTTAAGAAAGAAAATAATAAGGCTTTTTTGGGTTTGGGGGACTACAAAACAATCTTAAGAACACTTTATTCTCAGAAACTTCCAACTGTATCATAACATAGAACTTAGTGGTGCCTTATTTCAGCTCAAGTCCCTGCAATGTCAACTCAAATAACATTTAAAATTTTACTCTTTCTAGGAGGGCAGTTTAGCATATTTTTCTGATGTCAAGAGACCACTATTATTGTTATGGCAGAGATTTCTGCCATAATCAACTACTATTATTTTCTTGGAAAATCTGCACTCCCGTGACACAAGAGACATTAAAATCCCACTTGTAGGTTATAGGGTTTTCTTACAGTAGCAACATTATTAAAGTTTATTAACACCACGATTCAACATAATAACACAGTTTTAAGTAATTTTCTTCTTATATTAATGGGAGAGCATGCTGAAGAATATCAGTCTGCTCCTGATAACACCTCACTTTTTTTCTTTAAACATTCAGCGTCAAATCCCTGATTACTAACAGACATAGCAAAACGAAAGCTATTTTGGAAATGTTTGCCAGTGAGAGCAACAAAAAGGCATGAAAAAACCATTGCTTTAGTGATCAAAAATATGTTCAAAATCTTGTCAAGCTACATGCCCTGCAAAGACCTGTGACTTCACTGGAATTCTTAAACACTTCCAAATATCCCACTTGCCAAATATATTCCAGTTTTGCAGGTCTGCTTAGATACTATAGCTTCAGGTGCTGAATATGCCTTGACAGTGCATTTCTGCAAGTCACAACAAGCAACTCAGCTGGATAATCTCCTGAACGTGATGTAGGTCTAAACCTCACGATTTCAGCTAAGGCGTTCAGAGATGCTTTTCCCAACATAATATTAAATTAGCAGCCTGATAAGTAACAACATTAATTCAAAAGAGATTATGATCTACCAGAACAGTTATATTCAGTTTTGAATCATCTTTTTCCACTATGCTGAAGCCGAGTATGGCCTTCCATGCAAAATCAGATTTTACACTGTAGTCAGCATCCCACGATCTATAAACAATTTGTTTCAGTCTCTGTAGAGGCAACCCCCACCAAGTACTGAGTCTCGTTCAAATTCAGACACACATGAAAAAGAGCTTTATCACTAACATATACATTTTTAAGGAGGGGAAGAAGAATAAAACTCTTTCTAAAAACTGCAATGAAAAGAAGGTTCTGGAACAAAAAGCACTATTTTATTGAAACTATTACAAGCATTGATCCTACTTCTCTTCAGCCATCTCTTATGCAGAGGTATTTGCATTGTACTTATCCATGCCATAAGAAGCCTTCTCTGAGGTATCAGAGTGCTTTAATTATATAACCAAAATTCATTATCATTCACGAAAAAAAGCCAACCCCCAAAACGAACAAAATAACCATCCCCCACCACACCACACACACAGAGTTATGTGTTATTACCATAGGGTATTCCAAGGCGTTCCTGCTCCTTTCGGTAGCCTTCCAACGCTGCAGCCCATCGTGTCACTTGTTCAGAAGTCTCATCTGAAATTGTTGTAATATGTTTTGTTCCATCCAAGGTTATCACTTGAGCTTCCTCAACAAGGTGAGCTTCAGCTTCTGCATGATGAGCATCTGGATCAATCACTACCTCCACAGTCTCTACAGGCTTCACAATTTCAAGGATGTTTAACTTGGGCTCTATCCCTAGATACAGAAAGAACACACACAAAATTTAAAGATAGCAAAGCAAATATGACAAAAACATTGTTTTAAAGCTTTCCAATGAATAGGTGTTAGCATACTTGTGAAAGTATGACACAAAAGCATCATCAAATTTCTGCAAGTGTCCTAAATTAGAATGACATATTCTATTATACAGCATACACTTTAGTAAGGTGAATACAAAGCTGTTCTTCTTTCCTCCCCCGGTGTTACAGCTTCCTGTTCTACTTAGGCGATCCATTCCAGATATCCTGAACAGAATGTTCAGCATGTGGGCATAAAGAACAAGTATTCTGGTCTGTAAGAAAAATACTGAACCACAGGAAAAAAAAAGCAGAGCCCAAAAAAACCCAAAATGAGTATCCACCTCTTTCCCCCAACCAAAAGGCATTTCTTTCAGCCTTCACAGTATTTCTCTGCTATCTCTGGGGTCTACACACAAGAGTTAACATTTTCTCTCAGTGCCCTGTAAGAGGCAGTGTGTTCAACAGCACCTTCAAAGAAAACTAGAAAATTCTTCATGTTTTAAGCTTAATTAGCTATTCATGTTTTGGTTTTAGATCTGTCATTTAAAATATTAGGCCATGGAGTTGGCACATATATATCTATTCTGCAGCAGTAAAGAATGCATTCACTAACGCTACTAATGTTTTGTATCATCACTTCTGTCATCTTCTGAGAAGGTGTTTTCTCCAACTGCCGCCTCACCAAATTTCTGATATTATACAGAAGATTTTTCTTGTTATTATAATAGGCTAAACAGAAAAAAACAGTCTTTCCATTTTTTGTGATGTATCATTTCCATTATAACAACTAACAACCACACTGTAACAGATTTTTATCAAACATATTTGGACAATAAAAAAAAAAAAATCTGTAAAAATCCATTTTAGCATGACTTGGGAAACCTTGACTAGAGTTAGGCAGTTGAAGTAGGATTCACAGAACATCACGTGGCCAGAATTACTTCAGTATCTTGAAGCTCAATGCAAGATGGTAGGTTCTGTAGGTGATAGCCTTAAAAGCTAAACCCACAACCTACTCATAGTTCATAAGGGAAAACAAATGGAGTATTTACCTGTAGTACAAGTAAGAACAAACTAAGTATTTTTCAGACTCTAAACTTGAAAAGTAATTCAGCTTGAGAAAAATATTAGAAAAGGAACACTGCAAAGACCATGAGTACAACATGCAGCAGTATCAAATTAAGGAAGTGACAACAGATGTAGACAGTCAGAAGCAGCAAACATGAAGAAAAACCAAANGTCAGAAAGTGGTTGACTAGATGAAGCAGCAAACATGAAGAAAAACCAAACAAGAATCTTACTTCGGAGAGTAAGTATTTTATCTAGGCCATCTAAGATTAACATTCACAGCACACGCTTGTTTCAAAGTCGGATAGAAATGGGTAAGGGAAAGCACCCAGAGTTAAGATTCTATTTTTGATCTTCAAAAAAGAAAGAAAAAAAGCTTCTAGGGAGGAACAGTTCACTATTGCTCAACAAAATAATTCTCTGACTGTCAAATAACTACTTGTCAGAAGAACTGTGAGTATACTGCTTTATCCATAATGCAAACATGGAGATCAAAGTGATGAATCTCTGTAGAAGAATTAGCTTATAAGTAAAAATGTTGTGAAGTAACAGTCTGCCACCTAACCTACTGCAACGTTAGATCAACATTAATTCACTGGGTTTGCCTGCATTTCTTCTCACATCTCTCCCTTTGCTGCATGAGAAAACAGGTGTCCAGCCTTCCTTGGACAGCACTAACTTGTGGAACACAATGTGACAATGTCACACAGCCCACAAGTATAAACCATACAAAAATTCAAGGACAGTAGCTATCAGGATGTGTCCAGATGTTGCCAGTACAAGCCCCTTATTCAGACAATTAGCAGTGAAGCCTGACCTACCTGGCTTTTTTCCTTGAAACGTCTAGTATTGACCACAGCCAGAGACAGGACATTAGTCAAAGCACACCTTTAATCTAAATCAGTATGTTTCATTACACTTATGAATCATTCCTTTACATACGAAAATAGTTAAAGCCTAGTTATTGCAAAAAACAGCTTAGAAACTACAGTCAAATGAGGAGTTACACACTAAAAAGCGGACTTGGACTTAAGCTACCTAAATCCAAAGAACCTTTTGTGCTTAACCACCACTTAGTCCCAAAATCTGTGTAAATATCTATCATACAGCTACATAGACGTGCTCAGAAACTCTCTCAAAGTAGCTAGACTCTATGTCAGTCAAGTGTTTAAAAAGTAGGTGGAACAGCATCTGTTTGAGAAAATGTTAATCTTGCAGGTGTGCTTTGGGTGTACATAACAGACAGAACTGAGCTCAACATAAAGAGCAGATGCAGGCACTTTCATTCACAAACACAGCCTTGACTCATTTACGTTTGTGAATGCAGTACATGAACGATGTGAATGGCAAGTTACCTGGACTATCTGTTTGTACACTTTGCAAGCGAGAAGCAGAAAGCAAAACTACATTGTCCTCCTTCATAACACAGGTCCCTCTCCTCCTATCACTCAAACCAATGACTGTCAGAGATTGCTGCTCTCATTCTGGCCCTTTCAATCTAGTATCCGTCTCCCACAGCACATCCTAAACCAGCATGGCAAGTACTTCCATTCAACCTTGCTTCTACTCTGGTGATTAAGGAAGCAGAAATAGAAATAAAGATTCCTTCGGGTGATTCCTTCTGTGAGCCGCAACTTCCACCTCTGAAGTCTTCCACAAAAAAACATTTCAACCTGTACCATACAACTAGCACTGGAATTTACAATCAGAAAAGTCTATATTCCCTCCACCCTACTGATTTCTTTGCTGAAGAAAAAAAAAGAAAAAGAAAAAAAACCCAAAAAATAAAAGGAAGG